>JARFJB010000418.1:4082500-4327500 GCA_036346205.1 Vesta saturnalis | reverse complement strand
TACTTAATTGGAATGTGTGAGAAACTTTACACAGTCTGACCCACGTCACTTTAAACATGAATGTCATAAAATATTGAATACTTTTTTCACAAATAGAACACCCTGCATTTTTTGTCAACATCAGACGGAGTCTCAAATGTACTATCAATCTGCTATGGTATTCCCTATATCTATCTCAGATGGTTTTTCCGTTATTTCGAAAAACTTTTTTTGGTTATTAAAATAATAACTCCCAACGGAAATCCACAGTATATTTTTTAGTTATTACTCGGTTCAATATTTAAGGGCAAACATTTTTGTATGTATTAACCTGCTACACTATGGCCTTAATATGTCCCCATAAGAAAACATCTAAACTGGCAACACTGGAAGATCTAGATGGCCATTTAACGGTTCTAGACCTTATGATAAATTTTCCGGGGAATAAATCATTCAAATATTCTCGAACCTGATGTAAATGATGTGGAGGAGCTACATCTTGATCAAACCACATTTTTATCTCTTGACCTTCAGTCACATTTGCTATTAATTGCGGCAAACAATTTTGAAGGCAGTTTAAGCAAATAGCACCATTCAAGTGATCCGATGACATAATCTCCCGTTACAACCCCCCCCTCAAACATTCAAAGGAATTATGTCAGTTGACTTATTCATTTTTGTAAAAGGTTACCTTATCCGAAAATAAAGCAGCATTAAATAAACCTGGATTTTCCTCAATTTTTTCCATCGTCCCATTACGAAATGCGACGTTTCTTTATATCTCGCTGACTGTCTCTGCAACGTCTTTGTCACTGTCGTAAACAAGAGTTCTATTGGGTTTTTAACGTTTTTACCATAGCTCAACAGATACAAAAAGTACGTTTCGATTTACTTAAATAATACCGTGCAACTAACGCCTTGTAGGAGCAACGTCAAAATACGCTTTAAATTCATAATTCGCACACCACAAAATCCAACACTACACCCTGTATTTCTTAAACCAGCGACATTCGTGTGAGGCATGATGAGTTCAAACATAATATTTTGGTGTGCTATATCTGCAGCTTAGTGTTGATCCATTCTTTCTAACTCACCATGTATAGGTGGTTCTATTAAGATAACCGAAGAAAATCTTGTGTAGCCTATTTAGGGGCAATCTGAATGTACGTTAATATTTTTAGGTTGTGAAGCTTTTTGTCAAGGATAACTTTTGCCGGAGACTTTTTGCTCTATCTATCATATTATCTGCGCTATCTTTCGTACACGCTGTGGTGCAGGATCCTGCATAAGGAGAAACGTATTTAAAACAATAAATTTCACCAGGTGGGATGTATATGTGTTTTTCACACTACAAAAATCTGCATAAGTGTATATATTTCATTAATTACATATATTTTGTACAAGTTATCCCATTTTCGGCACTTTGTGGGATATCTCCCTTATTTTAAAAAATAGAAGTTCGCGTTTTACTCAAAAGTTTGCTACGTTTTTGTAAGATTAAACATGGCGCTTGTAAAATTTTTATAGCTCTTATGCTTTCTGAGATACAGGGTTAAATCGAAAAGTATCGCGTTAAAGGCATACCTCGTAACTCAGTTATTTTTAAACTTATCGAAGAAGTTAGAACGTATTCCTATTGGTTTTTTCCGTAGAATCCATTGGCGTAGTCATTTTGGTCTAACACCTTCCGTTTTTTGGTTATGAAGGAAACATGTTTTTGTTAATGGAACACCCTGTATATTATTTCTTACATTTATTAGGCAAAATGTGGGCTTTCCGAAAATAGTAATTGTACATAATTCATTTCAAAAACAAGCTCAGAATTTAAGGTTTTCTGAAATTTTCCTTTGTGTCCAATTAGTAAGTAGTAGGCTATGGCTAATTTGTTTGGAACAAAATATCTTTGTTGTTTTAGTGTTCTATTTTTTTATATTCTATATTTAATTTATTGTTTTACAATAACAGCGGTTTCCGAATATAATGAAAAATATGGTATATTAGATTGCTTTATATAATCTAATGAAAATCCCCAAAAGCCGAAATTTACAAAGGTAATGTATTTTGAGCACTATGGTTAAAAGTTCTTTTAGTTCATAATAATTATCTAGAGAGACGGCGGTACGAGTTCCATACTCAGGAACCCCATAATTGGAGTAATTAAAATTACCTCACTTATTGCGCGGACCCCTAGGACTCCAAAGGTTATAGGGAGTCTATGAGAAACACATTGAAATCAATATTTTTTGGTATCAAATTGTTGGAAAGGATGCCCTGAGTCCAAGTAAAGTGGTTTTAGGCCGCGCCCTTACATCTATGAGCCGCGGCAGATTCCCTGTTTCTGTATAAATTGGAAAAAATATATACTAAACCTGCAAATAACCTAAGCGCTTTAGTGGGAACTTACGTTTAAGTTTGGCATCTTTTTTATTTGCAAACTTTTTTTAGTGTCGTGTTGCTGTTTTTGTGTCAATTAAAAAAAAATTAAACCTAAAAATTTGTCGTGTTGCTGTTTTTCTATCAATTACAAACAGATAAACTAAACCTACAAATTACCTTGCCGCTTTAGTGGCAATCTACGTTTAAGTTTAGCATTTTTTTACTTCCCAACTTTTCCTAGTGTTACGTTCCGGTTTTTGTACCAATTGAAAAAAACATACTAAACCTCCAAATAACCTATGGCCGGGAAAAATTGAGGGTAGGTTTTAGTTAGGTTTCACGCAATCATAACTAACAACCTGCCCCCTACAAATTTCTGGCAAAGAGAGTATTTTAGAATTATCAGTGATTTCCAAACCTAGATTAAACAACCATATCTCCAAAAGTTTAGTCATATGTATATACCGTGGTCTAAAGTAGGAGTAAATTCAATATCTCGTGATAGCCTACAATTTTCAAAATCGCTCGGACCCGTCGATTTCTAAAATTTTTCGGGGCATATTTTGCGAAGAATAAAATTTTAAAGTGTCTCAAAAAAGATTTGTAAAAAATTTATTTTTCATAATCAATTTTTTATTGCATTTTGGATTACCCTTACAATTCTAAACATTTGTCATGGAGATGTCACTAAGTCCAAGCGTTTTGGGGTTATTCGCATTCAAAATTTAAAATTGAAAAAGATCATGAAGAATTTCGGGCGTTATTCGACGTATTTCTTGACGGATGCGTTGTTTTAAATCATCATGCTGAAATAAAATTATTTTTAAGTTTACGAATCTTTGTTTTCGATATAATAAAACGTTATAAAAATTATTTTATTTTTCGTTTTCTTCATGATCTTTTTTCAATTTTTAAACTTTGAATGCCAAAACGCTTGGACTTAGGTATAGCACATGCTACATGACAAATATTTAGAATTGTAAGGGTAATCCAAAAATGCAATAAAAAAATTGGGTTACAATTTGAAAAAAATTTTTAGTAAATCTTTTGAGCACCTGTATAAAATCGACGGGTCCGATCGATTTTTGAAAAAATTGTGCTTTACGAGATATTGAATTTATTCCTGTTTACGACACGTATATATATATATATATATATATATTATAATATATATATATATATATATATATATATATATATATATATATATATATATAAATGTATTGGGCAATGAGATACTCCTTAACAATTGAATCAATTAATGCTGCGAAGGGTTTTTCCTGTTTTGCGCAAACTCTCTTCGCCAATTTGTCAGACGCCACGACGCTTCGATGTATTGAATGTGTGTTCCATCAGCGTATACAAATATGATACTATGATTTTCGTCCCTGTGGTTGACAACACGGTGTAAATATCCCTCCTCCCCAGGTCCGACATACGCCCTCCAGGCATCGGTGTGCAGGATGGTACCAGCTACGACGTGCTCAAATACTATTGGCCCTAGCGTCTTCATACCCCTGCTAGGACAGAGAACTAGACGCAGGTCCTCACTGGAAAAAGAAAGTAAATAATTTATATTGATATTATTAATTACCTGTCTTCAGCAACCATTGTCTAATACCCAGTGTCCTTCGATTCGCCGAACTTCGACTCGTGAAACTGAACAATAATGACCTTATCACCGATTGGTCCAGGACAACTTCTTCACAATAATGATGCCTATTTGAAAAAAATTATTAACATATCATTGTAGACTACACTCAGCAATCTGCGACTGTTTCTCCACTTCGCTTCGTCAAATAGCAGCGAGACTCTCGAATTGCCTTTTCCTCGGCATAAGAATACATCAAGCTAAAAAATAACCATTAAGAATTAAATTAAAGGTAAGTTAAATTTAACTAATTATAAATTGAGGAATGTTACCTAATTGCTGTGGGGAATATGGATGCCACCAAACGCTTCGAAAAACGTGCCATTGCTTACTGCACGTTTGTTGGTGCATACCGTCCACAAGAAAATCCAGGTATTGGATAGTTTCATTGGCGTCCGGTGTATGCGGAAATTCATTTCGGTCGGTAGTAAGTCAACACGTTGCGCCCAAGAAATTGTTGTGGGAAGTTGCCAATGATGACTTGGAATTCTTGTCTAATCTACGCAACTAAAATGTAATTGTCGCAATTATCGGGTTTCTGAGTACGGAACTCTAGCCCTTTCATCTTCTTGCAAGCAAATAGACGAACGTTAAATCACCGTTTAGTTTTTGAGAGGGCACAACAAGGACGCTTTGGGGTTGGAGTTTCGTGTTTCATTTTTGTAAGACGCATAGTTTACAAAATGTATGAAAGTCTTACAGCGCTTGGGCACCGAAAAATCCCTGAGGAAGTTATTCCAGATGATGATGGAAAATGTTCCATTGACACTTTATAATGCCATTTATCTTCAACAAGACGGTGCCACAACTCTGCGCTTATAAGGGCATGTTTAAACGATAACTTTCCTCAAAGTTGGATTGGTTCCTACGTACTTTGTGAGATGACCCCCTCGATCTCCGGGTATTTCAATTTAGGATTTTTTCTTATGGGGTTTCATGCAAAATACAGTCTGTTAAATACTATATCAGCCTGTAGCGGAGCTTCGTGCGGCAGTCGATTTAACTGTCCGAAACTTGCAAAGAAGGCCTATGATTATTTTTTACACTATTGCGGCATCAGTCGTCAGAGACCGAAAGCGAACTTTCCTGTGGTGCTGAGGCATATTTTACATAGATCGTTCTACGTAAGGAATATACATTTGCAATAGAAATTTTTTTTTCATTTTCCATTTCTGGGCGGTATCGTTGCGCGAAACAAACGTGAGTTTAATATCATTTTAGTGCAATAGTATTAAAGTAACCTTGCGTATCGGTCTCCGGTGAACGATGTCGCACTTTAGAGAAAACAGCTTATCGGCTGCGGAGACCGATAACGCACAGTAAAAGTAAAAGTTTTCAGCGGCGCAGTCAACGTGCTAAAATGCTGTAATAAGTAACTAAGAGTTGAGAGTTAAGTAAGATCTTGTGAATTAAGTTTTACAGATAATTACTTACATGTTACATGGATTTCGTTTTAATAAATTTTAGCCATAGCCTACTACCTACTCATTGGACACAAAAGAAAATTTTAATACTAAACTGAAAATAATTTTATACAATTAAATATTTTTGGAGAGCCCACAGTATGCCTAATAAATATAAGAATTAATATACAGGCTGTTTTATTAAAAAAACATATGTTTGCTTCATAACTAAAAAATGGAGGGCGTTAGAAAAAAACTGACTACGACAATGGATTCTACGAAAACAATTCTATACGAATACATCTGAACTTTTTCGATAAGTTTAAAGATAACTGAAATACGAGGGGTGCCTCAAAAGTGATACTTTACAATTCCATCCTGTATCTCAGAAACAAAAAGGGTTATAAAAATCCCGCTAGCGCCATCTTTAATTGTACAAAAAAGTAGCACGCTGTCGCGAAAACCGAAACCCTCTATCTTAAAAAATAAGGGAGATGCCCCGCAAAAGTGCCGGATTGGAATTCCCTTTATATTTAATATAGGAGTAAATATGAATAAGTTAAAAATATCCGAGTCGCGACCGATTAACATGTGCATAGGAAAATTATGTTCTGGCCAGATCAGATTACTTGTATTAAATGTTCCAAAGCTTTCATTGCCTTCTTCCTAAACTTGTAACGCATACTCTGAGATAAACGTCACGCTATCCTTGTTGCCGCATTGGCAAAGAACTATTATAAAATCAGTATATTCAAAAATAAAAGTTTAATCACCTCTCTAATTCCGTAACACATTACAAAACAAAACAATAATTAAAAATAAAATTCAAGAATATGAACATAGAAAATTAGCTTTATAGTCGCATTAACACACAATAAGTCTACAATCTTCATACTTAATTATAATTTCGTCTATACATCCATGCGTTCAAATTTATTTAATTATAAATATATTTTACATTATTTTACTTGCATAATAATCCATTTAAAATAACCGTTTCTCCTTTAATCTACGTGAAAATTAGATGTAATCAAAATGTGAATGTATTTTGCCAGAAAATATGAAGAAAAAATTATGTAAACGTCGAATTGCCCCAGAAGCAATTCATTTCGAGCTATTGAAAAGCTATTTTTCACTGACAATATACAACCTGTTGAATGGGGTAGAGGAGGCAACCAATACCCCTAAATTGATTGAACGCTACCCTTCAATGTAACACTTTTAGCTTTTCAATTCAAACACAATCTGTTTGTATAATTTTTAAATTAAGAGGATTTTATTGTAGTGATTTTTGGGGAAAAATCAGGGAAAAATAACACGTACAGGTTAATGAAAGGATTATGTAATTGTCAATTTAATTATGTATTGTGTTCTTTGCACTGATTAAGTTAAATATAAAATAAAATGAATAAAACACAGTATACCTACAATTTTGATATTCACATAAATATATTGACGAAAAACAGAATTACGTTGCATTTTGTTCATGTTTACTATTTGTTGTATAACATCTACTTTTACATTGTTACGGTGTTTTAATAGTTATTTAATAAACTAGTTTGTTAATGAAGGCGATTAATAAACGAAACTGTTTAAAGCACGAACGAGTGATAGCGAGTGAGTGCCTTTAATAGTTGAGTTTATTAATCGTCCATTAACAAACGAGTTTATTACAATATTTTTTCGTTGACCGTAAACTCTATTTTTGTGACAAAATTAGTTATTAATTACAAATCAAAACCAATTTCATCTTTTTCATCGCATCGATAAAGATGATACCTTATAAAATATCTTCATCCTTTTTTTGTCCTCGAGATAGACCATTTTTAATTTTTCAACACTTTCCATTCACTTTTCCACAAAGACTATCAGAATAGAATAACGCCAACTCCATACATTTTCAATTTCACGTAAAAATCAGGTTTGCTAAAAAATCTAGTTACCATTGAAAAATATGACAAACGAATTATAACAAAAAGGCCGCCATTGCGAAAAAGTAATTGTAATTCGTAATTGTTGGTAATTGTGCAATTATGGAGCTAGAAAACCCTGATGCATTACCTCTGCAGTGTTGGCAAGTGCAAACAATGCATGTTCGACTTTGTTGCCAACTAAAAGTCGAGATCTTTACGAAAAAACTTATAATGAATTTGATACCTGGTATAACGAACAACATATAATCAATTATACGGAGCCTGTCTTCCTGGATACTTTTGAAACATTGCTCAAAAAGGCTTCATAGCGAGCCTGTGGCCAAAATTCTCAATGTTAAAATCAACTCTTAACGTGAAGAAAATTATTGACATTGGAAAATTTAACAAATTAATTATGTACCTTAAAAGACAAACTGAAGGACATGTCCCCAAAAATCTAAAGTTTTAGAAACAGAACAAGTGCATTCTTGACGCTCCTAATAATTTGTTCTTAATGACCAAGGTAAGCAAAGGGTTTAAATTTAAACTTGCAATGCCAAACTACTCTATAGGTCGCACTAATTTTTGGAATAGCTGTAGCGTTAAGGAAGCATGAACTTCTGGAGTTGCAAACCGGTAATGTTGAAGACGTAAAATCTAAATTTCTAATCACTATCCCAGGATCAAAAACAAAAACAAAGGAGAAAAGAATTTTTACGGTTGTAGATAATGATCAAAATACATTCTTAAAATTAATCAGACAATATATAACACTGAGACCACAGCATACAAAACACACACGATTCTTTGTACACTATCGGAGCAATTAATGCACTACAAACCCTGTGTGCATCAACACATTTGCAAAATTCCATGTACAGTTGCACAATTTCTAAAACTGGATCAGCCACAGCTATATACAGGACATTGCTTCCGCCGATCCTCTGCCTCAATATTGTCGGATTCAGGGGCAGATTTTGCAGCAATAAAGAGACATGGGGCTGGAAATCGACCAGTGTTGCGGAGGCATACATTGAGGATTCAATCCAAAACAAAGAAAACACTCGTAAACGATTCTTTTGCACAAACGAGACAGCTCTTCTTCCAAACCCCAGCAAACATTAACATAACCTCAAACAATTTCGAAAACATCCAAAATGATTTAAACCTAAATATAAATCCTGACGTTCACGATATAAACACTATATGTTCCGTTCTTAAATTTGAACAATTGTAATATTAATAATATTATTATAAATAGCCAAAAATAATTATAGATTATTAAAATGTATGATGTTAGTCGTCATTGTTTTTTATTTGTATGAGTGTAACTGGTTGTCTATATCAAAATATCATCAAAACTCAAAATCCCAAAAACAGTTACTTAATGACGTCTATTAATACATCCTTTTTAAACAAAATAATTCATTAATATCGAAATTAATAAGCGGCCAACGAAAATAGTTATTTACGTTATAAGTCCGGTAAGCAATTAATTCGGACGAGGCGAATCCGAGTCTGAATTTGTTTGCGTAACAGTACGTAATATCCGGATATCGGCCGAATAACGTAACGTACTTTATTTCATAGTGAAACTCACTCAAAATTAAGAAGAACCAAAAATACACTTGTTGAAACCTGCGTCAAGCAAAATGGATAATTATCGTGGTTAGCGGGGTTGTAGGGACGCTAGGGTTGTCTGTTTACAATTTGCGATCAGTCGAAAAAGTAAAAATTGTGATGAAAATATGAAGAATTCTGACGAAATTCTAGAAAAAGCAAAACAGCTACAGCAAAACTTACCATTCGCCTAAAGTCTGAGGAGCGTTACAATAAAGAATACAAGGTGTTAATGAATGACGACCGCAACATGAAGTGAAAATAATTGATGAGGAGTGCTATGCTGGCATATTTATATGATTTGGTTCTTCTTTGTGGAGCACATATGACTCAACACAAATTCGAATGTCAATAATAATGCCTTAGCCGCAACAATACGTCATGAAGAAATTTGTCCACTGCAAGATAATAGAAACTTTCAGATTCCAAAATATTCTTAGTTCTAATTGGGGGTTGGAACATGGTTTATTTTTGATGAATATGTTATAGTTAATAAATAATTTTTTCTTATAAAGGTCAACTTTGAATTGAATTCCGTAAAATCCTACCCTACCGTAAAATGTGTTTTACTATCGATTACACTCTACCGTAAAACCCAATATTACAGTACAGTATGAAATAAATAACTCTTACCAAAGTAGTTCGGAAAGTAAATTTTCCCGCATGAGCACTTTGTTTGCAGCACGACTGCAGGATATGCTGCATTTAGTGCGAATTCGGGAAAATATATTCCGAACAAATTAGGTACAAAGTTTTTTGTAACGAATAAATGAATAAAATTAATACTAAATAATTTAACATAGTTTGGTTTTTTATTCTAAATGGATTGGTAGCATAGCCGGCATTTTAATGTTGCAATGTTGTTATGGTTACATGTCAACAAAAATTCAAACGTTGAGTCGCCATTTTTGTTAAATTTGTGAAAAATGGGTGATTTCGAAGAAATTCTCGCGCCACCTGATGTTGAGGCCCTCAAGGTAGCTTGACTAAATCGATCGCAGTGCTCCCTAGTGTAGCGGAGTGAAAGTTTTTCAAAATTTTACCTGAATACTTATTTGCCACAGGCAAGATGAGGGATTAAATCAATATTCAGAATAATCCCTTTATTATTTTTTCACTAATTTACCGAAGACATGAACACTAAAGTAACCTGCAATAAAATTGAATTTATTTAATTTTTTATAAAAATTTTTAAAAGTAATGTCACTTTTATTTTATCATATAGGTACATCAACTCAATTACACGTAATCACCATAAAGTGTTATTTAAATAAATTGTATAACAACAAATTCCTATAATTTTATAATTAGTTCATTACCCAATGTTAAATTTAAAGTTAAATTTAATTAATCGTAAGTATGTCGCGTAATTACATATTGATTATTGTTATTCCTCAAATATTCTAGTAAAATGTAGACAATTACGGGATTGCTATTAGTGTACTAGCATTTTGCAAACGATACTCATCGACAAAACAGCAGTTGTGAATTTGTGACTATGTCTAAAAATAGCCTAAAAGCAAGAGAAGGTGTAGTGTTCCAAGAAGAAGTAGGAGTGACATTAAAAGGGCGAGAGAAGCGTAAGTACCTATATACAATCTTATTTTATTGAAATATTCCCTTTGTTATAATTTATTAAAATGTCCTGTAATTATCATAAAAAAAAATTATGTACGGTTCACTATTAGCAAATCCATGCAAGTGGACCGAAATTCTTTGTTAGTTTTCAAATGACAGAATATGTAAAAAATTATAAGGTAGATTTTTCTATTGATAAATTCCTTTTATAGGAAATTGGGTAAAGATTTCAACAGAAGCTTGCATCCACCCTCGTTCGGAGGACGAACCTTGTAGCATCAGCTTCCATCATAATGATGACGAAGACATTTAAATGTAATATGTGCGGAAATACCATAACAGCATTTTACCCTCGGCCCATAATTTGAACCAACAATTAATGAGCAAAGCTGCAAAAGAAGAAGCCGAATCCGCAGAAGAAAAAAATGAGAGTAACATTCCAATTATATCATTGATAGCAGACGTAGCTTGGGGGAAAAATCGTGAAAACTATTATGCACTTTCTGGAGTTGTAAGTTATAATGAAATCTTTTTTTTTTTAATATAAAGGATTTTTTCAGCTATCCATAATGGGAGCTAAATCAAAAAAGATCTTGTATATGGGTTTAAAAAACAAATATTGCTGTTTGTGTAGAGACTATGACGTGGATGATGATGAATGTTTCCGAAACTGGACTAAGACTTCCACTGCAATGGAATCTGGAATTATTTGCGAAGATTTGCAGAATCAATTACATGGCATAACCTAATTTATGGCCAATTAATTGGTGACGGAGACAGTAGTGTATACAAACATTTAACACAAACTTCCCGTATGACCCGTCATTTTAAAGAAAAATAGAATGTCGGAATCATTTGCTTCGTAATTACATCAATAACCTCGATTTTAGTAAAGATCTTCGATATCCAAAAGGCCGAAGAGATTATATATGCAATCCTTCAATCTTAGGCCGTTTCCGTAAGAGTTGTAAAGGTTGTTAATGGACCTATCAATAGCAAAATTTAAAATTTGAAGAAAGATATATTAAATTTCCCTTTGTGACAGACCACCGGGGCATTACATGACGCATTTTTTACTCCAAAATTAATCGTCGGAAACTTCTTCATTACAGTAGTTGCCTGTTGTTTTGATTTCAGATCACTCGTGGATAATGATTATGGATTGGCAAATGAATCCGCCACACCTGATCTTTCAAAAGATGAGTACAAATTGCGCTTTAGTCAATTTTTGACTTGTTTGGAAAATGTCGACAAACAAAAGATTGAAGAAGGTACCTTGACCCAATCAAAAAGTGATTTGTGGAGAGCAGAACGTAAGAAACGTTTAACGGCATGCAATTTTGGGAAAATATGTAAACTGCGTAAAACAACGTGCACTTCAAAACTGTTTCCTCCTCACCTACAACGTTTTTAAAGGGTATACGTATACCGCGTTTGACCTTTTTTGCCTTTTATAGGGATGATACATTTTGGGAGGATCATATGGTAAAAATTAGAATTTTACTATAAGTATTTATTACCGGAATTAGTGCATCCATGCAGATGTCGTAATTTAAATCTGCGAACTGTACATATGAGCAATTAAATTTTAATTGTTTTGTTTGTTCACCTCTATAATTTATTTACAATATTTTGGAAAACTTTGTTTTTTCTTTGATACAAATAAATAAATAGAATAATTAATTGTTTTATTTTAATTTTTACTGATAAGAATACATTATAATTTAATAAGGTGCATACATAATAGATATTTATGTATTTAAGCATACTCAGAAGATTATGGCTCGAGGAATGTTAAGCCCGACGCGAAGCGAGGGCTTTATATTCCTGAGCCATAATCATATAACTGTAATCTAATGTTTTATTTTATTTTGCGCCATGAAACTGGAACAAAATTTTAAAAGATTCAGTATTTTCGGCAAGTTTTTAAATGCAAATGCAGTGAAATAAAGTCGACAGTAGGCTAATTTGTTGTTACTAAGATACTGTGATATTGCTATTATATATCATGTCATGTTTTGTCAATCATGCTGCTTAGCATCAATGACATTTCCTGCTATAAAGATCATGACCCATTTGGGGCGTATAAAGAATATTATGGTGGCAAAATAAAATAAAGAACATTATGGTGGCAAAATAATGTAAAGTATTTTTTCGTTATTTTAATTTAAATAATAGTTTAAAGGATCCAAAGTTAATCCGATTACGTTTGTGTGTAAACAGAAATAGGTACTTGTTAAGGAATACCTGAAGATCCGTATGCCCCCCGGTCATTTAATGAGCTATATTTTCTAATGGAATGTCTACCTTATTAGCATCAAAACATTTATCGTTTTTATAATGTTTTTAATAGTAAATTACCAATTTTCAATTTTTCCAAAATTTTAACAGTTCGTATTTCGAAAAACCTATGTCTGAATTTATGGCTTTTGTTAAAAATGTTATCAGCTATAAAAATATCCCAATTTAATCACTGCTGAGCAAAACATTCAATAAAAATTATAAGATTAGAATTTAAAAAAAACCTATATTCAAACATTTAGGAAGGTTTCAGGACTATTTTGACGTCTTACGCGTTTTTAAAGTTCCAGATAATTTCATAATAATATAAAAGTTAGAACGTTTTTTAACATTGCTCCCATGAGGGTTTGATGTTTTGCCTAACTATCTATCGAGACCCCCTTAAAGAAGCAGCCATGTAATTTGCTTCCTCAAAAAGTCAAGGCGTATAGTACCACCTCATCGCCAGGAGTGTTTACGCTACGTCATTAATTTATGAATTTAGTTTTCCAATTTGCTTATCACGTCTTCTCATATAAAACAGTGAATTAAATAAGGATGGTGAACATTCGTAGTGCATTTCACTAAATCGACATACGGTATTGAATAAACAGATGTAGTAGAAAGAGTAAACGCGAAATCAATTTGTTTCATATTGCACATGAATTTAATTCTCATTTGACTAATACTATATAACCCCACTTGTTTGTTTATCCTTTGACCGTTTCCTCATTTCCTACATTTATTTTTTAATCGTCATTTAAACACACTTAAAATAAGTTCTTTTAGAACTACTCCTTTGTTATTCATTTGCGCCTTTCTTACTATTCATTTTAGTCTCTGCCATCCTAATGTTTGCACAGGTTAAATACTATGTCTACACAAAGCTACACAGTTTGTTTAAATTTATCAGTCATCTGCTTTCCAGGAAGAGTGTTGAGGATGACTTCAAATTTAAAAGTGTTCTAGTGATGTTGACCAACACCCTTTTTATTCAAATATTAAGGGTTTCTTCAATAAACAAGCGCCGATTTTAATAAACTTACTTTATTAGTGACAAGTATTTTAAGTGCACAGGATTTACTTGTGGTGTACAAAATTATTCAGTAAACAAAATGCATTGACCTTTTTTCTATATTTCGAAAAATGACAGACTATCTTTTTTATATATGATATTGTGATTTCTACATGCACGTGAATTTGTCCTTTAAAAGAATTGGTTACAAAGCCTTCTTGAGTTTGTGTGTGGAGAGTGTAGAGTGAATTTTAACTAGCTGTGATAGGAACATAAACAAAAATTATAAATTTATAAAAATGTTCAGGTATTTGAATATAACTCTCCACGGTTGAAGCTACTGGCTTTAAATTAATGTGGTCGATCAACTATGGTTTGGTTGGGCAAACGGAAACTTTAGCAATGCTGCGAATATAGGTACCAGTTTGGCTTTTCACTTTAACTGCATTGATCATTTTATCTTTGCTAGGCAAGAGTGAGGTAATTCAGCCTAATGGGCACTTCAACGGAGGCATTTCACCATCCTTTAGGAGAACCATATCGTTTATCTTCAGGTTTGGGGAGACTTGAGTCTATTTGGGCCGATGTTGCAAGCGATTCAAATAGTCCCTGGTCCAGCGTGTCCAAACTACTTACTGAGTATGTGTTACTCTTTGCCATAAATTTAATCTGTTTTCTGGCCTTGTTAACAAACCCTTTCCTGGGTGTGCTGTTAAGCTTCTGCCGATCAAAAAATGTCCTGGTGTTAATGGGTGCATGTCATTTGGGTCACTTGAAATCTCACAGGCTGTTCGTGAATTTAAGATTGCTTCTATTTGGATAAGTATAGTATAAAATTCTTCATAGGTATATTTTTTAACACCAATTAAACGCTTAATATGGTATTTTGCGCTCTTTACAGCTGATTCCACAATCCACCCCAATGCGGGTTTTAGGGGCATGAATTTGAACTTTATTTGGTTTTGACTACAGAATTTTTTGTTTCATCAGTAGCTTGGAATTTTGAAGAAATCGGAATTTCCTTTACATGATTTTTGCACCACGAAAATTGGAGACGTTATCACTGTAGATTTTACTAGGGTTTCCCCTTCGTGATATAAATCTTTTCAACGTTAATGAATATGTTTCTGTGGATAAGTCGCAGACAGTTCAATATGTATAGCTTTAGTAACCATACAAACGAAAATTGCCATATATGGTTTTATTAGTGGAGTTTTTCTTAACTTAGAGGCTTTAATCAAAAAGGTCCAGTATAATCAACGGATGTGTATTGGAATGGATGTGATAACGTGACTGTCTGCAGGAAATTGCCCATTAATTGTTCAGCTGACTTTGAATTAAATCGATAGCAAATGGTACAATTTCGTATAATTCGTTTAATTTCTCTCAAACCATCCAAAGGCCCAAATCTTAATCTAAAATTTGAAGGAACGTTTTGAGCACCTGCATGACCTAACCGTTTGTGTTCTCGAGTCAGCATAAAAGAGGTGATGCGGTCTCGAGATAGACGTAATATTGGTGTTTTTAATTAAAAGGAATATTTGCATTTTATAGTCTTACTCCAACGCCTAAAAATCCATCCGATTGTTTCCGATTTGTTCGGCTCCGTGTTACTCGAATCGAGCTAACACGGACAACATCAGTTGGAGAAGGAGAAAACTTGAAAATAGCAAATGAGACTTTGCCGAAACGTCGTTTTGTACTGACAGGAGTCATAAATATCACCAGCAGACGCGAGACAACGCCCGGATAAACAACAGTGTTTCATACTACACTCGCGGACACTCTAAATAACTAATATGAAATATATATATATATATAGGCGAATTTATTCATTAAAAAGGGACCATGCCGCCATAAATCATTACTTATCACCTCTTTAGCGGATGTGCCTCTTGATGCAAGATCTGCGGGATTCTGTTTGGATTTTACATGGCGCCAGGAAAAATGCGTTACAGTAGGTATCATACACTAGCATGATTAGTTTTGAACAGATACGACTTCAAATTGACCATATTTGTACAAATGGAAGATACCGCATTCATGAAATAAATTATGATTATAGCTTTAACATCGAAAAGAATATACATGCAACTATATCATAGTTTTAGAACTATTCACGTCTGTTCTAATTAATCATTCGTATTTATTAAATCACAGACAATTAAGTATCTTACCGACACTACGTAAAATTGGAATAATCTCAATTTAAATTTTTGAAGCTTATTTGATATGCAAATCTTTTACAACGTTTGATAAATGAACTGATAACATTTGAACAGTGTATATTCTCTAGGTCTGAGCTAATATATGCAAAAGTTTTATAGTACTAATTGCGAATGAATTTAATACCACATCAGTTTCATGTAGAATACGTTCAATGATACTGTAAGCAATTAACATTATTTAACATTAAAATACAAATGTTTAATCTAAGTTTAAACAACTGACTCACTTCAAATTAATAACCGATTAACAAACTGTCAAAATTTGATTTGCACTTATTCTCCCTAATTTGTCTATGAATGAAATTATCAATAATCAATCATATTTAAGATTTACAGGACCTATGATTATAATAGCCACGTTTCAATAACATTATAATGAAATACTACAACATATTATGATATTTTATAAATCTAACTTATTAAAGTACAATATACTGGATTATCGTATTAGAATCATTATTACAAACTGTTATGTCAATTCTAAATACCAAAACTGTACTTCACGATATAACTAAAATAATCATTTGTATGATAAATGACTGACATAACACAAACTTACACATGCGACTCTATGACGACTAAACATTCTATGTTTAACAGATTCATACTAAATATTAATCAAACGATTTATACAATATCTATTGATATAGCATACATCTGTTAACTTTACTGATACAATCAATACATCTAACCAATCACTATTAATTATATACTCTCATAAATATAAATATACATACTTTTATAGTATTATTATTGCAATATATTATTACATTTAAGTCACACAGCACATCCACACCACGCCACACATCACACACGCTGATGCCAACACCACCACACGCACACGCACAGCTACAATCGCATCACACCAACACAAGTTAACCCCAATTTAGCATAACCTTTCACAACACTGCAAGCTTATACACGAACAATCAAACGATACCAAATATTCAAAGACTATTTTTTATGATATAAGTTTTATAATGTATAATAATCATGAAGATCATGATCACATATAATATTAATTGAATGGATTCACCATACAACAGTGTACCTATACTTTTCATCGCAAAATTTCCCATACTGTGGAAAAACACTATTACTGTAATCAACCAGATTATTGAAACCAGCACACCATTATAGTTTTATTGATTAATCGAATTGTTTCGAATCTGAATATTCGTAGTTTTAAATCTAACATTACTATCGCAAAATTGGTATAATTACTTACTGTTAGATTGATCGGATACTTATGATATCAGAACACAGAACGATATTTAGACCATTTTGAATATCAGGTTATACGTATAAATGTACAAATTTTGCAAACTGCGAAATTTTCTAAAATTAATTGGATACATCAACGTTCATTAAAAGTTTTCCATCCATACAATTTGCTAAGCATATGATTTAAACATCTAAATACGAACATATGCATTTAAGTTCTTATGTACTTGAAATAATTGACACATTAAGTTTCTTACTTACTTAAAGATTTGCAACTTGCACCAATTCGATGATACTTGATTTTGCAATCAAATTATTATGATTCATATGGACTTATCTACGTTACATATAGCACACAGCATTTAGTTTTGACAGATACGACTCAAATTGTCAATTTACAAAGTGTTGAACATACGTACAGAAATTAAATTATGTTATACATTACATGAACAAGAATATACATGCAACATATCTTATTTTAGAACTGATTATCTGTTCGATTAATCTACTGTATTAAAGACATGACAATGTGATTTGCTTAAAGGAATAATCTGATAAAATGTGTGCTTGATTGATGAAATTTGTCAATGTGTTATAGATGATTTCATGTGTATTTCCGTGTAGCTACAATTAGCAAATTTTATGTACATATTCGACGTGAATGTTACTATAATCAGTTTTGTACATAGTCTAAGATACTGTGTGGTGTCAATTTTCTTCAAAGTTCATTTCGTATAAACGTTTCAAGTTATGCTGTGTAACATGTCAAAAGTGGCTGTCGTTTGTATAATGGTATAACTCTATAATGGCAATTTGAGATTGTGCGTGATGCGAATGTTATATGTTAAAGTGACAAGTTATACGTGCTAAATTCTATTGATGCAACGCGTGTGTGATCCCTATTTGTAAGGAATCAATAAGACGTTCTTTGACATTATTTTACAAATATTGCGTTTTTCTAGTTTTGTTGCGATATACTTTAATTTCTGTAGAAAAATGTAGTGTGGGAATGTGCGTTTGGACTGCGTGTTTTGATGCGATAAAAGTGTTTGCTTTTAAAGGCAAGTGTACTAAACCATCCATAAATTTTTAAACGGTAATTTGTTGTAAATTTACAAGTTCAGCTAAAAATACATAAAATTATAATTGTAATACCATAGTTTACTAAGAAAATGAAATTTAATAGAACTACAAAAGTGGTTATAATGCAGATCCCATAGGAATTTGTTATACAAGGGTATGAATCAACTAATATATTCTTACAAAATTTGTGAAATTAGTAAAATAATGGTCAGTTAAATATCAAAGTGTTTATGTGTACGCAAAGTTTAGTAACTTCTATTAAATCAATCGTTAGTTGTGAGAAACTAACAAAGATTAAAACAAAATGGAAATGATTAATGACTGTTAAAGGTACTAGTCTCAATATTTAACTAAAATTGGATTTAATGAAATGATATTGGTTTCAGTTAATTCAATGTTTGTCTAAGCTATTCAATTGTCTTCCATAATCAGAATGATATCAAAACCGTTAAAATGTTTAGAGTATACACGTGAGATGTGTGTGAAAGTGTTCTGTTGTTTAAGCTAAATAGATCGGATTCTGATAATGAAAACTGATTTGATGGTTTCCTTTACTTCTGTTGTGTGAACTTGTTATGTTCAAGCTATCGTCTGTGAAGTTAGTAGCGCATTGCAGTGGCGATATCATAAACGTGAAACGTGTGCTGCTGTGTGCGTGTGCGTGTGCTGTGTGTGCGTGTGCGTGTCGTGTGCGTGTGCGTGTGGTGTGACGTGTGCGTGTGGTGTGCGTGTGCTGTGCTGTGTGTAGCGATCGTGCGTGTGCTGTGCGTGTGCGTGTGGTGCGTGTGTGTCGTGTGCGTGTTGTTGTGCGTGTGCGTGTGTTGTGTGCGTAGTGCGTGTGTGTGATGTGCGTAGTGCGTAGTGCGTGTGACGTGTGCGTAGCGTGTGCGTGTGTGTGCGTGTGCGTGCGTGTGCGTGTGCGTGTGGTGTGTGCGATGATGCGTGTGCGTGTACGTGTGCGTGTGCGTGTTCGTGTGCGTGTACGTGTGTGTGCGTGTGCGGGTGCTTGTACGTGTGCGTGTGGGTGTGCGTATCCCAATATTGTTTAAACGGTAATTGGATTAGCCACAGTCAGCTAACAAGATACATAATATTCTAATTAAATACCATAGTGAAAAGAATGGGAAATTTAAAAAAAACAAAATTTATATATGGCAGATCTCCATAATTTTTATACGCTAATCAACTTTACTACATGATGAAATAGTAAAATACATGGTATTCTATTGAACATAAGCGATGTGTAGGCGTTTAGGCATGTCATTAAGTAAGGGCGTTATTGTGCGCTGCTGCAGTATTCTATGAAACTGAAAATATATCAATACTTTTAATACTAGTCTAATATTTATAACTAAAATTGGATTTAACTAAATTCATTGGTTTCGAAGTTATTAATGTTTTCTTAAGACCTTTCAATTTCCCAATAATCAGAATTTCTCGGAACCACAATGTTTAGGTATAGGAGATGGTGTGAAAGTTCATCTCATTTTTACGCGAAATACAACAAGATACAGGGCATTCTATAAAAAAACATAACTTTGATACGTCCTACTTCTTTGGGACACATTGTATATTTCAAACTAATTTTAAAATATACCATTCAGTAACCGTATATCATTAAAAACAAAATTGCTAAAACTGTTAGCGATTCAGCCATTATGGACCGTTGCGTCAACGATGGCTCATCCTCTATATCAACATATAACAAACATTTTGGCACTTTTTTAAAGATAACTCAATTTTAGATCAGTTTATTTTAATACAATTTTTAATTTGATACAAAATTGAGAGCTAAAAACTAATTTATACATCTAATGTACGTAGTTATGTCGCAACTAACTTTTAATATAGCCTTGATTTATGTATTTTCAAACCAAAATGAAAGGTCATTATTTTATTAATATAAATTTAAATATAATTGAGTGTTTTCTATTGAAGTGAATATCAAACTAATGAATATATATATATATATATATATATATATATATATATATATGTATATATATCTATATATATATATATATATATATATATATATATATATATATATTTATATACAGGGCCCTTCACCACTGTGTGCACGGAAGATAACGCTGCTAATATAATTGATAGGGCAAAATATCGTACAAGAGTTATTCGTGACGAAAGGTTTCACGATCTAAAAATACTCACGTACATACAGTGTCCCTAAATAGGCTACACATGGTCTTCCTATGTTTTCTTCAAATTTTCAAATTTTGACATCCTGGATGTATAGGAAAACGATGCTTTTATCTTGTCCTGTTAGAAGTACAACCATGTGTTTTAGATATGTTGTTGCGGAAGCTTTTTGCTACAATACTTAATTGGAATGTATGAGAAACTTTACACAGTCTGACCCACGTCACTTCAAACATGAATATCATAAAATATTGAACACTTTTTTCTCCAATAGAACACCCTGCATTTTTTAACTTCTTCATATGCAGTCTCAAATGTACTATCAATCTGCTATGGTATTCCCTATATCTATCTCAGATGGTTTTTCCGTTATTTCGAAAAACTTTTTTTGGTTATTAAAATAATAACTCCCAACGGAAATCCACAGTATATTTTTTAGTTATTACTCGGTTCAATATTTAAGGGCAAACATTTTTGTATGTATTAACCTGCTACACTATGGCCTTAATATGTCCCCATAAGAAAAAATCTAAACTGGCAACACTAGAAGATCTAGGTGGCCATTTAACGGCTCTAGACCGTATGATAAATTTTCCTGGGAATAATTCATTCAAATATTCTCGAACCGGATGTAAATGATGCGCAGGAGCTACATCTTGATGAAACCACACTTTTCTCCCTTGACCTTGCTATTAATTGCGACAAACAATTCTGAAGGCAGTCTAAGCAAATAGCGCCATTCAAGTGATCCGATGACATAATCTCCCGTTACAACCTCAAACATTCAAAGGAATTATGTCAGTTGACTTATTCATTTTTGTAAAGGTTACCTTATCCGAAAATAAAGCAGCATTAAATAAACCTGGATTTTCCTCAATTTTTCCATCGTCCCATTACGAAATGCGACGTTTCTTTATATCTCGCTGACTGTCTCTGCAACGTCTTTGTCACTGTCGTAAACAAGAGTTCTATTGGGTTTTAACGTTTTTACCATAGCTCAACAGATACAAAAAGTACGTTTGATTTACTTAAATAATACCGTGCAACTAACGCCTTGTAGACAACGTCAAAATACGCTTTAAATTCGTAATTCGCACACCACAAAATCCAACACTACACCCTGTATTTCTTAAACCAACGACATTCGTGTAAGGCATGATGAGCTCAAACATAATATTTTGGTGTCCTATATCTCCAGCTTAGTGTTGACCCATTCTTTCTAACTCACCATGTATAGGTGTTTCTATTAAAATAACCGAAGAAAATCTTGTGTAGCCTATTTAGGGGCAATCTGAATGTACGTCAATATTTTTAGATCGTGATAAGGATAACTTTTGCCGGAGACTTTTTGCTCCATCATATTATCTGCGCTATCTTTCGTACACGTAGTGGTGCAGGATCCTGTATAAGGAGAAACGCATTTAAATCAATAAATTTCACCAGGTGGGATGTATATGAGTTTTTCATACTATAAAAATCTGCATAAGTGTAATATATTTCATTGCTTACATATATTTTGTACAAGTTATCCCATTTTAGGCACTGTGTGGGATATCTTCCTTATTTTTAAAGATAGGAGTTTGCGGTTTACTCAAAAATTTGCTACGTTTTTGTAAGATTAATGATGCGCTAGCAAAATTTTTATAGCTCTTGTGCTTTCTGAGACGGTTAAATCAAAGATATCACGTTAAAGGCATACCTTGTATCTCAGTTATTTTTAAACTTATCGAAGAAGTTAGAACGTATTCCTATAGTTTTTTCCGTAGAATCCATTGGCGTAGTCACTTTTGTCTAACACCCTCCGTTTTCTAGTTATGAAGGAAACATGTTCTTGTTAATGGAACACCCTGTATATTATTTCTTACATCTATTAGGCAAAATGTGGGCTTTCCGAAAATAGTAATTGTGTATAATTAATTTCAAAAACAAGCTCAGAATTTAAGGTTTTCTGAAATTTTCCTTTGTGTCCAATTAGTGGGTAGTAGGCTATGGCTAATTGGTTTGGAACAAAATATCTTTGTTGTTTTAGTGTTTATATTTTTCTATATTCTATATTTAATTTATTGTTTTACAACAACGGCGGTTTCCGAGTATAATGAAAAATATGGTATATTAGATTGCTTTATATAATCTAATGAAAATCCCCAAAAACCGAAATTTACAAAGGTAATGTATTTTGAGCACTATGGTTAAAAGTTCTTTTAGTTCATAATAATTATCTAGAGAGACGGCAGTACGAGTTCCGTACTCAGGAACCCCATAATTCGAGTAATTAAAATTACCTCACTTATTGCGCGTAGCCCTAGGACTCCAAAGGTTATAGAGTCTATGAGAAACACATTGAAATCAATATTTTTTGGTATCAAATTGTTGGAAAGGATGCCCTGAGTCTAAGTAAAGTGGTTTTAGGCTCGCCCATACATCTATGAGCCGCGGCAGATTCCCTGTTTCTGTATAAATTGAAAAAATATATACTAAACCTGCAAATAACCTAAGCGCTTTAGTGGAACTTAAGTTTAAAGTTTGGCATCTTTTTATTGCAAACTTTTTTAGTGTCGTGTTGCTGTGTCAATTAAAAAAAAAATTAAACCTAAAAATTTGTCGTGTTGTTTTCTATCAATTACAAACAGATAAACTAAACCTACAAATTACCTTGCCGCTTTAGTGGCAATCTACGTTTAAGTTTAGCATTTTTTTACTTCCCAACTTTTCATAGTGTTATGTTCCTGTTTTTGTACCAATTGAAAAAAACATACTAAACCTCCAAATAACCTATGGCCGGGAAAAATTGAAGGTAGGTTTTAGTTAGGTTTCACACAATCATAACTAACAACCTGCCCCCTACAAATTTCTGGCAAAGAGAGTATTTTTAGAATTACATGACCAAACCTAGATTAAACAACCATATCTCCATAAAGTTTAGTCATATGTATATACCGAGTGGTCGTAAAGTAAGGAGTAAATTCAATATCTCGTGAAGCAAAATTTTTTTCAAAAATCGCTCGGACCCGTCGATTTTAAAATTTTTCGGGCATATTTTGCGAAGAAAAAATTTTTAAGTGTCTCAAAAAAGATTTGCTAAAAAATTTTTTTTCATTGAACCCAATTTTTATTGCATTTTTGGATTACCCTTACAATTCTAAACATTTGTCATGGAGCATTGCTATCCTAAGTCCAAGCGTTTTGGGGTTATTCGCATTCAAAATTTAAAATTGAAAAAGATCATGAAGAATTTCACGTTATTCGACGTATTTCTTGACGGATGCGTTGTTTTAAATCATCATGCTGAAATAAAATTATTTTTAAGTTTACGAATCTTTGTTTTCGATATAATAAAACGTTATAAAAATTATTTTATTTTTCGTTTTCTTCATGATCTTTTTCAATTTTTAAACTTTGAATGCCAAAACGCTTGGACTTAGGTATAGCATGCTACATGACAAATATTAGAATTGTAAGGGTAATCCAAAATGCAATAAAAATTGTTACAATTTAAAAATTTTAGTAAATCTTTGAATATAAAATCGACGGGTCCGATCGATTTTTGAAAAAATTGTGCTTTACGAGATATTGAATTTATTCCTTGGTTTACGACCACCGGTATATATATATATATATATATATATATATATATATATATATATATATATATATATATATATATATATATATATATATATATAAATGTATTGGGCAATGAGATACTCCTTAACAATTGAATCAATTAATGCTGCGAAGGGTTTTTCCGTTTTGCGCAAACTCTCTTCGCCAATTTGTCAGACGCCACGACGCTTCGATGTATTGAATGTGTGTTCCATCAGCGTATACAAATATGATACTATGATTTTCGTCCCTGTGGTTGACAACACGGTGTAAATATCCCTCCTCCCCATGTCCGACATACGCCCTCCAGGCCTCGGTGTGCAGGATGGTACCAGCTACGACGTGCTCAAATACTATTGGCCCTAGCGTCTTCATACCCCTGCTAGGACAGAGAACTAGACGCAGGTCCTCACTGGAAAAAGAAAGTAAATAATTTATATTGATATTATTAATTACCTGTCTTCAGCAACCATTGTCTAATACCCAGTGTCCTTCGATTCGCCGAACTTCGACTCGTGAAACTGAACAATAATGGCCTTATCACCGATTGGTCCAGGACAACTTCTTCACAGTAATGATGCCTATTTGAAAAAAATTATTAACATATTATTGTAGACTACACTCAGCAATCTGCGACTGTTTCTCCACTTCGCTTCGTCACATAGCAGCGAGACTCTCGAATTGCCTTTTCCTCGGCATAAGAATACATCAAGCTAAAAAATAACCATTAAGAATTAAATTAAAGGTAAGTTAAATTTAACTAATTATAAATTGAGGAATGTTACCTAATTGCTGTGGGGAATATGGATGCCACCAAACGCTTCGAAAAACGTGCCATTGCTTACTGCACGTTTGTTGGTGCATACCGTCCACAAGAAAATCCAGGTACTGGATAGTTTTATTGGCGTCCGGTGTATGCGGCAATTCATTTCGGTCGGTAGTAAGTCAACACGTTGCGCCCAAGAAATTGTTGTGGGAAGTTGCCAATGATGACTTGGAATGCTTGTCTAATCTACGCAACTAAAATGTAATTGTCGCAATTATCGGGTTTCTGAGTACGGAACTCTAGCCCTTTCATCTTCTTGCAAGCAAATAGACGAACGTTAAATCACCATTTAGTTTTTGAGAGGGCACAACAAGGACGCTTTGGGGTTGGAGTTTCGTGTTTCATTTTTGTAAGACGCATAGTTTACAAAATGTATGGAAGTCTTACAGCGCTCCGGCACCGAAAAATCCCTGAGGAAGTTATTCCAGATGATGATGGAAAATGTTCCATTGACACTTTATAATGCCATTTATCTTCAACAAGACGGTGCCACAACTCTGCGCTTATAAGGGCATGTTTAAACGATAACTTTCCTCAAAGGTGGATTGGTTCCTACATACTTTGTGAGGTGACCCCCTCGATCTCCGGATATTTCAATTTAGGATTTTTTCTTATGGGGTTTCATGCAAAATACAGTCTGTTAAATACTATATCAGCCTGTAGCGGAGCTTCGTGCGGCAGTCGATTTAACTGTCCGAAACTTGCAAAGAAGGCCAATGATTATTTTTTACACTATTGCGGCATCAGTCGTCAGAGACCGAAAGCGAACTTTCCTGTGGTGCTGAGACATATTTTACATAGATCGTTCTACGTAAGGAATATACATATTTGCAATATAAATTTTTTTTTTTCATTTACCATTTCTGTACGATATCGTTGCGCTAAACAAACGTGAGTTTAATATCATTTTAGTGCGATAGTATTAAAGTAACCTTGCGTATCGGTCTCCGGCGAACGATGTCGCACTTTAGAGAAAACAGCTTATCGGCTGCGGGAGACCGATAACGCACAGTAAAAGTAATAGTTTTCAGCGGCGCAGTCAACGTGCTAAAATGCTGTAATGAGTAACTAAGAGTTGCGAGTTAAGTAAGATCTTGTGAATTAAGTTTTACAGATAATTACTTACATTTTACATGGATTTCGTTTTTAATAAATTTTAGCCATAGCCTATTACCTACTCATTGGACAAAAAAGAAAATCTTAAATTCTAAACTGAAAATAATTTTATACAATTAAATATTTTTGGAGAGCCCACAGTATGCCTAATAAATATAAGAATTAATATACAGGCTGTTTTATTAAAAAAAACATATGTTTGCTTCATAACTAAAAAATGGAGGGCGTTAGAAAAAAACTGACTACGACAATGGATTCTACGAAAACAATTCTATACGAATACATCTGAACTTTTTCGATAAGTTTAAAGATAAATGAAATACGAGGAGTGCCTCAAAAGTGATACTTTACAATTCCACCCTGTATCTCAGAAACAAAAAGGGTGATGAAAGTCCCGCTAGCGCCATCTTCAATTGTACAAAAAAAGTTGCACACTGTCGCGAACACCGAAACCCTCTATCTTAAAAAATAAGGGAGATGCCCCGCAAAATTGCCGAAAATGGAATTCCCCTGTATATTTAATATAGGAGTAAATATGAATAAGTTAAAAATATCCGAGTCGCGACCGATTAACATGTGCATAGGAAAATTATGTTCTGGCCACATCAGATTACCTGTATTAAATGTTCCAAAGCTTTCATTGCCTTCTTCCTAAACTTGTAACGCATACTCTGAGATAAACGTCACGCTATTCTCGTTGCCGCATTGGCAAAGAACTATTATAAAATCAGTGTATTCAAAAATAAAAGTTTAATCACCTCTCTAATTCCGTAACACATTACAAAACAAAACAATAATTAAAAATAAAATTCAAGAATATGAACATAGAAAATTAGCTTTATAGTCGCATTAACACACAATAAGTCTACAATCTTCATACTTAATTATAATTTCGTCTATACATCCATGCGTTCAAATTTATTTAATTATAAATATATTTTACATTATTTTACTTGCATAATAATCCATTTAAAATAACCGTTTCTCCTTTAATTTACGTGAAAATTAGATGTAATCAAAATGTGAATGTATTTTGCCAGAAAATATGAAGAAAAAATTATGTAAACGTCGAATTGCCCCCAGAAGCAATTCATTTCGAGCTATTGAAAAGCTATTTTTCACTGACAATATACAACCTGTTGAATGGGGTAGAGAGGAGGCAACCAATACCCCCTAAATTGATTGAACGCTACCCTTCAATGTAACACTTTTAGCTTTTCAATTCAAACACAATCTGTTTGTATAATTTTTAAATTAAGAGGATTTTTATTGTAGTGATTTTTTGGGGAAAAATCAGGGAAAAATAACACGTACAGGTTAATGGAAGGATTATGTAATTGTCAATTTAATTATGTATTGTGTTCTTTGCACTGATTAAGTTAAATATAAAATAAAATGAATAAAACACAGTATACCTACAATTTTGATATTCACATAAATATATTGACGAAAAACAGAATTACGTTGCATTTTGTTCATGTTTACTATTTGTTGTATAACGTCTACTTTTACATTGTCACGGTGTTTTAATAGTTATTTAATAAACTAGTTTGTTAATGAAGGCGATTAATAAACGAAACTGTTTAAAGCACGAACGAGTGATAGCGAGTGAGTGCCTTTAATAGTTGAGTTTATTAATCGTCCATTAACAAACGAGTTTATTACAATATTTTTTCGTTGACCGTAAACTCTATTTTTGTGACAAAATTAGTTATTAATTACAAATCAAAACCAATTTCATCTTTTTCATCGCATCGATAAAGATGATACCTTATAAAATATCTTCATCCGTTTTTTGTCCTCGAGGTAGACCATTTTTAAATTTTTCAATACTTTCCATTCACTTTTCCACAAAGACTATCAGAATAGAATAACGTCAACTCCATACATTTTCAATTTCACGTAAAAATCAGGTTTGCTAAAAAAATCTAGTTACCATTGAAAAATATGACAAGCGAATTATAACAAAAAAGGCCGCCATTGCGAAAAAGTAATTGTAATTCGTAATTGTTGGTAATTGTGCAATTATGGAGCTAGAAAACCCTGATGCATTACCTGCTGCAGTGTTGGCAAGTGCAAACAATGCATGTTCGACTTTGTTGCCAACTAAAAGTCGAGATCTTTACGAAAAAACTTATAATGAATTTGATACCTGGTATAACGAACAACATATAATCAATTATACGGAGCCTGTCTTCCTGGCATACTTTGAAACATTGCTCAAAAAGGCTTCATAGCGAGCCTGTGGCCAAAATTCTCAATGTTAAAATCAACTCTTAACGTGAAGAAAATTATTGACATTGGAAAATTTAACAAATTAATTATGTACCTTAAAAGACAAACTGAAGGACATGTCCCCAAAAATCTAAAGTTTTAGAAACAGAACAAGTGCATTCTTGACGCTCCTAATAATTTGTTCTTAATGACCAAGGTAAGCAAAGGGTTTAAATTTAAACTTGCAATGCCAAACTACTCTATAGGTCGCACTAATTTTTGGAATAGCTGTAGCGTTAAGGAAGCATGAACTTCTGGAGTTGCAAACCGGTAATGTTGAAGACGTAAAATCTAAATTTCTAATCACTATCCCAGGATCAAAAACAAAAACAAAGGAGAAAAGAATTTTTACGGTTGTAGATAATGATCAAAATACATTCTTAAAATTAATCAGACAATATATAACACTGAGACCACAGCATACAAAACACACACGATTCTTTGTACACTATCGGAGCAATAAATGCACTACAAACCCTGTGTGCATCAACACATTTGCCAAAATTCCATGTACAGTTGCACAATTTCTAAAACTGGATCAGCCACAGCTATATACAGGACATTGCTTCCGCCGATCCTCTGCCTCAATATTGTCGGATTCAGGGGCAGATTTTGCAGCAATAAAGAGACATGGGGGCTGGAAATCGACCAGTGTTGCGGAGGCATACATTGAGGATTCAATCCAAAACAAAGAAAACACTCGTAAACGATTCTTTTGCACAAACGAGACAGCATCTTCTTCCAAACCCCCAGCAAACATTAACATAACCTCAAACAATTTCGAAAACATCCAAAATGATTTAAACCTAAATATAAATCCTGACGTTCACGATATAAACACTATATGTTCCGTTCTTAAATTTGAACAATTGTAATATTAATAATATTATTATAAATAGCCAAAAATAATTATAGATTATTAAAATGTATGATGTTAGTCGTCATTGTTTTTTTATTTGTATGAGTGTAACTGGTTGTCTATATCAAAATATCATCAAAACTCCAAAATCCCAAAAACAGTTACTTAATGACGTCTATTAATACATCCTTTTTTAAACAAAATAATTCATTAATATCGAAATTAATAAGCGGTCAACGAAAATAGTTATGTACGTTATAAGTCCGGTAAGTAATTAATTCGGACGAGGCGAATCCGGGTCTAAATTTGTTTGCGTAACGAGTACGTAATATCCGGATATCGGCCGAATAACGTAACGTACTTTATTTCATAGTGAAACTCACTCAAAATTAAGAAGAACCAAAAATGCACTTGTTGAAACCTGCGTCAAGCAAAAATGGATAATTATCGTGGTTAGCGGGGTTGCTAGGGACGCTAGGGTTGTTTGTTTACAATTTGCGATCAGTCGAAAAAGTAAAAATGTGTGATGAAAATATGAAGAACTCTGACGAAATTCTAGAAAAAAGCAAAACAGCTACAGCAAAACTTACTTATTCGCCTAAAGTCTGAGGAGCGTTACAATAAAGAATACAAGGTGTTAATGAATGACGACCGCAACATGAAGTGAAAATAATTGATGAGGAGTGCTATGCTGGCATATTTATATGATTTGGTTCTTCTTTGTGGAGCACATATGACTACAACACAAATTCGAATGTCAATAATAATGCCTTAGCCGCAACAATACGTCATGAAGAAATTTGTCCACTGCAAGATAATAGAAACTTTCAGATTCCAAAATATTCTTAGTTCTAATTGGGGGTTGGAACATGGTTTATTTTTGATGAATATGTTATAGTTAATAAATAATTTTTTTCTTATAAGGTCAACTTTGAATTGAATTCCGTAAAAATCCTACCCTACCGTAAAAATGTGTTTTACTATCGATTACACTCTACCGTAAAACCCAATATTACAGTACAGTATGAAATAAATAACTATTACCAAAGTAGTTCGGAAAGTAAATTTTCCCGCATGAGCACTTCGTTTGCAGCACGACTGCAGGATATGCTGCATTTAGTGCGAATTCGGGAAAATATATTCCGAACAAATTAGGTACAAAGTTTTTTGTAACGAATAAATGAATAAAATTAATACTAAATAATTTAACATAGTTTGGTTTTTATTCTAAATGGATTGGTAGCATAGCCGGCATTTTAATGTTGCAATGTTGTTATGGTTACATGTTAACAAAAATTCAAACGTTGAGTCGCCATTTTGTTAAATTTGTGAAAATGGGTGATTTCGAAGAAATTCTCGCGCCACCTGATGTTGAGGCCCTCAAGGTAGCTTGACTAAATCGATCGCAGTGCTCCCTAGTGTAGCGGAGTGAAAGTTTTTCAAAATTTTACCTGAATACTTATTTGCCACAGGCAAGATGAGGGATTAAATCAATATTCAGAATAATCCCTTTATTATTTTTCACTAATTTACCGAAGACATGAACACTAAAGTAACCTGCAATAAAATTGAATTTATTTAATTTTTATAAAAATTTTTAAAAGTAATGTCACTTTTATTTTATCATATAGGTACATCAACTCAATTACACGTAATCACCATAAAGTGTTATTTAAATAAATTGTGTAACAACAAATTCCTATAATTTTATAATTAGTTCATTACCCAATGTTAAATTTAAAGTTAAATTTAATTAATCCTAAGCATATCGCGTAATTACATATTGATTATTGTTATTCCTCAAATATTCTAGTAAAATGTAGACAATTACGGGATTGCTATCAGTGTACTAGCATTTTGCAAACGATACTCATCGACAAAACAGCAGTTGTGAATTTGTGACTATGTCTAAAAATGCCTAAAGCAAGAGAAGGTGTGAGTGTTCCAAGAAGAAGTAGGAGTGTGACATTAAAAAGGGCGAGAGAAGCGTAAGTACCTATATACAATCTTATTTTATTGAAATATTCCCTTTTGTTATAATTTATTAAAATGTCCTGTAATTATCATAAATAAAACAATTATGTACGGTTCACTATTAGCAAATCCATGCAAGTGGACCGAAATTCTTTTTTGTTAGTTTTCAAATGACAGAATATGTAAAAAAATTATAAGGTAGATTTTTTCTATTGATAAATTCCTTTTATAGGAAATTGGGTAAGATTTCAACAGAAGCTTGCATCCACCCTCGTTCGGAGGACGAACCTTGTAGCATCAGCTTCCATCATAATGATGACGAAGACATTTAAATGTAATATGTGCGGAAATACCATAACAGCATTTTACCCTCGGCCCATAATTTGAACCAACAATTAATGAGCAAAGCTGCAAAAGAAGAAGCCGAATCCGCAGAAGAAAAAAATGAGAGTAACATTCCAATTATATCATTGATAGCAGACGTAGCTTGGGGGAAAAATCGTGGAAACTATTCTGCACTTTCTGGAGTTGTAAGTTATAATGAAATCTTTTTTTTTTAATATAAAGGATTTTTTCAGCTATCCATAATGGGAGCTAAATCAAAAAAGATCTTGTATATGTGTGTAAAAAACAAATATTGCTGTTTGTGTAGAGACTATGACGTGGATGATGATGAATGTTTCCGAAACTGGACTAAGACTTCCACTGCAATGCAATCTGGAATTATTTGCGAAGGATTTGCAGAATCAATTACATGGCATAACCTAATTTATGGCCAATTAATTGGTGACGGAGACAGTAGTGTATACAAACATTTAACACAAACTTCCCCGTATGGCCCGTCATTTTAAAGAAAAATAGAATGTCGGAATCATTTGCTTCGTAATTACATCAATAACCTCGATTTTAGTAAAGACTCTTGATATCCAAAAGGCCGAAGAGATTATATATGCAATCCTTCAATCTTAGGCCGTTTCCGTAATGCAGTTGTGAAAACGTTAGCGTACCGCAAGGTTGTTAATGGACCTATCAATAGCAAAATTTAAAATTTGAAGAAAGATATATTAAATTTCCCTTTGTGACAGACCACCGGGGCATTACATGACGCATTTTTTTACTCCAAAATTAATCGTCGGAAACTTCTTCATTACAGTAGTTGCCTGTTGTTTTGATTTCAGATCACTCGTGGATAATGATTATGGATTGGCAAATGAATCCGCCACACCTGATCTTTCAAAAGATGAGTACAAATTGCGCTTTAGTCAATTTTTGACTTGTTTGGAAAATGTCGACAAACAAAAAGATTGAAGAAGGTACCTTGACCCAATCAAAAAGTGATTTGTGGAGAGCAGAACGTAAGAAACGTTTAACGGCATGCAATTTTGGGAAAATATGTAAACTGCGTAAAACAACGTGCACTTCAAAAACTGTTTCCTCCTCACCCTACAACGTTTTTAAAGGGTATACGTATACCGCGTTTGACCTTTTTTTTTGCCTTTTTATAGGGATGATACATTTTGGGAGGATCATATGGTAAAAAAATTAGAAGAGTTTTACTATAAGTATTTATTACCGGAATTAGTGCATCCATGCAGATGTCGTAATTTAAATCTGCGAACTGTACATATGAGCAATTAAATTTTGAATTGTTTTTGTTTGTTCACCTCTATAATTTATTTACAATATTTTGGAAAACTTTGTTTTTTTCTTTGATACAAATAAATAAATAGAATAATTAATTGTTTTATTTTAATTTTTACTGATAAGAATACATTATAATTTAATAAGGTGCATACATAATAGATATTTATGTATTAAGGGCATAATCAGAAGATTATGGCTCGAGGGAATGTTAAAAGCCCGACGCGAAGCGGAGGGCTTTATATTCCTGAGCCATAATCTATTATGCCGTGGTATCTAATGTTTTATTTTATTTTGCGCCATGAAACTGGAACAAAATTTTAAAAAGATTCAGTATTTTCGGCAAGTTTTTAAATGCAAATGCAGTGAAATAAAGTCGACAGTAGGCTAATTTGTTGTTACTAAGATACTGTGATATTGCTATTATATATCATGTCATGTGTTTGCTGTCAATCATGCTGCTTAGCATCAATGACATTTCCGTGCTATAAAGACCACATGACGCCCGCATTTGGGGGCGTATAAAGAACATTATGGTGGCAAAATAAAATAAAGAACATTATGGTGGCAAAATAATGTAAAGTATTTTTTCGTTATTTTAATTTAAATAATAGTTTAAAGGATCCAAAGTTAATCCGATTACGTTTGTGTGTAAACAGAAATAGGTACTTGTTAAGGAATACCTGAAGATCCGTATGCCCCCCGGTCATTTAATGAGCTATATTTTCTAATGGAATGTCTACCTTATTAGCATCAAAACATTTATCGTTTTTATAATGTTTTTAATAGTAAATTACCAATTTTCAATTTTTCCAAAATTTTAACAGTTCGTATTTCGAAAAACCTATGTCTGAATTTATGGCTTTTGTTAAAAATGTTATCAGCTATAAAAATATCCCAATTTAATCACTGCTGAGCAAAACATTCAATAAAAAATTATAGAGATTAGAATTTAAAAAAAAACCTATATTCAAACATTTAGGAAGGTTTCGGGACTATTTTGACGTCTTACGCGTTTTTTTAAAGTTCCAGATAATTTCATAATAATATAAAAAGTTAGAACGTTTTTAACATTGCTCCCATGAGGGTTTGATGTTTTGCCTAACTGTCTATCGAGACCCCCTTAAAGAAGCAGCCATGTAATTTGCTTCCTCAAAAAAGTCAAGGGCGGTATATGACCACCTCATCGCCAGGAGTGTTTACGCTACGTCATTAATTTATGAATTTAGTTTTCCAATTTGCTTATCACGTCTTCTCATATAAAACAGTGAATTAAATAAGGATGGTGAACATTCGTAGTGCATTTCACTAAATCGACATACGGTATTGAATAAACAGATGTAGTAGAAAGAGTAAACGCGAAATCAATTTGTTTCATATTGCACATGAATTTAATTCTCATTTGACTAATACTATATAACCCCCACTTGTTTGTTTATCCTTTGACCGTTTCCTCATTTCCTACATTTACTTCTTTTAATCGTCATTTAAACACACACTTAAAATAAGTTCTTTTTAGAACTACTCCCTTTGTTATTCATTTGCGCCTTTCTTACTATTCATTTTAGTCTCTGCCATCCTAATGTTTGCACAGGTTAAAACCTTGCACACACAAGCACAGCAGTTTGTGTTAAATTTATCAGCATCTGCTTTCCAGGAAGAGTGTTGAGGATGACTTCAAATTTAAAAGTGTTCTAGTGATGTTGACCAACACCCTTTTTTATTCAAATATTAAGGGTTTCTTCAATAAACAAGCGCCGATTTTAATAAACTTACTTTATTAGTGACAAGTATTTTAAGTGCGCACAGGATTTACTTGTGGTGTACAAAATTATTCAGTAACACAAAAATGCATTGACCTTTTTTTCTATATTTCGAAAAAATGACAGACTATCTTTTTTTTATATATGATATTGTGATTTCTACATGCACGTGAATTTGTCCTTTAAAAAGAATTGGTTACAAAGCCTTCTTGGAGTTTGTGTGTGGAGAGTGTAGAGTGAATTTTAACTAGCTGTGATAGGAACATAAACAAAAATTATAAATTTATAAAAATATGTTCAAGTACTTGAACATAACTCCCCCCGATTGAAGCTGCTGGCTTTAAATTAAGGTGATCGATCAACTATGGTTTGGTTGGGCAAACGGAAACTTTAGCAATGCTGCGAATATAGGTACCAGTTTGGCTTTTCACTTTAACTGCATTGATCATTTTATCTTTGCTAGGCAAGAGTGAGGTAATTCAGCCTAATGGACATTTCAACGGAAGCATTTCATCATCCTTTAGAAGAACCATATCGTTTATCTGCAGATTTGGAGAAACTTGAGTCCATTTGGGCCGATGTTGCAAGCGATTCAAATAGTCTCTGATCAAGCGTTTCCAAAACACTTGTTGAGTATGTGCGATAAATTTAGTCTGTTTTCTGCAACTGTTAACAAACCCTTTTCTGAGTGTGCTGTTAAGCTTCTGCCGATCAAAAAATGTCCTGGTGTTATTGGGTGCATGCCATTTGGGTCAATTGAGATCGCACAGAGTGATCGTGAATTTAAGATGGCTTCTATTTGAGTAAGTATACTATAAAATTCTTCATAGGTGTATTTCTCAACACCAATTAAACCCTTAATATGGTATTTTGCGCTCTTTACAGCTGATTCCCACAATCCACCCCAATGCGGGTTTTTAGGGGGCATGAATTTGAACTTTATTTGGTTTTGACTACAGAATTTTTTTGTTTCATCAGTAGCTTGGGAATTTTTGAAGAAATCGCGAATTTCCTTTACATGATTTTTTGCACCACGAAAGTTGGAGACGTTATCACTGTAGATTTTACTAGGGTTTCCTCCTCGTGATATAAATCCTTTCAACGTTAATAAATATGTTTCTGTTGATAAGTCGCAGACGAGTTCAATATGTATAGCTTTAGTAACCATACAAACGAAAATTGCCATATATGGTTTTATTAGTGGAGTTTTTCTTAACTTAGAGGCTTTAATCAAAAAAGGTCCAGTATAATCAACGGATGTGTATTGGAATGGATGTGATAACGTGACTGTCTGCGGGGAAATTGCCCATTAATTGTTCAGCTGACTTTGAATTAAATCGATAGCAAATGGTACAATTTCGTATAATTCGTTTAATTTCTCTCAAACCATCCAAAGGCCCAAATCTTAATCTAAAATTTGAAGGAACGTTTTGAGCACCTGCATGACCTAACCGTTTGTGTTCTCGAGTCAGCATAAAAGAGGTGATGCGGTCTCGAGATAGACGTAATATTGGTGTTTTTAATTAAAAGGAATATTTGCATTTTATAGTCTTACTCCAACGCCTAAAAATCCATCCGATTGTTTCCGATTTGTTCGGCTCCGTGTTACTCGAATCGAGTAACACGGAGCCGAACAAATCAGTTGGAGAAGGAGAAAACTTGAAAATAGCAAATGAGACTTTGCCGAAACGTCGTTTTTGTACTGACAGGAGTCATAAATATCACCAGCAGACGCGAGACAACGCCCGGATAAACAACAGTGTTTCATACTACACTCGCGGACACCTAAAATCAACCATATATATATATATATATATATATATATATATATATATATATGCGTGATATTTAACGGGGAGCTCTTGCGACGTTCCAAATTTTAATTTTCGAAGTAACTAGTAAGCTTCTCTAAACTGATTCTTGTTGTGGTTATTCTTTAAATCCGGCTCGAAGGACCAATTTATGTTTCGGAAGTACTTGAATCCGTAAAAAAGAGTGTTGATGATGACCTCAAATTTAAAAGTATTCTAGTGCTGTTGACCAACACCCTTTATATTCCAATATTGAGGGTTTCTTTAATAAACAAGCGCCAATGTTAATAAACTTACTTTATTAGTGACAAGTTGGTAAAGTGCGTACAGGATTTACTTGTGGTGTACAAAATTATTCAATAATACAAAAATGCATTGACCTTTTTTTGTATATTTCAAAAAAATGACAGACCATCTTTGTTTTTTATATACGATATTGTGATTTCTACATGCACGAAAATTTTGCCTTTAAAAAGAATAGGTTACAAAGACTTTTTGGAGTTTGTGTGTGGAGAGTGTAGACTCAAGTTTAACTAGCTAAATACTTATAACAAATGAATATTTAAATAAACACGAAGAGTAATAGGAATATAAACAAAAATTATAGATTTATAAAAATATGTTCAAGTATTTGAACACCCTGTATTTAGGTATCCTATATTGTTGAGATTATAATCCTCTTCTTCAACTTTTGTTAAGGTATCATACTCATTTCCTTTAGTTTTGGCGGAATACTCATTTATTTAATACATTTGCAAAGAAAAACATGCTACTTCTATTGATAGTTTAATTTAAATTTATTAATAGGTACACTGTGTAATATAGACATTTACCTAATTAAATGTTCCAAGTGTCTGCTATTTTCTTGAAGACAAAGTTCAAAACGTCTCTCAAAAGAATCACTTAAATTTCGACACATTTCAACAGTTATACTGATATTCGAATTTTCATGTCTTCTCTTGTAGTCGGGGGTATTCTGTAAACTTGTTCTTTAACAAATCCCCATATAGAAAAAACCATGTTCGTCAAATCTGGTGACCTTGGCCACCAAGCGATAGGTCTTCCCCTTCCAGTCCAACGGTCGTGGTATGTTGAAGTTAAAAAATTGATGATCGATCTTGTATGATGGACCGGAATCCCATCATGAAGTAACCACATTTCCTGTGGAAATTCAAATGCTCTTTGAGCAAAGAGGCCAGGCAGATGATTATTCAAAAAATCCAAATACACTGCTCCTGTTACTCTTTGCTCAAAAAAGTATGAACCAATGACGTTATCAACGATAACTTCTCCCCAAACATTTAAGGACCACCGGTTTTGGATATTATATTTACGTTTTTGTCTATTAACTTTCTTGTATGCCACACTTCCAGTCCTCTCAAAACGTTCAATAAGCTTTTCAAATGCCCTTTCCTAAGGTTCCTGGAACAATACTTTAGCCAATAGTGCATGTTTGTCACTAGCACCCAACACGAAAATCATGCCAACCATCTCGGATTGTGAAAAATTCATAATTAAATGTATTACAACCTTATTACAAATGATAGCTAAATCAATAAATAATAAATTTGACGTGTAAAATTTGTCAATGGCTTTCATGGAAAACTATCAACAGGCGTAGCATGTTTTTTGCAAATGTATTAAAGAAATGAGTATTCCGCCAAAACCTAAGGAAATGAGTACAATGATACCTTAGTATAAGTTGAAGAAAATTAAAATCTCAACAATATAGGATACCTAAATACAGGGTATCTCATTTAAAAGTTCCACTTAAGCACCCCTTTGTCTTCAGTTTTCGACTTAAGCAGATAACTTCCCAACTTAATTTAAAACTAATTACCCTACCATGGAGAAAATTTTACAATTAATCCAAATATGCAATAATATATAGGGTGTTCCGTCAAATAGAATTAATGAATATTTTGGCCCGTCTTTATGCAACGCCCTATATGGTAAAAAATATTTTTAAAATGTAGACCGCATGTTCACGTGTAACTTTTGAATAAACAGTTTTTTTTTAATTTTGTAAAATAAGGAAGATATGCTACTTTGACACACTATTGCGCCACCTCATATATACAATATGTATATACACTATATATATATATATATATACATATATATATATATATATATATATATATATATATATATATATATATATATTGTGTGTGTGTGTGTGTGTGTGTGTGGTGCTGTGCGTGTGCGTGTGCGTGTGCGTGTGCGTGTGCGTGTGCGTGTGCGTGTGCGTGTGCGTGTGCGTGTGCGTGTGCGTGTGCGTGTGCGTGTGCGTGTCACCAATAACACTCATAATAAATACTTATCTTTTTAGGGTTTTTAATGGTGTATTTAAATTATACAATCTAAACGTTTCGATAACACTTACACTTATCTTCGTCAGTAGTAATATTTGTAAAAATTGTTAAAGATGTTGTAAACAATTTTGTCAAAGTTGTTTACAACATCTTTAACAATTTTTACAAATATTACCACTGACGAAGATAACTGCAAGTGTTATCGAAACGTTTAGATTGTATAATTTAAATACACCATTAAAAACCCCAAAAAAGATAAGTATTTTATTATAATGTGTATTGTTTATTTGTTGTACGAATATGTTTAGTTTTTCTTCTCCATGTGTCCATATGACAAAACATGGAAAACCGAAAACTTGGAAACCAATCTTAAAGGATGAAATAGTGACAAGGATAAAAATATTAGGACAAAATGAGCAATAAAAAAAAGTGAAAGTGAAATTGAGTGAAGTGAAAACAGGTAGACCAACGAAAAGAGAACTATATAAGGAGAGGGATAAAGCAGGGGAAATTAGTTTAACACGAGTTACGAGAAGCAGATCAAAGAAGACTTGATAATAGCTAGTGGAATCTGACCGAAATGACGTCGACAACCTAGTGGCTTTTTTAAGAACCAAGGGAATGAAGAAACCACACTGCGGATCGACACCTGCAAGGAGCATATTGGACATATAACCTCCGTAGAAACCTCAAAATATATATATATATATATATATATATATATATATATATATATATATATATATATATATATATATATATATATACAATATATGTTTAGTTTGAGGTTTTGCTTGCATATTTTTCTACTGTTTGCATACTGTACATACAGGTTTGTATGCGCAATAAATTATTAGTATTAGTAGCTTTTGAAACTAATACCAATGTTATTATAAGTTTTTGTAATGAATAAGTTCAAAGATAAATATGTAAATAAAAATTATTATAATTTTATTAAATACATAAATAAAGTTTACCTCAGTAGGATTTGAACCTGACCTGTACTTTCTAGTACCGCTACAACTGCGCCACCAAGGTTCAAACCCCAATCGATGTAAATTTTGTCTTTATGTATGTATAACTGATGTAAATTCTAAATGTAATGAGATTACAATCAAATTACTTATATTATTACTTATAATAATTTAATATTAGTCAAGTTGCTTTGGAATGTGTGAATCCTTGCGATATTGCAGGCTCACATTCCATTAATATAAGTAATTTGATTGTAATCTCATTACATTTAGAATTTACATCAGTTCTACATACATAAAGACAAAATTTACATCGATTGGGGCTTGAACCTGGTGGCGCAGTTGTACTACTCTAGCAAAGTACAGGTCGTAGGTTCAAATCCTACTCGAGGTAAACTTTTTATTTATGTATTTAATAAAATTAATAATAATTTTTATTTAATACTAATGTTCTTAAACGTTCATTTAATGCCAAAGATTCAAGATTCAACTAACGATATTTTGCAGTTGGATATTTATAAATTGAACTGCACATTCAGTAATTTTGTTCTTATTGGACAAATACTTAGGAACTTTGGTATTAGACACAAAAAACACATTATATGTTACAAATATAAACACAAAGACAAAACAAACATGTAATATCAATATCATAGTGAATAATGCATTCCTTTTGATTTCAATCCCATGGACCATAAATCTACAAGCAGTCGATAACCACCAACATGTACTTTTAACCCTTAATCTGTTTATAGGTAAGGTATAAATTTTTCCATATCCGTTTGCCAGAGATCGTTGAAAGGGTTAATTACGGTCCTTAGACATAGGTTCTTCACAGTCCCTCTAAGTTTTTGTTGTAGTACTTGGAGAGCGTTTGAGTGACCTTCACAAACTGACTGACCTCTATTTACTGCCTCATCTTCTGTGTCACCTACCTGTGTTTAACGATTCCCGTGACAATTTAGCCTAAGTAATGCTGTAAAGTATTAGCATTTAGAAGTTCAATATGATCAGCAACATGAATTAATCTTTTAGTTTCCGTTCGCAGCGATTTTTTGAACTGCATATACGTATGAGAACGCAATAACTTATCCATTTTAGATATAAACAGTGAGACGGGGTATTTATACTAGTATTTTACTCCATTAACAGTCAAATATTTTCCTTCTACATTTACGGGTCTATTGCCCGTTGTTTATTTATCTGTTTTGGTATCGTAGCGAACGCCATATGTATGATTAATAGTACCTTTAGTATCTCTCATTACACATTCAATATATACAGGGTGATTCATGTAGATCGAATATTGCAAAAGCAACACGACTTATTTTAAATTTTAATACAAAAGGGTGCATAGGAACAACAGGGCACCAACCTACTTTGTTATTATAAATGGACCCTGCAAATTATTGAATTTTTTGATTCTACGTAAAATTTTGTGTATTTTTCATGTAGCGTACCCTATGTTGGTATTTGGCCGTTTTAGAAAAAATGACTTCACAAAACAATATTATGTTTATATTTTTAATTTAATTTAATCATTTTAATAAAAAAGATCAATTAGATGTTTAGGAAGCATTCGACATTTATAAACATAAACAGAGAGTACCTTTAATAAACGAACAGGTTGATCTTATAGACTCACTGTTAACAGACATTTTAAATACAGAATTATAATTTATATTAAACTTGCTGTCGTACCTTAATGATTTGTTACTATAACTACTTATACTCAGACTAATCCCTTGACCTCTTATGCCTAACGGTACGAGATATCAGCTTAATTTTTTGGTGACATATGTAAATTGCTAAGGACCATTTTGTTTATTCAATGTGCCTTATCAATTTTGAGAAAATTGTGATTCTAAGAAAAATATTCAATTTAAACAAGAACTAAAAACACGGACACCTCTTAATTTGAGTAACACAAATTTGCACTGTGTAGGATTTCGATATTTAGTACAGGGTGTTTAGGAAAAGGATTCCTATTTTATATTTCTCAAACATCAATAACCTACTTAACTAAAATGGACCAACCTATATAATTTTTATTTATGTAAAATAACTTTTCAGTTTCTATCAAAAACTATGAGTAATGCATATGTGTAAAATTAACGATTAAAAAGATTTTTCTCATGGAAACTTTTTTTGTTTATATTCTAGTAGGTAATGCTTTTTGAATTGTAGTTGATAAATAGATATGGGACCAAAACTAAAACCTGGACGTAAACGTTTATAAAAAAAAATACTACAATATATGCTCAATATGATGACTATTCTCTTCCATGCATAACCGCACACGTTTTTCAAAAACGTTTCTCAGAATATTTTGTGTTACAGCAGCAAACGCATGTCTATCCAAATAATTCCTTACATTCAGACTAAAATGTTGAGGGGCACCATCTAGCTGTAACCACATTTTGTTTCTAATATCTAAAGAAACTTCATCTAGAAGACTCAAAAATTCTTGTTCTAAAAACTCTAAAAATTTTACGCCGTTCAAGTTTCCATCAAAAAAATATGGACCAATCGCACGGCCTCCTACAAATGCCCCAAATACATTGAGATCTACCGATTTTGCCGGTCAACAGTGCGATACAGGAGAAGTTGATTCGTCGGTAAATAAAACAAATTTAAACAAGTCATCTTCTTCCCCAGCTTTTTCAAGACTTCATACACAGAAACCTAACCTGCGTTGAAAGTCTCGTCCAGATAAATTCTGATGAAGTTGTATGTGATAAGGATGTTACTAATGTTTTTTCAAAATTTTCCTCTTGCTTGACTAATTCCAGTTTGTCTAGAAATTTCTCTTGAACTTACACTTGCATTATCAACCACCGAGCCTAAAACTAAGAACTCATTGTCTTCCTTATTTACGACACACTTTGCTTAGAACCAGTTTCACAAAAAGTGTGTAGCAGTCAAAAGCTCTTTTGTCTGGATGTGGTCGATCGACACGCATTTCTGCGTATACACTTTGCGCTAACAAACAATGTCTAAAACATTCACGCAGGATAACCGTCATATCCACTCTTTCTTCTTGACAACACTGTTTCATTTTTTAGTCTGTAAGGATAACAGCAATATTGAAAATAAAGTAAGAATTTAGACAGTATTTGAGCGAGCACTAAGGTTAAGGGCAACCGTCAATTAAATGAATCAAACAATATCTTACTTTAAAATCATTACCTACTAGAATGTAAACAAAACAAATTTCCATAGAAATTTTAGAGAAAAAGCTTAATAACTTTTTAATCGTTAATTTGAGACGTATACATTGCTCATAGTTTTTGACAGAAAATGAAAAGTTATTTCACATAAATAAAAATTATGTGTGTGGTCCATTTCAGTTAAGTGGGCTTTTGAAGTTTGAAAAGTATAAAATAGGAATCCTATTCCTAAATACCCTGTACTAAATATGGAAATCCTACACAGTGCAAACGGAAGCCTTATTACTCAAACTAAGAGGTTTCAGAGTTTTCAGTTCTTGTTTAACCCTTTAAGGGGCAATGTCGTAAAAATACTAGAATCAAGTTGATATTTTTTTCCCGCGTAAATATAGGCAAAAGAACTTAAAATTTAAATTTTGAGGAAAAAACGTTGTCTGGAACGACCACCAGATGGATAATAGTCAACACCGTCCCAATGCGGTCTTGCCGGATTACATGTATAAAATAATACAAGTAGATATTTATCTATTAAACAGAAAAAGAGGAAAAACATTATTTTCTATGATGGTAATTCCAGAAACAATTTTTATCGACTTTAACACATAAATGAAGCTTGCATTAAGAACAAATAACTTATCTGACTTTTTACAATGTTTGCACCATTTTTTTTCTTTTCTATGCACCCACATTGCAAAATGATCTTCATCATCGAACCGAGCATCAGCAACTTGATGAATAAGCTCTTTTTCCAACACCTGATGTGCTAGTGCAAGTAGTGGTAATATTGGCCAATCAATACTTTCAGCCAATAATGTCGACCTACAGGTCGTTCTTCCTTAGTCCATCCTCACGGAATTGTGGAAGCTGTAGAAGCTTTTCTTCTTCGTACACATTGCTAGAATAATTTGCTTTCTCGGCATGTATACGTTTGCATAAAATAAATTGATTCGTAGCCGCTATGTCTACAAAACGGTAGAAGAGTCAAATCATAATATTTCAACTTTTAGCTCGAATATGATATCGACCCATAAGGCCGTCCATCAGATCAACTCCACCCATGTGAGCATTATACTCTCGGATAATTTGCAGGCAGTTGATTTCGATGAATTTCTTCTGCTTTCTATCATACCGAGCTGCCTTTGCTGTTTATTAACCAGGCTTGGTTCTTAAGAAAGGTTCAATACCAACATATGTATCTAGATGCCAGGCGCACACTTATTATCTTTCCACAAAACAGTCATGTATTCTGTGGAAAATCATATATTCTCTTTGTCGGTCGGCATATTACAGGCTGGTGTACGATTGGCTAAAAATACGAAAACAAATAATTTTTTATTAACAAAATCTACTAAAATCAAATCAGCTCTCACTGTTCCCAAACTGTAAATTCCTATGGCTCGTAAATAAACTAGCAGAGGCCGCGATGTGTAGAAGTTATCAAAGTAGAGGATATGGTGAACGAAATTAGGAATTGTTTGTGACAAACGCACAACAATATTTGATGTGGCTCCAAGGTTCGGTGTGTCAGGTACCATTCTACACTTCAAAACGATTAGCAAACCCATTCGAATCGCAAAACACAAACAGTTTGATCCCCCACTTATACGGCTTATTTGGAATATATTGACGAAGATGGTGTTTCGTCTTTGTGGAGCACATTTGTTCATCGACACAAAGTCTAGCCGTTTTTGGGATTGAATCGAATCGGTCGTTGAGTTTGTTGGCCAGTGCACGGATGCGGAACAACGGATCATATTCAAGACCGTATTGAGAAGGTCTTGTTTCTAAAGCTCACTTCCAATCATTTTTTCACTTCAGCTATATTAAATAACTTAAATTTAATATGCAACCTACTTACGGTAAAATTATGAAATTGGCCACTTGATTCTAAATGTTTTTTTTTGCAAAATAACTACAGGTCTTTTTCCGAAATAATTTTCGATGTTAGATTCTTGACTACTCGCACTTGACTAATGATAGGATACAAACGCGCCGTTCGTTTCCGTTCATTTTGTTACAACATTTCTAGGAACCTAATCTAAAGATATAATTAAAAATTATTATTAATTTTATTAAATACATAAATAAAAAGTTTACATTGAGTAGGATTTGAACCCACGACCTGTACTTTTCTAGAGTACCGCGCTACCAATTGCGCTATCGAACTACAAGCCCCTAATCAATGTAAATTTTGTCTTTATGTATGTAAAACTGATGTCTTGAGACGGTCTTGCCCGTTAGAGGGTTTAAATTGAATATTTTTCTTAAATTACAATTTTCTCAAAATTGGTAAGCGATACATATAGGGAACGTTGAATAAAATTGACTCAATTTTTAACGTATAATCTAAAAATGACATAAAATACAGGGCGTTGTATTTAAAAACCTAACTTTGATATATTATAATTTTCTGAACCACCCTGTATAATTGAAAATAGTTTAAAAAAATAGACTTTATCAATTTACACCGTTTAGCCACAAAGGTCCGAGTCGTGAGTCAACCTTGTATATTTTCTCTTGATCAATGATACATGTTGTATTGAAGGGCGTAGAGAAATAAATAATTATATAAAATAAATTGTATTTAAAACAGAATGGTATATTTTTGTCTTCAAATGCTATTCGTCGAAACAAGGATAAGTTGAAATATATTAAGTAGTGATTAAGACACTTAGAATAATTGCTATAAATTATATTTATAGCGTTGTCGAAAACACACATTATCGTACCTATTAGACTTTAATCAGCATGTTTTGCAAATGATTCTGGCCTTTCCTTTTTACTACGCCAGTGGCATCCAAAACGTAGCGTAAAATTATGCAGACATTAAGACATAAACAAGTTTCAATATTAAATGAAGCATTGGTATGTGACATCAAAGAAATAAATAAATGCAAAAGGCAATTAGGTGGTCAAAAAAAAATTCTCGAACATTTCAATACATTCACACGTTTTTAAACGAAAAGCAATTGAGGATGTTAAAAAAAAAATAAAAAAGAACGAATACCCATCAGACATCGATCAAGGTATCTTCTAAGACATTAAGTCAGTTCTTTGTCAATTTGTACCTTAATGCCCCACAGGCATCATCAACGTATACGATTTTTGATTTTTGTAGGCGTCCCTCAACTTCAATCCACCTTATCAGCCTTTGTAATTATAATCACATTACGGCTGGCAATAAGTTTTGATTTTCATCTCGATGTCTATTTTATATTATTTTATTCAATCTAACATCCCTTTATTTTTCTAAAAAATTTTAAACGTGATTATGTTTTAATAACAATGACTAATTTAAATTCTTTTTTGTGTTTTAGGGAGTAGGTAGATAAAACGAAATGTAAGCTTAATTACAAAACTAACTTCCAAAAAGTCTCAATCATCAATTTGTAATACACGTTGCCTTCGGCTTTGGTTTTTGTTAATGACACAAGCTCTGATTGATATTAGGGAGGAGTACGAATATCTAATAATAAATTAAGGTTGCTTCTTTCAAGACGTTGATGGGATTTTTTTCTTGTTAAAATCGTCGATAAATATTAAAAAGCTATTAAAGTTCATTTCTGCAAAGCCACGTGTCTTTTACAATGTTGCATGATGCAGTTTTTTGTTCCTGTATTTGACGAAATAATATGTCGTTAGGTAACAATGCCCTAATCTTTAAAAGGATGAAATTACTAGCCCTCTTTGTTAGTGTACAATGCAAGAAACAAATCATTTGAATGTCTAATGATTTCTTCGTAACATGGACGTAGGTTTCTTTTAATCGTGTTGCATGTGGGTTTCATGATCATTTTTAACACCCCTTTTTCTTATAGACATTAATAAAAAACTGCGTTAGTCGTTCCCAAAAGTTATACGTTACAGTTTACTTTCTATTCTAAGTAAAATACAGGGTGTCTTTAAAGTATGCACAAAACACACACACGTTCCTTAAATCAAGGTAGGACGATTAGTAGGGCGGATTAGCGGCAAAACTCCCAGAATCGTGCATTTCTGGAAAAAAGCATGAAACTTTCAGGAATTCATCTTTACCCATCAAGGAACGAATTTAGCGCTGGCGCCCATTTTTTTAGGCCCCCAGGGCCTCAGGGGGTTTCCACAAATTATCGTGATTTTCGACTACAAAATATCACCTTAATCATCAGTATATTGCTACATTCGCAATTTTAACTCTAAAATGAAAAAAATTACCAGACTTTTAAAAAGCCATCTACATCGGGAGACTCGTCACTTGTACAGCTTAAATTTTTCTGTTGTTTTTCCATCTCCGTGACAAATAGAGTTTTTAGAGTATTATAAATTTGATCCAACCATCGTAATTTAAAAATGGCTAGTATATATTGCTTAGAGTTTGGATGTCTTAAACCTAAGATTTTGCCAAATCGTCTTATAATTCCGTCCAAAACTGACAATAAGGCTCGCAGTGAACTAAAGCATAATATTCGATGTATAGTACAGGGTAATTGGCTTATTTAAACTAAAAATTTATTTGGAGGGACCTTATAAGTAAGCAAATAAAATTTTATAGCCTTGCAGCTTGTGCGAGATGGTGGGCAACCGCTATTGACCGCCATCTTGGAAGTTGAAAGAAAAAAAATTAAATGCGCCAAAGATTTTAATTTCAAAACTAAATCACCAAACCAAGCAAATAAATTATTAAAAATGTGCTAAAAATGCTAGGAAGGAGCCCAGTTTCTAGTATTTCGAGCCGCCGCGCCGCCATCTTGTAGGCCATATGGTAAAACCAGTTTTAACCAAGAACAAAAAAATGCATTGAACTGCTTGAAATCTGTGACCGGGATATCTGCAATTGCTAAATTTATGTCCTATAACATTTAGTATAATTTTCATACCTTAAAAATCGATAGTTCGATCACCTTAGTCAGCTAATCTGTATGGTCCAGGTTCGTTTGGTTAAGCAGTATCATCATCTATGGAGCACTCCTGTATCTCCGACTGTTCTTCCTCGTCATCTAGCATGGAGGGTCTGTTGCTGCATGCTTCACCATTGCATTTTCCACACATCGCGGTACGTGGAAGCCCTCCTCGGCGACAGTCACATCTTTAAGCACAGTCAGTTTTACAGTTACAAAAAACCAACTTCAATCAATGTTCGGAGGCCAGAGGGTCAAGTGTAGGAATTGGCAAGAGTTGTCCCTCTTTTTTCTTCCATCCCCAATCAGTAGTAGGAAGTTTTACCCCACGCCAAAACTGAACTTGATGAAAAACTCTGTAGCTGTGTTGATTTGTTGCTCCGGATGTTGGTGGTAGCACCGAGAGATCAAACTTTCCATAAACTGGTTGTTTAGCTATAACTTTTTTATAACAGGTAAATCTGGTTTTGCTTAAGTCATCTGAAGAAACGCGGCCATTGTATAATAATTTTAAGAAATACTCCCCGGCTTGAGCAATATCCTCTTCATCGTTGAATGCAGAAACCTTTTGCCTTAATGTCTCGTTCGATTGCAAAAGTTTAAAAGTTTGTTTTTTGCCTTTATTGAAAAGTGAAGAGGTTGTATCGCAACCTGTAACTGCATGTAGAAAAGCAATGTGATTTTTTACATCTCCAAGTGCTTCCTGGATTAGCTTGCTATTAAACACTTTTTGTGGCTTAAACTTTGTTGCTGGAATTAACATAAAACATTCTTCATTACTTTTTGCTAGAGTTATCATTATAACCAGGAGATCAGTGTCCTCGCCGGCTATAACTTCTTTCTTATTTTCATTAGAAAATGTGATAGCTGTATTCACGATGTAGGTGTCAGCATCCCCCTGAGAAATTTGAACTTTAAATTTAGCGGCTGTCAATTTTGCGGCCAAGAATGAAATAAAGTTAGTTTTGTTCGATGAATTTTTCAGAAAATCTGACTGCGTAGAAGAAGAAAAAATCCAATCAGCTACAACAATATCCACGGACTTCTTATTCTTATTTGTTCTTCTAATATGCTCTGCATTTTTCGTACCGCATTCACTTCCATTGTAGCCATCAAAAACAATAGTACTATCAGGGCTATAGTCTTTTTATATAGTCGATGTAACTGTCACATATTTGGGAAAACGAAGCAGGTTTTGGCCAAACCACTTTATGCAAAAGGTAACCACCGTCCATCACAAAACAAGTTTCTAAAGGTAATGCGACAGTTGTCGGATAGCATTCTTCTAGGATACCAATTAAATATGACGTTTTCCCTTTTCTCAATGAATGAATGATGTTGGCCGTGGAGCTAATTCATACTTTAAACATGATTCCAGTTCTTCGTCAGTTTTTACAGTGCAAACTATTCGATGAAAGAGTTGGTTGGAATTGATGTTGATTTCTTCATTGCCGATGTTTATTGTTTTCATAATAGCTGCCATATATTTCGCTTTATCCTTGCGCAAGAACGTTGAAGGTTTTCTAACAAACTTGTTTTGAGACATTTGACCTATTACTTTTGCGTTATCACAATTTACTGAAATATCTGCTTTTAGGCCAGTAGAAATTAATGCCTCGAAAGCGCCTTCAAATGGAGAGTGATTTCGAAGCCAAATTAAAAATTTATTAAAATCAGCAGTGTCTCGTACTTTACGGGAGTCGCGTAGTTCTACATGTTGCTCACTGTATAAGGGCGATACCCCAGTAAATTTTTCTACCGCACATATAAGGTTTACAGTGGCCGGAATTGTATTAACCCAGCGTGCGATTGTTGAATCTGTCAGACCACGGCCACGTGTAAGTCCTCCTTCCACTTTCATGGATCTCATTAACACCTGCTCGATAGTAAGGTCCGTCCAAATGCCACTCCAAAATTTTGATGTTCGACGAATAGTAAAATATCCACTGGCAACAAATTTGTCATACTCCTCTTTAGGCATATGAATGGCAAGTTCTAGCATAAGCTGTAAATAAGCATGAGCTGATTTTGCATAGTGTTAACGTCCAGCAGCGTGTAAAAAAGGCAACATACGCTGAACTGAATATAAATGCAATTGCCAATCGCCTGTTGTTTCAGCTCTAACAAAAGTAAGCAATATTTGTACCATCTCAATATACTGGCTCCAAAGCGCTGCGGTACGATTTCTGGAGGACTCGCTCTTTAAAATCGACTCTAATGCTGAGTCAATTAAAGATACATCCTCGTAAATAGCATTATCATCGGAATCGTTATTACTTAAGTTTAATATGTTTTCACAATGCATTTTAATCTTCTTAATTTGATCACCTTTTTGATTAGTTGTTCCAGAAGTATAGTACCTAGAGCGAGTAGAGTTAATACATGGCCTCGGAATGCTCTAGCATATGAATGTCCAGATAACAAGGAGCTGATTGTATTTTTCGCATAAATTTGTTCCTACAACTGTTCAATACCACTTCCTTCCATTATATACCCAATAGCGCCCATATACGACATTAGAAGGTGAAATCCACCGAGACGAACAATATCTAACGCTTTATTATATAATGGCTGGTCAAACGTTACAATGCATGTTTTTGTCCTGGTTGTTTGCATTCTTCCAATGCATTTTGAAGACAAGTATAGACAGTTGATAGATTTGTTGGTGACATATTTGCAAAAGGTAGGGGACATATTGCTGACGTTTGATATTCCTGACTTTGATTTTTCATTGAACTATCCATAAAACCACTCCAAGCTGTAAGATGGATATCAAAACAGCAAGGACCTGACATCCACAGAACATTCCTAAGTTGTACAACTTTAGCAGTAGTGGGCTCTATTTTTATAAGACCGACATCAGAAAAAATGAGTTTACCTAAACCACAGTTTTGTCGGCGATTGTATATTTTTATCTTAATGTTTCCGTATTTGCCAATAGTGTCAGTGTTTGTAAGCTTCTTTGGTCGGAGAACACTTAAGTCATTTTGAAGTAGGTTAGCTGGTGTGGCACATTTAATTCCTCCCATCACATGAAATGTTCCATGACCGTCAATTGTTCGAACGTTATGGTCCGCATTATCAAATACAAATTGTAAAAATACTTTGGGATCTATCCTCATAACGTCGTTTTCGGTTAACGAATACTCGTATTTTAACACTTCTTTGTAACAAATGGAAATGCCTATGTTGGACAACATGTCAATAAGTGTTCTTGATGCAAACTTCCTGTGTACATATATTCCTAAGCCAACCTGCACAGGAGATAAATAACTTCTTGATCGGCCCGCAGCTATTATAGAATTTGCCACAGTAACAATGTTCTTGTCTGCGGGCTGCGAATTTTTACCTTTGGATTTCATAACAGATTGCAATAAGCATCTCAAACTATCGGGGATAAAATTATAACCTCCTGAGGCTATTTCTTCAACGCAAGGGTAGTTATCATATTCACAGGTGAAGGAATAAATATCTTCTTTGATTATCATTGCGGCAGCTTCAACGATACGCATTCGCTCGTCTTTACCATTATTTAATCTGTCCTTATACCACTTATCATTCAGGATACGAGAAACTGTGCCACGGAAACAAACAGTCCATTTTCCACTTTTCGATGTCATACAAATGGCATCACCATAATGAGCCTTTAGTTTCATTTTAACACATTCTTCAGAATAAACTTCTCCGTCGGGGGAATTTTCTTTCATTATTGATATCAATTCTTTTATGTCATACTGACATTCATCATTATTTTCTAAAAAATTACACAGCTCATAAAATACGTTATGCTTTGTCAAGTTTAAAGCGTTTCTATTATCACATGATTTTGACTTATTTCCCTTGGGATTACTTCCATTTTGGTTAAATAAAGCATAGCACGATTTATGGTATCGGACTTCGGACGCTACTAAGTCTATAACTGAACTTACACGTACCAGAACTTGATTTCCCCATTCGTCATCACGCTCGTTACAAATTTTGATAATATTATCTTTTATTTTCATAGTTGAGGCTAATGAAATGGGATTTCGCTTCGGATGGTTACAATTCGGAACTTCGGCACAAAAAAGACACATGGTTTTAAAGTCAAACTGAAAGTCTAATTGCCGTAATTCCCGATGAGGCTCTTCTTTGGATTCCTGCTCTTTCTCTTTTACATGCCGTATATACATATATCTACATTTTGTATGTACTTCAACGGAATCTTTGTTTTCAAGCAGTATATGAACATTATCATTTCGAACAACACTCATTCTTTTCATATTTTCACTTCCTTTTTGAACTTTTACTATTTGTCCGCCAATTAAAGTTTTCTTACACAGAACACAAATTTCCGAAGTTTCCATATCGGGATATAAAACACAAAGTTATTTCTACACCAGAATGTAAAAATTTCCGTCCTATTTGGAAACTAGACGCGACGTCCTCTGCTACGTACCGAGGAGAACTGAACTGCTGCAATGCTGCCGCTCTGCGCAGTGCGCAGTGACTTCCACCTGTCCCGCGTCCCCACCACCAAACACACGCTGCAACACCAGAAATTATGAATTGCTATACTTCAGGCTACCTGTTTACCAATTTTTAGCTTTATGTATTGTTTTAAGAAATCTTTACTAATAATTGGCTAATTACCCTGTACTAGTAGCAAACCCCTTTGCTCATACGAAAATTCTAACCAATGCAACCACGAGGAGGTTGACACACGTCTTTTACTACACGCAAAGGAAGCAAGCCAACCCATTAAATTTACAGCCAAATCGGAGCTGAAAAAGCTGCAGCCCTTCCATTTTTTCAAGCTCTGTCTGGTTGTGACACGACATCCTTATTTAATGGTCACGGAAAAAAGATAGCTTGGGAAACTTTCAACAACCTTCCGAATATTATGTCATCATTCCAAGTGCTTCCAAATATGCCCGTCGATGGCAAAACTGTCATGGATAGTATTGAATGTTTTTTAATTCTAATTTTCGACAAAACGTCTTCACAGACGTCGATTAACCAATGCCGAAAGGAGCTTTTCACAAAAAAAAAGGTCGATTTTTTTTCCACCTTATATCAATATGCCTTGAAGTGTGCCCACCAAGCAGGCTACTGGGGGCAGTGTCTAGACGAGCAACAGCATTTACCCGATCCAAGTTTGTGGCGTTGGTCTAAAAGCAGTAACGGGGAATGAGAACCATCATGGTCCTTCCTTCCTGAAGCATCCAGTGCTTACCGAGAACTCATAAGTTGCGGGGGCAAAAACTGCAGTACGAAGCGATGCAAGTGTAAGAAAGCATTATTAAAATGCACGAAGACTGTGAAAACGGCTACGACAGGAGCGCAGAGATTGCACAGATAGGCAGTGACAATGAAGACCTAAACGGGGATGAATTTCAACTTGATGGCGTAGTAAAGAATGGAAATTAGTTAGAAATCAACTAAATTATACTCAGCATTGATGACAACTTTTGGTGAGTGTTTTCTTTATCTCTCCTCAAAAATTTAGTGCATGTATCGCACCCCGGAAGGCGGGGGTACGGGAGCTACAAGTGCTAAAAATGATTTTCTCGGTGTTCATCCACGTTTGTGTCATCAGAAAGAGATATTGCGTAACGTGCTTGCGCACCAGCAAAGTAGCCGCCCGGTTGGCGGAAATGTCAGACCCCCTTTCAATCTAGTTTTGAAGTTTTGGATATGTGATGTGTTTGATAAACACAATTGGATAAAAATCTGCAGAAAATTGAACTTACGGGTGAAAGATTCAATTAAATCTTAATTACACAAAGCTAAGACTTTGGATTTAAGCCCCCTCCCGCACCCCGTAAGTCGCTGAAGCTCGATTTTTGGGTCCACTTGATACAATTACTACTTTCAAGAGTTATATGGCAAATTTAGTACATGATGATTTCGGTTATATTTTACGGTCTAATAACACAATAATTTGCGAAAAACTCGGTATTTTCAATGTTTACAGCCCCTTGCCCCTCCTGAGGCCTTGAAGGCCCAAAAAATGGAAACCAGGGCTAAATTCGTTCGTTAATAGGTAAATATGAATTGCTGAAAGTTTCATGTTTTTTTCCAGAAATGCACCATTGTTATGCTAATTCGCCCTACTAGATTCAATCAAACTTAAAAGACCTTATTTATATCTAAAATAGCCGGGTCTTTTCTGAGTAATGTGATTTAAATATGTGTATAATTAGGCGGTAATTATTCGCCATTTTGCACCATTGAAATTAAATGTTTCGTCGCAATAGGAAATCAGTTGTCGCAAAAATTCTATACACGACTAACTTCACGGAGCAGCGAACTTTTAGATAAATTATTTTTTCTTATGAAGTCATTAGGCGCCATTTTACGCCGCTAAAATACGATTCTGTGCCCTTATAAGAAAGAAGTTACTGTAACATCACATTAACCCTTTCAGTGTATTTGTACCTTCCGAGAGACAGTGTCTTAAGTAACACTGAAGTATATATTGATTATTTTTTGTAAAAAAATATTTTATTTAATCTATTTACTGTATTTGCCATAGTGTTCAGGACTACCACTGTAAAAAAAATAATTCATAGCCTTTCTTTGTTTTTAAGAATGGCCCTCACCAGGACTCGTCTTGGGAGAGAGAAAAAAAACAATACAAACACGACTGAAATACAACATAGGTGGACTTGGCACTTGGAACACATTATCTGGGTCTGTTTGCAGTTTTCTAATGTGCATCTGGAATTATCTCTTTTTCAACTACAGTTGGAGCCATCATACCTCATTTCTATAAAAGGTATTGTTTCATACTTTTTCTGGAACTGGATAATCTGTGTCACTTGGACGTCCCCTCCTAAGAGGATTTCTAAACAGTATAAGATGCTCTGCTACACTTTCACGAAATGGCAGAAGATAAATTATCTTTTTCTTTTGAATTCCTAATTCCACAAGTTTCTGCTTATATTCTAACCATGGCTTCACTAATGCCAAGTCAATGGAAAGAAATATTATTCTAACAGTCTATTTTCGGGACCAGAGAAATGAACGATACATACTCAACAAAAAATCCACCTTATCCACCCCTACCATATTCTCATTATATAATGTTGTTCCCTCTGGTCTTCGGATTTCGAGGTTACTCTCTCCCACGTAGTGCAATGATTTTCCTTCCCAACAAAATTAAATGCTATAATAACGGGTTTGTTATCGTGCCATTTGGTAATTATAATACTGTCTTTGCTAAGTGACATAGAAGAAGCACCACACCATTTTGCTTTTAATAACTTGGCAGTAGGGAGCTTGGGTTTTGCAAACGGTTCACTCGTAAGGGTTCCCACAGCAAAAATTGATTTCTCTTGCAGAAATTGAAAAGATGGCAGCTGCTAAAGAAAGTAAAGGCCATGATTTTTTTCAGTTATAGTGCCTGCATGACAGTTTATGCTGCGCTGCCACAATCTTTGTAAGCCGGCTTTATTTCAGTACTACTACCTTGGTAGATCAGAAAGTGATAAATAGTACCACTTTTCCCGGAAATTACATAAATTTTTATACCCCCGCTTATTCTTTATGTAGTGTTTAATGTTGATTTGGCCTTTAAAAGGCACCATTTGCTCATCAACACATACGTTGGTTTCTAGTGGAAGCTCTTGGCAACGTTTTCTAATGCAATTCTGCATATCCCTACCTTTCAATACTCTGTCCTTATTATTTTCGCGACGGTTGGTAATATCTACCAAATGGACTGCTTGGCGGAGTTTGAAAAATCTATGCAGACCCACGGCGTCTTCTATCAGCGTAATTCCGTACTGGGAAACTTCAAATTGCCGATTGCTATATGTATGCCGATGAACTGTTTAATTCTGCTAAAGTTGTTGGATAAAAATGAGGTATCTTCTTTTGATTTGAATTTAAATTAGTCATATCTACCATCTGCTGCATTATTTCTTCTGAAATATATCGCTTAAAAAAGTATTTGTATTTCTTGTTTTAAGCGTTACATTATTCATCCATTTAACCTTAGATTTTTCAGTAAGGCCATATTTTTATGGAAAGTTTCCTATTTCTTGTTTTAGATTCTCAGAAACCCCTGCTTCAATGTAGCTCAACATTTTCTTCATCGTCTCTTGTATTTATTGAAACCACATAAGGGTCATCGTCTTGGACATTGTTTTCATCTTCATCACCTCCAGCGTCTTCTTCATCGGACAGCAACGAGTCAGAATCATTTTCCAAAAGATCAGTAGGTGGTAATTGGTATTCATTTGGCATATCCTAATATTAACAAAAAAGGACATGAAGCAGGTGCAATGCAACTAATAAATAAAATATAGCGACAAAACAAAGCAAAGACAAAAGTTGGGCAAATGTGGTCTTGATTTCCTCTTTCAGTTGTGACTATTTTCATATCGCTATAATGTTTGAGTACTGATTGAAACCATATAGGCATATTTCTGCTCTAGTTGATTACATTTTGGAAAATCTAGTAGCAGATAGGGGGGAGAGGTTTATTAGGCGCTGTCTTTGGTTTTTGTGGAATGTTTCTGAAAAAACTGAACACTTCAATATAAAAATACCCAGATATAGAATCAGGATTATAAATTATGTTCTAGGAAATTGTTTGATGCCACATTTCTTAAATGTGTGAATAACGATAAACCAGCTGCGTGCACCTTTTTTAAAAATAATTTATTTTTACATAACTTTTCTTTATAAAAGTTCTTGATACGAAACCAAATAAGCCTTAAATATTAATTTAATTGGTTAAAAAAATGTAAAACGCGTAAACATTATTTATGACGTTTTTGACACGTCTATCTGTAATGAAGGTTAAATCGTCTATCTGACAAATCATTAACGTTTTGACGACGTGGCCTATTTTCATTATGAACTTATTGCAATATCGATTGCATAATTATCCTAAAAAATGGTAATTTATGTTATCAAAGCAATAAAGTACCTTCAAAAGTCACTTTATTGAAGAGGTGCGTACAATATTTTTCCGAAACCGGAAACATTTAGTAAAGAGGTCAAAACGTTTGTCGTTTTATTGATTATTTAATGTGACAGATTGCATTGACATCACTTCACGCTAGCCGTTGTTGAGATGTGCTGAGTTGCTGAATTGTGCTCATGTAGTACAGTAAAAAATATCGAGACATATTTTTAAGATTACACACTTTGCAAGAAAAATTAAAAAATGTTTTTAGGCCAAAAATATTGCTTTAACATTTTCAAGATTTTGAAAGTTGTGCCGAACAACTTCCCCTAATAGCAATATTATGCCAACTGTGCACCCAAACAAAAAAGTTTTAAGCTGAAGCACAAAATTTGATGTGTGTAATTACTCTTTAGTTGTTTATTAATGACGGTAATTACTTTCTTTAATGACCCGTAATTCCATCTAATAACATTGAGATTTCCACTTAATGGGTTTGTAATTGTCTGTTAATGAGACTGAAATTATCTAGGCGGCCTTTTGAAAAACCTCCTTTGAAGGCTTCTCTCTATCCCGTATTCTTCCCTTCGTGCTTCTTTGGCTTCTTGCCATCTTGTTTTATGATCTTGTTTCCTGAGTCCTCCATTTCCGCTAGCATGAGCTTTACTAGCTTTTCTAAATTGTGACATCGCCAGATTTTAACATCCCGAGCTCTATCGGTGTCCTCATCAAAATGTCAGTGGTCTACACCTGCACCTTGGACTTGTGTTTTGAGATAGGTGTTAACATTTAAAGACTCAATTTCTTTCATGCTTTCTTTTTTGGTTACAAGTAAGTGTAACGCCTTCTTGTAGTATAAGTAGCAGTCTACGCATAGCCAACGGCATCTTCTGGTGTAATTTAAAACATACCAGCCCAATAGAGCCGTATAATTAGATGTTAGCATAAAATTGGCGTATAATTGGATTTTAGCGCGCAATTTGCATCGCCATCTTATGGGCAATTTTAGATGTTACGAGGTTACTCAACAAACACACAAACATGTATTAGAGCCATGGCTTTTACACTCGGATTTCGAGACGGGTATGAAATATTTTATACAATTATCATGTTAGAATCCCGCGTTCCGAATTGTGCAAGAAAGATAGCACTAATTATTCAGTAACAAGAAATGAAATAAACATAAGTTATAGTTATGTAAGTAGTAATACTTATCATGGTCGAATATTAAATGTTAGGTGTGGAACAAAACGCGATCTTCCTACCTGTATAGTTTAAAAGAAACCATATCATTCCATAAGCTGCTTTGAAGCAATTGGACACTTATTGTAAAACATCGTAACCTATTTCTTCCCATCTTTCCGGCAGAATTCAGATACCGGGTCGGAAAAATGCTTCATGCTTAGAGGTTATCAACGAATCGGCCCAATTTTTGGTATCTGTATACGATGTGAAGTATTGCTCAGACACACCATGCGCCATCGATGGAAACAAGTGGAAATCAGAAGGAGCAATGTCTGGTGAATGGGGCGGGTGGAGTAAAACTTCCCAATTGGGTGTTTCCAAATAGGTTTATCGGCGGGGCTACAGGTGGAGGAGTATCGTCATACAGGAGTAACACTTTGTGGTCTGTGGTAGTATTCAGGGCGTTTTTTCTTGAGCGCTTGACTCAGTCCAATCAATTGTGTTTGATAGACAGTCCCAGTGATGGTTCCATTCGATTTGAGCAAATCATAATACACGACACCAAGCTGATCCTACCAAATACACAAGTGGTTTTTTCAAGTAACTATAAATGTTGAAGCACGGCAAGGTGGTCCCCATGATTTGTTCCTATTTGGATTATCATAATTGTTCCATTTTTTCTCATCAAAATTTTCACATGTCAAAAATTAACATACACTGTTTCTCAGCGTCAGTTTATATGAAACTCAATTTGCTTGTTTTTGAATGATTTCGACCGATGTGAGACTGCATGTTGAATTACTCCTAATGTAATAGTTCCCACAAATGATGCTTATTTGGCTCAAAACTCGACATTTCACATGCAAAAAACCCTAATATTTTAAGGTTATGTTGTTGACAGATGTCCAACCTTAAGAAAATGATGTTTTACATCTGACAGTTTTAATCGTAACTTACTGGCAGTGCCAACCTTTGTCAAACGGCGGAAACTTATTTCTGCACCAATAATTTCTTCTGAATCTGTCATAAAAATGAAAAAGTTTCGCCGCTAATAAAGTAGCATAATACTCTCTTTATTATTTTAGGTACTTCATTTTCCACCAATCATAATTTCAAACTATCTGGTGTGGAACATCACACGACCTTCCAATCTACAAAATGGAAATTGAAAAAATTAAATAATTTTAGTAACATTTTTTTAGGATAATTATGCAACTTTACCAGAAACAGGAAGGTTCAATCCAGTCAGAATAAACTCTCGAAGATAACGATAAGATCCAACGCCTATTGTGGAAGAAGCTGTTTCTCAAGTGATCGATAATAATCCTCGGACCAGTGCCAGAAGATTGCAATGACCGACTAGGATTCCAAAAAGCACTCTTTTGCGATCAGTTGCCTGGTTCATTCCACATATAGCTAGTGCAAAGAATTATTGCCACTTAACTACAGAGCACTCTTAAGTTTTTCATAAACTGTTAGAAAACACAGACCAGTCGACAACGGATCCCCACTAATATCTTATTCATGTATGAGTCTTGTTTTGCACGTCATGGTATGACGAACCTACACAGTTAGCATATTTATGCAGATGAAAATCCCCTTCCTGTTAAAATCACACATTATCAACGAGAATTATTGGCAATCACATTCCCAAAAAACAGTACCGTACAGGTCATTCACGTTCCCAATCCTGGTTCAATAAGGCTTGTGCTGATGCAATATCTTTAAAAAATAAATATTACATTAAATGGAAATCTAATAAATCGGTCGATAGTCATGTAGAATACGTTGGTGCAAAAGTGAAATTACTAAAGCTCAAAAGTTGTTCGAACAACGAAAATACACTGATCTAGCTACATCTCCTTTAGGCAGTCGTAAATTTTGGTCTTTAGCTAAAGCCACTAGTAAAAACTTTGGATCATCTTCATTTCCCCCCCTGACATCTATTGACGGATCGGTAGTTGCTGATTCTGTAGACAAAGCCAATGTTTATGTGGATTTGTTTACATCAAACTCGTGTCTCAATGATTCTGGAAAAGATGTGCCCCTAGTCAACTCTTCTTCATACGCTATGAAACCAATTCATTTTCGGTACAAGCTCTTGGAATCGATCATCAGTAGGCTTTATCTCAATAAGGCGACTGGCCCAGACGGTATCCCAGCTATTGTCTTAAAGAAATGTTCCCCCGAACTAGTACCAGTCTTATCTAAGCTCTATACGATCTCTATGTCTTCTGGGGAATTCCCTTCACCATGGAAGTTAGCAAATGTTCAACCTATTCCCAAAAAAGGCGATAAGACCGATCCCTTAAACTACCGACCAATTGTCATCACTTCCATTTTGTCTAAAATCATGTAAAAAGCCATCAATCAGCAACTGCTCACGCTCCTTGAAACTAACAAAACCCCTTAGTGACCACCAATATGGGTTTAGGCAAAGTCATTCAACATGTGATCTTCTTTCATATGTGACCCAAGTTTGGAACAATACAGTAGAGTAGTCTGGTGAAACAGTTGTAGTCGCTTTAGATATCTTAAAGGCATTTTACCAACTCACCTCGTTTGGGTTAAATGATACGCTCATCAACTGGGTTTCTAGTTTCCTTGATAAAAGACGAATACGTGTCGTAGTTGATGGCCTTTTTTCAAAAGAAGTTAGCATTAACGCGGGCGAACCACAGGGATCCGTTATAGCGCCTACACTTTTTCTACTGTACATAAATGACCTTATTTCTTCAACAACTAACCCCATCCATTTCTTTACTGACGATAGCACTCTTCACTGTAGTTCATCTCAATCTACTCATAGTGATAATCCACCTTCTATGTCAAATCAAGAAATTAAAGCTGAAATGGCAAATTCAATCAACAAAGACATTCAACGTATTCTCGAATGGGGAAGCAATAATATAGTTAAATTTAATGTTAACAAAACTCAGTGTTGCCTTGTGTCTGCCAAAAAAGATCGATCATTTCCTATTGTAAGTATGAATGGCTCAATTCTTAAGTTTTCAGACTCTATTACTCTGTTGGGTATGACTGTATCTTCAAATCTCTCCTGGGTTGACCATCTTCTGTCAGCTACCAAAACAACTGCTCGTAAAATAGGCTTTTTGTACAGATCTAAGCAGTACTTTGCCTCTCGACAACTCCTTCTGCTGTATAAGGCCCAAATTCGGCCTCATCTGGAATATAATTGTTACCTCTGGGTTAGTGCTTCTCAATACGCTCTCGATATCGTTGATCGTATTCAAAAGAGAGCGATTAGGCTTAACTTCTCACATACTGTCGCTTGAGCATAGAAGGATGGTTTCAGTTCTTTCTTTGTATTATCGTTATCACAACGGCTATTGTGCTGCTGAATTATATTCTTTGATACCATCTCGGGCTATCTTTGCGAGAAACACTCGGTTCGCTCATTCACATCATCAGTGTGCAGTACAACTCTCCACTCGTCGTACCAAACTGGCGCAATCCACATTTTTCTACACGACTTTTAAACTCTGGAATGATCTCCCTAGTTCCTGTTTTCCTCTCACTTATGATATGATAAAACTTAAGGTAGCTGTTCATGGGCATCTATTGGCAATTCATTATCGCTATACCCATCCTCCTAAGCGTTCCTGAGTGATTTGGCACGATAGGCCAAATTTAGCCTGTTCAGGTCCACATTCATAAAAAAAAGATTCTGTAGTTGGGCCTGATCGTCTTGATGGCGCTAGTTACTTTCGTTTCCTTGAAGAATTATTGATGACGTGCCTCCTTATTTGCGTCGAAACATGTCCTTCATTCAAGACGGTGCACAACCTGATTTTGCGCGTGCCTTAAGAGAATATCTTCATGAGGAATTTACTGGTAGATGGATTGGTAGAGGACAAAAAACACCCATTCGATGGCACAAGTGTACGACGTTCAAATTAATAGTTCCTAACAGAATTCAAAATGGCTGGTTTTTCTTTGGATTGTCTTGCTGAATTCCAACTCGTGGTAGTAATCTTTTGGTAATTTTTGTCTGTCAAAATCACTCGTAGTAGTTGTCTTTAGAACACCGCCACTGATGCTGAAGCACTCGTGGCGATTTTCGTCACAACAACTATTCGTGATCTGACTGACAAAAATTACCGGGAAGATTCGCACCATTTGTTGCATTATATACAACAGTCCAACTCAAAATGTAGCAACCAATCGAAAGTCTTTTTTCTGAATTTGAGTTACTTAGGATATGATTACACTTGCAATCGTTCCGTACTTACCACGATAATACAGGTGAAAGTAAAGGTTTTTGATGGTGAAGGTACCCAAATAAATAGGTTAAAAAATGTATTACTCTAACAAAAAAATAAATTCTTGTATATGTATATTGTATATATAGTCCAAACACAACCTAAACTTTAAAAATAGTCAATATTTCTATTTATTACGAAAAACCGTAAAACAGTTCCTAGCTTTTATTAAACATAAGTGAACATTACACTTTGAACAAAACACGTGACTACGTCCCTTACAATCCACATTTTGCATCTTGTAGCTTCTTTGTTCGAGTCAAACAGGGAGAAATGGCCGACATCATCCGTCTGAAGTTCTTGCAATGGTCTGGTTTCTCCACGTCTTCTAAATAATGAAGGAGAAACAGAAGGAGGCGAAGAAGGCGGCCTTCCTCGTTTTAACTTATTCAATGACTTACCCATATGTATAAAACTCTCAGCAACTGTAGTTCTAAAATCCAGATACTTCATTTGCATTTTTTAGGTGCATTACACTTGTCACAGTCTTTGCGGTATTCTAATCAACTATTTGTCAGGGCAAAGCCCACCATATGCATTATAAGGCGAAGTATCCATTTTCTGGATTTAATGAATATTCGGTAGTAGCTGATCATTTGATCCATAAAATCGACTCCTCCCATTCCATAATTATAGCATTTAACAATTTCTGGTCTACTAATATCCCCATATTGGAATCCTTTTTATCCCACCTTCTAAGGGAGTCAACATTTCCCTGGCCGACATAATTAGAGGCAAGTGTGACAGCTTTATTGTCTAACAATTTTACCAATACTATATCTTATTGGGAATTAACAACTACATCTACTGAGCATCTATCTAATTTCTTCACTTCTTTATATGGCAGTAGGGGGGGTTTGAAAAATCTATTTATCCTAATTTTACCAGCAGCATATACTTTTTTTGCTTGTTTTTTTGAATAAATCATAAGACGAGAAATAATTGTCAAAATAAGGCTTACGACCTTCATTTGTACCAATTCTTTCAGCTAGTGGAAGAACTACACTGGCCCCTTCTCCGTTTTCGCTTTTTTATCTGGATTTATTTCAGTGTTCTGACCTTGATAAGACACGAAGTCCTATGATTTGCCACTTTTTCCACAGAGCACAAATACTTTTAGCCCCCAAGAGCATGGATTTCCCTTTATATATAGTTTGATAGGTAATTTACCTGTAAATGGACTCATCCGTTCATCCACGCAAAGTTGCTCATTAAGTTGAAGCTGTAAATGTCTATTTGTCACTGCTTCTATAATAAAACCTTATACAGTTTATCAGTGCAATCTCCTGGTCGTTCTAAGTTGTTCACTAAATACAAAGATGACCTGAGCTGAAAAAATCTGTCTCTAGACACATTATTACGAATATTTGAATACCCAGACTTCTTTCCCAATACATCTTTACTTTTTTATTTTTTTTTTTATTTTTTTTATTTTTTTTTTTTTATTTTGTGTGGTACATGGGTGTATTTTGTTTGTTAATACATCTTTATTTTAGGAAATTTATTTAACGTTCCAATGGTTGTTTGTAGTGCAAACAATATTTTTATTTCTCGCGAACTTGTCGATCTGAATGTCCTTGTTGCAATACATAAATACTTATGTATGTTGCCATTGTTTCGAACAAGTCATCTGGTGTATATTTTGAAAAATACCGAATTGGATGCATTGGCTCTGTAATACTTGTATTTTCTACTGTTGGGTTCCAATTAAATGATGAAGATTTTAGCGATTTTGTATCTCTCTTGATTTTTTTGCCTTTTTTAGTTTCAGCCTTTTCTTTTTGTTTTCTTAGAGTTTCAGATTTTTTCAAAAGTTTGTTACCTACACTATTTTCTTCATTTTCTGAATGTGAATCAACAGTATCTTCGTTTGGGACATATCCATCCGATTATATCTCAATCATCTGATAAATGTTCGTTTTGCATTGCATATTTCTCAGCAACTTCATTTTCACAATCAGTAGTATCTTTATCTGGCACATGTTCATCCGTTATCTCTTCATCATCTGATGACTGTTCTCTTTGGGATACATCTTGTTCTTCAACTCTATTTTCACAACCTTGACCTTCTTCCATTTGGGTTTCTCTTTGTTCAAGACATCAGATCCTGTTCGTTTTACAAGCATGCTATCGTAATAATCTAAAACTCCATCATTGTCATCGGAACTTTCATCCCAGGTACCTCGATCTCCCTATATCAGATAAATCACCATCTTATATAATGTCGATTAATTATTTGATACGCTCTGGATTCTCCAAATTATATACTTTTCTTCCACACGTGTTTTAGATTGTTCTGGAATAAAAAAATTGTTGATATAAACATGCAAATATAAGAAAAGAAAAATCACGTTGGACCATTTGTCCATGCAGACGTACAAAGAGAAAAATTATTTCAGACCATTTATACATACGCATGTACATGTATATTTATGGCATTTATATAAACACTTCAGTTGTACAGGGTGGCCAACTAAAAATGCGAGGTACTGTATCTGGGAAACTATCCATCGTAGAGGCTTGCGTAAAAAAAGTTATTACTAAAACGGCTAATACAAAAACCTGGAAAATATTTTCATGTTTCTGAAATGGCCGCTAGGGCGCGTAACTGCAAAATCTAAAAAAGTGATGTATCTGTGAATTCTGCTATATTAACCTAATACAAAAATAACTGATCTTTGAAGTCGAGGATAATCTGAACTTTTTTTTTGACACTTTTTGACGTATCTATAAAAATAAAGTGGTGAGGGGTATTCACAGGTTTCTCTAAATCACCCGCCCCTCCCGCATCTTCGAAATGGCTAATCCGTTTTTAACAAACTTGGCCGCGTTGAAAATGGCTTTGCTTGGGTTACAAATTTTAAAATAATTGAAGTTTTGTTAGTTTCACATGTCGTCGCTAGAGGGCTTTGTTCGACATTCCGACAGAAACGATTAATTTTCGCAAAAAAATTAAATGCATTGGTATGACTTTTTTTCATAAACAAGTAGCTAAATGATGCCTAAACAAGCTCGCGGAAACCGCATCTCGATATCTTGTTCCTAACCTAAAATATCGGCCAAAGAAGGCTTTATACGAAAATCTCTTAAATTTTTTTTTATAACTATATTTTTCTGGAATTGTTTCTATTATGCAAGTTGTGGCCCTAAAAAGGACCGATTTAAAGGAGGAAGGTTTTTAATGTCCCCGTAAATGCTCGAAATGCTGACCATCACTCTGTGCATTGTTGAGGCCTCTTATAGGTAGACAAAACTGCAGCTTCAGTTTGGGCTCTCAATAGGTTACCTAGAAATTGCGATTATAAATGTTTGTAAATTTATTCACCAGAATAAAATCACTCTTTTTGAAATTACTACGGACAAGTAAGCAATGATAAAAGTTATACGCAAGGCCTATTTTTTGTTTGTTTAAATGCATGACAGACGCTCTAATGTTAATATTAGTTGAAGCAAAGTCAATTTCATGCTAAGCCAAATTTTGAACTATAGACGTAGAGTGCGTGAATTAATCGCCCCAGCTTTTCTATAATTGCCACTGTACGCAACTGATTGGTTACCTATCGTAGAGAGAAAAAATTCTTATAAAAGACATGCGTTGCCAAGGTGACCTGGCAAAAAACCCATTTTGATTGGTTAAAAAGTATTGGTGTGAAATTATCGTATATCATACAAGTGGTGGGAATCGTGCCGGTAATTTATGTTTAGTTGTGATGAAAATCGCACGAGTGGCGCCTTTCTAAAGACAACAACTACGAGTGATCCTGACTGACGAAAATTACCAAAAGATTCCTCCCACAAGTTGGATTCAACAAAAAAAGCTGTGTAAATAGTGAAGAAAAATTACCAACGTTTTGACGAAATGGTAGAGCGGTCATGACTATTCCACATAATATAAGACGTAGTCGTAATTCTGCGTGGGAGCAGTTTAAAAAGTTTTGCGACACGAGAATATTTTCCCTGACGGAAGTGCCACCTATTCCAAAAGTAAGCATTATATTTGAAGATGACGCATTCAACATGAAAAAATGCGATGGAGAGGATTACAAAGATTCCATTTTACAATCAGTGTGGAATACGACTGTCAAAATGGTGTAGGAATTATATTTTAAGTCGTTTAATGTGAAGATAAATCCATTCTCAGATATTTAAGTTTAAAAATGCGCGTGCAGCAAGAGACGGAAAGCGAAATCAGCTGCAATCAGATACAGAAACTAAAAAGAGTGAGTTCAGTATCTCTGGTAGATGGCAACTAGGAAAAAATGATTGGCATCTGGAACAAAGATACTCCTCCAGGCCTCCAGAGAAAGTTATATCAAATTGCAGAAAGAGAGCTTGCTTGGGGACAAGGAGAAGGGGTTAAATATTTGATGGAAGACTTTCAAAAAGAAAAAGACTGCACTGGAAAATTGACTGGGTGTTATGAGTACACCATTTTTTCAAAAACTTACCAAGGCAGATCACGTCGTCTCTGTGACAGTAAATGGCTGGTTTTAATTAGAAGAATTCTAATCATTGTCTCCTGAGGAAGGTATTGCTGCCAATCCTAACTGGTGTGAATCTGGTATTTAGTACATAGAATATTCCTATAGGAATTAATGAAATGGGCAAGTGGATGGACTAAAAGCAGTGCAGAGAAGGTTGGACTGGATGTAAAGGGATTCAGGATAACTAATCATTCTAGGCGTTCAAGTGCAGTAACCCAGCTTGCGAATTCTGGCGTGGAGGAACAACAGTTAATAAAGATTACGGGTCATAGTTCAGCAAGTTCGATTCGTCCTTATTTACAACTGGACACTGAATAAAATGAAAAAAGAGGAAAACGTACAGCCTATGGTGTATATCTAGCACTGAAAACGAAGAAGGACCCAAGATTGTTTATCGTAATTGTGTTATAAATAATAATACGGTTTGTTGTTGAATTTTTTTACCTTTATTCTCACCTGTATTATCGCTGTGAGAACTTGCACCTTAGTATTGAAAGATTGCCAGTGTAATCAGATCCTAATTGGCTCAAATTCGAAAAATAGACTGTTTCGATTGGTTACTAAAATTGGATTGTCAATTTTATATTTATAAAAAATCATCAATGCTAATTCATTAAATTGTGCAAAAGATTACTATATAAAATTTGCGACTAGCAATTATTATTAAATAATCAGGTACGTTCTTGTAGTGTGTACCACCTTAACGATATGCGGATCACATGACAGTAGCACACATAGCAACTGTTACCATGTAAGTTAATACAATATCCTGTTGTTAACAAATTACATGCATATTAAGTTTCTATAGAATGGAATTCATAACCCCTGTAGCTCGGTTGGCTGAGCACTCCTCTAGTCAATGGGAGGACAAACTGTGAAACTCCGAAATTTGGCTAATGTCGACACTCTCTGGTGAATTTTTTTTATGATTGTGGACCTGAACAGGCTAAATTTGGCCTAGCGTGCTAAAGCACTCAGGAACACGTAGGAGGATGGATAGAGGGATAATGAATTGCCAATAGATGCCTATGAACAGCTACCTTAAATTTTCTCATACCATAAGTGAGAGGAAAGCAGGAACTAGGGAGTTCATTCCAGAGTTTAGAAGCTGTGTAGAAAAATGTGGATTTCGCCCGTTTGGTACGACAAGTGGAGATCAGTACTGTATACTGATGATGTGAATGAGCGAACCGAGTGTTCCTCGCAAAGATAGCCCGAGATGGTATCAAAGAACATAATTTAGCAGCACAATAGCCGTTTTAATAACGATAATACAGAGAAAGAACTGAAACCATCCTTCTATGCTCAAGGGACAGTATGTGAGAAGTTAAGGACGGGTCATTTATAATCCTAATCGCTCTCTTTTGAATACGATCAACGATATCGAGAGCGTATTGGTGAGCACTAACCCAGAGGTGAGAATTATATTCCAGATGAGGCCGAATTTGGTCCTTATACAGCAGAAGGAGAGGCAAAATACTGTTTAGATCTGTACAAAAAGCGTATTATACGAGCAGCTGTTTTGGTAGCTGACAGAAGATGGTCAACCCACGAGACATTTGAAGATACAGTCATACGCAACAGAGTAATAGAGTCTGAAAACTTAAGAATTGAGCCATTCGTACTTACAACAGGATTGATCGATCTTTGATGGCTTTTTCCATGATTTTAGACAAAATGGAAGTGATGGTAATTGGTCGGTAGTTTAAGGGATCGGTCTTATCGCCTTTTTTGGGAATAGGTTGAACATTTGCTAACTTCCATGGTGAAGGGAATTCCCCAGAAGACATAGAGATCGTATAGAGCTTAGATAGAACTGGTACTAGTTCGGGGGAACATTTCTTTAAGACAATAGCTGGGATACCGTCTGGGCCAGTCGCCTTATGGGCCAGTCGCCTTATTGAGATCAAGCCTACTGATGATCGATTCCAAGAGCTTGTACCGAAAACGAATTGGTTTCATAGCGTATGAAGAAGAGTTGACTAGGGGCACATCCTTTCCAGAATCATTGAGACACGAGTTTGATGCAAACAAATACACAAAGACATTGGCTTTGTCTACAGAATCAGCAACTACCGATCCCTCAATAGATGTCAGGGGGGGAAATGGATATGTTCCAAAGTTTTTACTAATGGCTTTAGCTAAAGATCAAAATGTACGACTGCCTAAAGGAGATGTAGCTAGTTCATTGCATTTTCGTTGTTCGAACAACTGTTTAGTTTTAGTGATGATACTTTTGCAGATATTTCTAGCACCAACGTATTCTACATGACTGTCAACCGATTTATTAGATTTCCATTTAATGTAACATTTATTTTTTAAAGATATTGCATCAGAACAAGCCTTATTGAACCAGGGTTGGGAACGTGAATGACCTACACGGTACTATTTTTTCGGAATGTATAACTCCATTCCCATGAGGATGACTTCAGATACTGACAGAGCGATGTCCGAAGAAGAGGACGACTTAAAACAATATTCACGCAATGGAAAGGTTGCAAAGAAATCCCGTAAATTACTCCATCGAGCTGACTTAAAACACCACAAGGTTCTATCGGTTTTGCGAACAACAGTGGAATTAGGTACAGTAGAAATGATTTCTATTAAACAATGGTCGGAAAGACCTAAAGGCGAAAGAACGGAAGTTTAATAAGCAAGAGGGTTTGATGTAAGAAAGAGATCTAGAAGATGTGGAGACCTATAAATGCATCAGTAGAATTTCACAAAATTAGGACCAGAATGTTTAAACCAAATCACGTCAAAATTTTTATTTTCTAAGGAAGAAACCTTCTTGCAAGCAATTCTGTCCTTGATGTAGGCACATACGCCTCCTTTATATCGAAAGTTAGAGTGAAGCTGGTATTGAGGAAATTGCAAGTCGGGTGACTCGGAGCTTTCAGACGAAACTTGTGTTTCAGATAGAAACAAAATATCAGGTTGTAATTGTTTAAGATGTTGGTGAAGAGCATTAAGATTAGACCTGAGACCGCGGATGTTGCAGTAGTGAATCAGAAAGTTGATACTTTCGATGACCGTGGTCTCTTGGGCCCTGCCCTCTCGGAATGGCAGCATTCTCCAAGGTGCTTGGCGTATGTCAGAATTATTTTTAACTTATACCGGCGAATGTTGACATTTACCTTGGACTGATAGTGCATGTTGAAAAAAACATTTTTTAAAATTTAAAAACACTTTTTATCATATTTTCTAAATTAGAACATATAGGAGACGTTTTGCAATAAACATAACTAAATTATTGTGAATTTAAGATAAACAGGACATTCCAAATCACGAAACAAAAGAAGAATAATATAAAAAAATAAACATTGTAAAACAATCTAAACAAAGAAACAAGAAAAATGTATATGATTAACTTATAGAATCTTGTCTTGTCATCTTATCAACCCTTGCATAAGACTGGGAAAACTCCAATGTACTTCGGCTGGTGCTGGATAACGGCAGAAGCATGTTAAGGCACGTCGTTTTCGACCCTCACCGAAGCTCATTTGTGTTTGTCCACAAATACCGGAGAAATTCCTTAAGTATTATAAAATTAAAAATTGTTCGGTCCTTCACCAAGGTTTCTAGTCGACAATCACCGACGAATGTTGACAATCCCTAATTTCGGTCCCTCACGGTAATCAAGACCAAATTTTTGTGTACACAGTTAACTACGATTGTTGGACATAATTTTGCAATTAGGAGAAGTGTTGGGTTGAACTAGCACAGCTTTCAGAACTTATTATACAGAAATTATTGGCCTACAGTTTTGCAATTTTCTTTGGATATTTTGTAACTTGTCTCGATTAGCACAAATCAGCACAACTTATAGAATTGATTGATGTCGTGGTTTAGAAGTTATAATTGAATAAACATTCCTTAAAATCAAAATCTTTAAATTTTTCTTTCTTTTGAACGAAAAGTAATAGTCTTTCTCTTTGCGGCACAACTTATAGTTACCAAGGCTACACCCAGCGCACAATTTTTGTGGTGCTAGAAAAAATATGATTTGTTTAATTTGCTGTTTTGTTTCGGAATTTCAAAATGGCTGTTCTAACTTTACACACATCCAAATACTGCAGTGTCTTAAGCTTTTTCATCATTCCAGTAATTACAAGCCTTACATTTAACATGTGTTTGATACATTATGGTTCAATACGTTAGATATAATGACTACGTCAATTTTCAGTATTTCATTATTTAATTCCGGGACAAACCCTCAAGTTCCTGAACTAAATTTATAGAATTTTCTGGAATTCAAGACAGTTATGTGCGATTTATGTTAAACGGCAGTTTAACTAAAGGTGTGCAATTCTCATATAATTAGTATAAAGAGGTTTACAAAATGATGCACACGTACCATTGCTTTTGTAAAAATAGTTGACAGAAGTTAGTGTACAGTTAACGATTTTAACTTAATAATAACCCTCTACGTCCCTTTTTTTTACACTGACAGCTTTACAATACAATTAGTGTAAATTAAATCGGTTGTAAAATTATTGGTTACGCGAGGAAGATAAAAGAATATTATAAACAAAAAAAAATTACCATCTGCCCTGTCAATGGCTTTTAATATTTAATTTTCCGTACCTTTCCAGCCGTCCGTGTCCTTTTACTTTCCGGTTCAGAATTTAGAAGAACCAGATGAATAAGATTAAGATTATTAAAAGCATTTATAAGATAAATGGCTTATGATTATTTTTATATATATTAAAAGGTGACATTGGACTTCTTCAATTTTTACCATATAAATCATTACAATATAAAACCTCGTTTATCCATTCAATTCACACAAATCAAACTTATGACCAGTTTATATTCACATTTCGATTACGCTATCCTTTTTTTTTAATGACAATTTTAGAGGGACGAACAAGGATACGCATGATAGTGTATTAAAACAAATGTAAATCAGCCCAGGTGTCTCCGACGGTTCAGTTTAGATCAGGTTTATATAACATTTTTTTTGTCTCACCAAATGTTTGATTGAGCGTGTGTGAGAACGGCTTGCATATGGGCTTTAAAACCCATAAGTTGTTATACTTGATTTGCATATCAGGTGGTGGTAGTTGGGTGTATGATTGCTTGCATGAACATTATGAACTGTTGAATTTTATAATGTTGAAAGTTAATTAATCTTTCTTATCGACAACATTTTCTTACTAAATTAAATGCTCTTTATAAAAGCACACGTTATCTACAGGGTGTGCTGGTGACGTTAAACATATTAATTTAAGGTTAATTTTTTGTTTGTACAATATATAGGGCGTAACTTTCTTAATAGTAGAGGGAAATAGTGATTTAATTTGGATATAGTGTATTTTTTTATTAAGTGTATTAAGACAAAGCGGAAACACAAAATTTGTTAAAATACGGCCTCTGCTTCGCGCAGAAATTGCATAAGAGTGCACTTTTGACTCATTTAGAGTGATCGGTCTACTATTTTTTTAACCTCCTCGGTTGTGTTGGTCTTAGAAAAATTAAAATACGACCTTCCAACCTACAAAATGGAAATTAAAAGAAATGAAATAATTTTTTAGGGATAATTTATGCAACCTCTTTTATATGAAGTTCATTACGAAAATAGGCAACATTGTAAACGCAAAAACAATCACATATGTCAAACAGACGTTTAAAGCTTCATGACAGATAGAGGTTAATAAACATCTAAATACTAACTTTAAAAGTAATGAAATAATATTAATTTCAATTTTTTGAGGATAACCTCTTTTTGTACGTTCATAACGAAAACAAGCAACATTGTAAAAACAAAACAATGATCTATGTCACAATGACATTTAAAACTTCATGTCAAACATAAATACATGTTAACGTAAAAACATACCTGGTGTGGAAGACCACACGACCTGCAAATTAAAAGAAATGAAATAATTTTGATTGCATTTTTTTTAGGATAATTATATTATAAATTAATTACGAAAATATGTAGCATTGTGAAAACAGAAACAATAACCTATGTCAAACAGACGTGTTAAAACTTCATGTCTGAATGAGGTGAATATAGCCTGTCCGGTAGAACTGAACGGGTATCGGATTAACAAGGAGGATTGTCAATATATGGTTCTATTGTGCTTGAAACCGCCTTAATGCTTTGCTGTCTCGTACTTATTGTACGTGACAAAGAAAGATGGATATATTATGAATAATGCCTCTATTTCTGCCGAACAAAAGCGTTTGCAACTTTCACACATAATGACAAGGCAATAAGAATCAGATGCAGGTAGAATAGAAATTCAATAGGTATAATAAAATGCCAGTGGTTCTCAACACTGCTTTAACATTATATAATTTGTGAAGAAATGCAACTTTTGTATAATAAAAATAATAATCGATTACTAATTACCTATAAGTAATTTCAATTGACACCTTTCACTTATACTTATAACAACAATAACAAATACATTTTTATTATAGTTAGTAAATATTAATTAAATTACAAAGATATACTTTTATAATTAAATGTAAAAATTATAATTGTCATTCGGCTTCAGATTCATCACTTCCTGAGTCATCCAAATCTTGGAAAAGATCATCGTCATCACTTTCTTCAGTGTTAACTGTGAAAATAAGAGGTCTTACTTCATCCACAATCTCTTCATTAACAAAAGTATCTTTAATTATTTTATCCGTATGATCAATACATTTTTGCCATATTTCCACTAACTGTTTTTAATGCGTCGTTCCACGTATTAAGAACATCTTCGTCTTTCCGGATGTCGCAACGATACTTTTGTCGTATTTGTTCTTAGTAATGCCCCATACCAACTCAATTGGATTGAAATGGCAATGATACGGGGCAGGCGCAAAACTTCATGTCCATATGATAGAGCTAGCTCATCGATTACATATTTTCGCATTGGTCTACTTTGTTTCTTTTGGCCAATTCCACTAACTCTGCCTTTGTCATAAAATTTTCCCACGCTATTTTTAGCGGTTAACCATTGCTGTATTTCTTCTTTCCAAGAAACTTTGACTGCCTTCTCTGCCTTTCGAGAATGATAACTCGCATTGTCAAGGACAATTATTGATGGTTCCTCTAATTATATTATATTATATTATTGGTTATATTAATGGTTAGTTTATATAAACGCTTACTCAAAGAATAATGATAATATAGATATTGCAGTTGTTTTATTTATACCTATATGTACCTACTAAATGGTATAATAATCTATTATTAATTACTTATTGTTACAGTATTGCATATTTATTTGGATTCTTTTGTAATTGAGTACACTAAAACGTCATTACCATACTTAGGTATACAATGAACTTTCTAAATGTAAATTGAAATACCTATACTTAATCGAATATTCATTATTATGAATGGCTTTTATAAATGTTTATTATAAAACTTGCATTCTTCCATAAATTTTAAATGTAATGTTAAAGCAGTGTTGAGAACCACTGGCATTTTATTATACCTATTGAATTTCTATTCTACCTGCATCTGATTCTTATTGCCTTGTCATTATGTGTGAAAGTTGCAAACGCTTTTGTTCGGCAGAAATAGAGGCATTATTCATAATATATCCATCTTTCTTTGTCACGTACAATAAGTACGAGACAGCAAAGCATTAAGGCGGTTTCAAGCACAATAGAACCATATATTGACAATCCTCCTTGTTAATCCGATACCCGTTCAGTTCTACCGGACAGGCTTTAGACACCTAGATGCTAACTTAAATTAAAAGAAATTAAATAAATTGAATTATAATTTTTTTAGGGTAACTATGCAACCTGTTTTTTATACGTTCATAACGAAAACGAGCAACATTGTAAAAACAAAACAATAATCCATTTCAAATTCCAATCCACAAAATGGAAATTAAAAGAAATGAAATAATTTTAATAACATTTTTACCTCTTTTATAACAAGTTAATTACGAAAATATGCAGCATTGTAAAACCAGGAACGATAATGTATGCCAAATAGATGTTTAAAACTTCATGCCTGAGAGAGGTTAATAGACATCTAGATGTTAACTTAAATTAAAAGAAATGAAACAATTTGAATTATAATAAAATTCTTATCTTTTTTGGTTTTTTTCAATGGTTTTGTTTTCAACATCTTTAACAATTTTAATAGATCTTACTACTGACGAAGATAACTGTAAGTGTTATCGAAACGTTTAGATTGTATAATTTAAAATACACCATTAAAAAACCCAACAAGATAAGCATTTTATTATGTGTGATAAAGGTGAAACTTTACATTTTCAAATTTGAATTATAATTTCTTTAGGGTAACTATGCAACCTGCTTTTCATATAATTAAAATTATTAATTTTATTAAATACATAAATAAAAGTTTACCTCGTAGGATTTGAACCTACGACCTGTACTTTGCTAGAGTACCGCGCTACCAACTGCGCCACCAAGGTTCAAGCCCCAATCGAATGTAAATTTTGTCTTTATGTATGTATGAACTGATGTAAATTCTAAATATAATGAGATTACAGTCAAATTACTTATATTAATGGAATGTGAGCCTGCAATATCGAAATTCACACATTCCAAAGCAACTATATATTAAAATTATTAAATTTTGTTAAATGAATAGTAAATGTAATTATTAATAAATATTTTATAAATAATAAAAATTATATTAATGAATAGCCTGCAATATCGCAAGGTTCAACAATTAATTATAGTTATTTGACTGTAATTCTAATATATTAGAATTTACATCAATTCTTATATAATGAAATCAAAATTTAATGATTTATAAGAACCTTTATACTATTTAAAATATACAATGTAATTAAATACAGTAAACTTTTATTATGTATTAATAAAATTTAATTTTAATTACATAATTACTTGAATTTCTTCATAACAAACTATAAATGCTTTTCATATGTTCATAACGAAAACAGGTAACATTGTAAAAATAAAATAATATGTCAGAGTGACGTTTAAAACTTCATGTCAAATAAATATTAATATATACACGTTAAGTTCCAAAGCCGCCCGCTTCCATAATATATCACTAAATGCAGAACAACCGTTTTTTCATTCATATTTAATAAATTTTTTGACTTACCTTGCGTTATATTAAAAACCTTTTAAAGAAAAATTATGTTATAATCAATTTTCTTTAAAAAATACGTCCACACTTTTCTTATAAAATTAATCGCTATCCTGATAACGAAAAAATTTTAAAAACTTAAATTTTACATTAGGAATTTCATTGCCGCTAAATTACGCGTCATATCAAAAAATTGCAAAGAACATAATTAATCGATATGTTTAAGGTCTATATCCAGGTATTTTTATATCTTTGAAATATGTAGTTGTTTTAGAAATATTTGATAAAAACCAAAAACCGCCCTAATAACACCCCCCACCCTCACCCCCGGAGGCTTTCACCCAAAATCTAATCAGCTCTAAGCGGAATAAAAAAAAGATTAAATACAAAATTTTAAGTACACAGACAGACACAGACACAGACACAGACACACACACACAGACACAGACACAGACACAGACACAGACACAGACACAGACACAGACACAGACACAGACACAGACACAGAAACAGACACAGACACAGACACAGACACAGACAGACAGACACAGACACAGACACAGACACAGACACAGACACAGACACAGACACAGACACAGACACAGACACAGACACAGACACAGACACAGACACAGACACAGACACAGACACAGACACAGACACAGACACAGACACAGACACAGGCACAGACACAGACACAGACACAGACACATTCAGACGCAGACACAGTGACGGTCATCCACGTACGCACCCACACGCACCTGCACCGCACCGCACCGCACCTGCACCCGCACCCGCACCTGCACCTGCACCCGCACCCGACACGCACACGGACACGGACACGGACACACACCACACGCACACGCACAGCACACGCACACGCACACGCACACGCACACGCACACGCACACGCACACGCACAAGCACAAGCACACGCACACGCACACGCACACGTACACGCACACGCACACGCACACGCAAACGCACACGCTTACGACGCGCACGCACACGCACACGCACACGCACACGCACACGCGCACACGCACACGCACACGCACACACACACACACACACACACACACACACACACACACACACACACACACCGATCTTGGCAAGAACGGCCAAAAGTTGTAAAATTAATTAATTGGTCGATTTAGTAGTAGTGAAGGAAAAGGCGATTGCATAACCCTTTATACCTACATATCGAACTGATTCGAGATAGGTACTCTAACTTCAAAAAAGCAAAATGTACGTAATTTAGTTTTTGTTTGTTTTTTTTTTACTAAAAATGTAATAGATATTAGACAAATGGTCCGATTTTCATAAAATTTTGAGAAAACGTGTACTCTGTGGTATAAAAACGTAGTTAATTTTTTTTAATACTAAATTTTGCGCCCACAATCGGCATTTTTCGAAAAATTTTATGCAGAATCATTGTAGGGCAAAATATATTTTTTAAGATGTAGGTTTTTTATGTACGTTCTTGTGAGCATACACAAGGATTAGCTATTTTATTTAAAATAATTAGCTGCTTTATTTAAAATGTTCATTTATCCACAATTTCAATTTTCACTTTTTTTGCAATTTTGTATAAACAATTTTTTATTAAGTTCTCAATAATATTTTAAGAATGTGTTACGCACGCAAGCAAGCAAGCACGACTCACGCACACACGCATGCACGCACGCACGCATCCACGATCGCACGCACTCAACCCTCCCACCCACGCAAGCACGAACGCCCACTCACACGCGCACACACACACACACACGCACACACACTTAGACAACCACAAATATACACGCGCGCGCGTACGTACGCATGCGCTCACGTAAGCACACACACACTCACAGACACATACGCACCCACGCACACACGCACGCATGCATGCACGCACGAACGCACTTACTTATGAGTAGTCTCAAATAATAGGGAATGGGAATCACAGCTGCAGTACAGCTGCATGTAGTTTCCACACTATTGCCAGGTACTGCACACGTATTTGCACTGTTGCCAGTTTTGTGAAAAAGAATTACATTTTGTTTTAAACTTGACCGACGAAATGATTTTATGAAAGAAAATGGCAAAAGATGGGGAAAAGATATGTGGTGAAAAGTATTGTATAAGGTAACTAGTTCTAGTGCATGCTCACAAGAAAGTACATAAAAAACCTACATTAAAAAAAAGTATTTTGTCTTGCGAGGATTTTGCATAACATGGCAGCCATTTTAAATTTTTTAAAAAAATGCCGATTGTGGCCGCAATAATTGAGTTTTAAAAAGAAATTAACCACGGTTTTATATCATGAAAATACATTTTTCTTAAAATTTCCATGAAATTCCAATATTTATTGCATGTTTAGTTTAAAAAAAATGTTGCTTTTTTGAGGTTAGATATCAATTTTAAAAGTATCTATATCAAGTCAGTTCAATACTTTTTTCATTCACGAGTATTTTGTATTTTTTTAGTTTTCTACGACCAACAAAACCGGAGATATCAAAAAAATAGTACAGTGATGCACTAAAATGCATCAAAAATGCAGTTTTATTCGAAATTTCCGCGCGAAGCAGGGGCCTGATTTTACGGAATTGTTGTGTTTCCGCTTTCTCTTAAATACTTAACAAAAATAAAATATAGCTTTGGCGTTACATCCAAATTCGGCTTATTTTATGTTTAATTTCCCTCTAGTATAAGTATTTTGTTTATCTATAGGTCAGACATATGTTAGCCCCACGTTGGATGCCAAAGTGAATAACGCACTTCTATGGCCGTTTATCACATTCGTTCTATAAAAGAATTGTTTATTATACTCAAACGACTAAATGTCAGCATTAATACTCCCCCTTAGTTTATAAATAATACTTTAATAAATTTCTTAACAGGTAAATTATGATAACCAACGAGTATAAGGGGGTGCTATAAAATTTTCTTATCAGGTACCTGCTATAAATACGTACCCACAACAACGTAAGTATGACCTCATAAACCATAACGTGTAGGCAATTTAGAATCTATTATTAACAAATATTTATTAAATAGTATATACAGAACACCAAGCCATACTATCGAATTTTCCCCTACTCTTCCGGTTTAAAAGAAAAAAAGGCATAAAAATACGGAATGTATGTAAATTACCTTTTTTTTATAAATACATAAATAAATATTTGGGTCGCATTTATTAATTTATAACAAGTCACGATAAGAAATAGAGTACTATTAACAGTTCTTACGTACGTATAAAACTGACTCCGCTTGTGGGGTTGTAAATTTAAAGAGTTTATATTTATAAAGTGTGTTATTAATGTCGGTTATATCAGAATTTAATCGAGCTTTATTATTATACAAATTTATTGCCGACGCTGTTACATTTAGCTTAATAATATGTTCAAAACATGCAAGTTTAATGTCGTTTAACGTATGTGCATATTATAAATTATAAAAAAAAAATTGTCTTGTACCCCTGAATTGGTGACCTTATCGGGATTTTATTTTGATCAGTACATTATTTCAAGCCAAAAATTGTGAATTATATACTTTTAGATAAGACATTAAGGCTTTATAACAGTGGTCGTTCTGTTAAACACGTACAGGTGGCGTTAATAGAATGTTTGTTAAATTTAACTCATTCGTTTATTTATGCAACATTTTTCTTTTTTTTCTTAATTTTCTGTTTGTTTTTGACGCGTTTTACTGTGAAGTGAAGTGAAACATTAATTTTGAATTGTTTGTTCAAAATACGTTCCTTAGGAGAGTGTAAAATTGTAAGTCACAGCTCCTTCGAGATTGTGCTTAAATCTTAAACTACATTTTTGGATTTGTTAACTGTGAGAATGTATATTTTTACAGTGTATTTGTGACCTTACGTTCCTTTGTAAATACTTCAGCACTTATACCTTTTTGAGAACTTGAGAATTTGAAAATGCATTTTCTAAACGTAATAAATTAGAACATTATCGTTACTGTTAATGTTTTCCAATTTTAGAATACTAAATTGTGGCTTTTACCAAAGAGGACCTCTGCAATTGCTGTTACAACTTTTAGGTTTGAAAGTATTGTATTTATTAGCACAGCCATGTTAAATTTAATATCGTAAATGGCATTATCTGAATACATAATCTCATAAGTATGTCACTGAAAAGTATTGTCTTCTGCTAGTTACTTTCTTTCTTTGTGTCATATTCGTTTGCGTACTAATTTAAATTGGAATATTATTATACGTATGTAACGTACGAGTGCGTATTTTTATGTTATCTACCTAGCCATAAAACATATATACAGTGTGATCCAAAGTAGAGGGCCAATGCAATAACTTCTTTATTTTACGATATATAAAAAAAAGTTAAATTATTTTTTGTTTACGTCCATATGCTCCATTTAATAGGGCAATCAAATATTTTTTTTCATTTCCGGTTAAACCGGAAACGAACAAAACTATTGTTTTTTAAATGACACCCTGTATATTTTTTTAGACTATCTGATTCCACATTATTTTTTCTTTCTGTAAATATAAAATTTTATGGGTATTATATCAGAAAATTTTGTTGTAAATCGCAAAAAACTGTTTGAAGGCGTACAAGACCACTATTTAAAAAACAAAATAGCTATTGCCATGGAAAACGGATACATAAACAAAATACAAAATTCAACAAGTAATAAACACGTATTTTTTAACTTCAAAGATGGTATGCAGGAAAATTATTTTATAAATTGTTCAAAATTACCATCATTTTGTGCACCACATGCCTCTAGCCGCTTTAGAAGTTCATGATGTGTTGTTCTATGTATCACATCGGGTATTAACTGCATACAAGCCAACCGGATTTTGTTTTTTAAATCCTCTACATTTTGTGGCGGATCTGCATAGACTAGTGTCTTAAGATAGCCCCATAAGAAATGGTCCAGAGGTGTAATATCAGGCGATCTTCGCGGCATTTCCACTGGTCCATGGGTGGCAATTAAATGCCCATTAAAGATTTCGTTTAGATATTCACTAACAATGTTACTAGTATGAACTGGCGCTCCGTCCAACTGAAAGTACATACTTCGTCGCAATGCTAGTGGAAAATCTTCTAACATGGTGAAAAGCTCAGTATTTAAAAAATGAAGAAATTTTCTTGCAGTGAGAGTTGCGTCATAAAAAAAATGTCCCAATAATCTGTCTCATATTAAACCGCACCAAACGTTAGTACCCCAAACGGTTTGATGGTTTGTATTTAATGTCCAATGTGAGTTTTCGTCCGACCAGAAACGATTATTTTGTTTGTTGATAACACCATTATTGGTGAATTTTGCTTCGTCGGTCCACAAAATTCTGTCTAAAATGCCTCGGTCATCTTCCAGTTGTTCCACTAACCACGCAATAAATGTTAATCGGCGTTCGGGATCTGCTGGACGTAGGTGTTGCACTAAATTTGGTTTATAGGGGTACAGCTTGTGTTTTTTTAACGTCCTCTGAACATATCCAAATGATGTTCCTACTTCCTGAGCTACATGCCTAATAGACGAACGTGGATGTAGTCGAACATACGCTAAACTTTGCAATTCTCGTTCTTCATTTATCGGGTTATTTCTCGAGGGTTCTCTATTTTGGATTTTTACTCCAGGAAATGCTCCATGTTGCCTTAATGAATTTTCAATTTTGTGTAAGTATGTGGAGGGTGATACCTGTCAGGAAATCTTTCTGCATAGAGTGCAACTGACCTTCCTGCGTTGCGATTACACTCGCCAAATATTAACATTAAATCGACCTTTTCAGTATTATTCATTATGTAGTTGCCTAATAATTGCATACAATAATGTTGTAATTATAAATGCCGTCACAGCTTAAGTAATTACATATAAAAACTAATTTTGAAAGATGTGAAACAATCTGAAACAACAACTTCCGGTTTAACCGGAAATGAAAAAAAATATTTGATAGCCCTATTAAATGTAGCACATGGCCGTAAACAAAAAATAATTTAATTCTCTTTCATTCTAAAATATTTTCTAGGTCATGTTACTTCCGGTTACACCGGAAGTCGCCACTAACTTCCTTATTTTAAATGGAACACTCTGTATATTATTTTATTTTTGGATTCTTGACAAAATTTTAGGATAAGTCTTATAAGAGTTTCCTATACCTTTTTTCAACTGTTTCTTAGATATCTTGATTTTTTTCAAAAATTTTGAAAGATGTAACCCTATTTTCAACACTGCTTGTCTTACTTATTTTTGACTGTTGGAAAGTGCTTCTGGAGTAGACAGAAGCATAAGAACTATACTTTTGAAATACTCATTGACAATTGATTTATTGCATACATGGTGTTCAAAATTTGATGAACTATTAAACAATTTTCAAAGTTGAAAAACTTTGTTAATTCAAATGTGACACCCTGTATATTATTGGATGAATAGATGCAGCATTTGGTTATGCATCGTTTGGCTATAACATTACCTATACCTATTATCGACAATTTTCTTGTTAATTAATATTTTCTACTTTAATGTGATTTTTGACAGAAACTGAAATGTTTTTCAAAAATAAAATGAACTTAATTCAAACTACACAAATTCTATTTTATTAAAACAATGAAATAAAACAAGAAGATACCAAAATTGAGAGCATAATAACAAATGAAAAACATATAACAATTATTTGAACATAACTAGAAGAAAAGTGATAAAAAAGATAAAATGAATCATTACAAATGTTCCACATGACCCCCAATTTGATTTAAGCATTTTATAACTTACTCCGTATTTTTTATAAAAGCCGATAAAATTCCAAAACTGCAATCTAGTGAGCCTTGATTTTGACACGCATTAAAACACTGTTGTAGATTTAATGTCAAATCAGTACAATTTAAGTGATTTTGTAATTTTTTAAGTACTGTTTATAATGGAATGTATTCAAGAATATTCTAACAATGATTTATTAAATTTGTTTTACACACATGGTGAATGTGGACGAATTGTTAGGCGAACATGCAGGTTGTTTAACTAACGGTATCCACACCTACCATTAATCACACCTGGAAAATTTGCAAGTATTGAATCTCGATTTATTGCAACTGGAAGTATAAGGGCAACTCGAACGCATTTAAAGCCAGTAATAGATAATGAAGTTAACGAGGTGAACGTGTTAGCTTATTTTCACGCTTATCCACGAACTTCAATTACAGCAGCTGCACTGGATTTGGATATTTCACAAACATCAATCCACAGAATATTAAAGAAGTATAAAATGCACCCTTTTGCGGTAATAACTGTGCAAGGATTACATCTTGGTGATCAGGCACGACGAGTTAACTTTTGTGAATTTATTCTTGTACAAATGACCGAATATCCGAGATTTCTTCACAACATTATTGGGACCGATGAATCAAAATTCAGTAGAGAAGGAATTTTCAATCGCCGAAATAATCACTACTGGGCACAAGATAATCTCATGTAACAAGAGAACGTAATCACCAGTTCCGATTTAGTTTTAAGGTTTTTTGTTTAGTTATGGATAATAGAGTGGCATATTAAGTGTATGATGAAAATTTGAATAGGGCGAGATATCTTGAAACTCTCCGTGGATTTGTTATGGATTTTCTAAATACTCTACCTGCATGTGACAGGGCAAACAGTTGGTATCAGCTGGATGGTGCTCCCGCACATTCCACTATAGCTGTACACCAACAGTTTACATTGGTGTTTGAAGATCGGTGGATTGGCCCACAAGGACCTTGGAACTGGCCACCGAGATCACCCGATTTGACGCCCCTGGATTTTTACCTCTGGGGTCGTATAAAAGGATTAGTGTGCTCTAGGCCAGTTTAAACTAGAGAGGAATTGCTAAATCGCGTTCACAATGCATTCAATAGTATGTGTCCACACGAAATTCGGCGATCTATTTCGCAAGGAGTATATGATAGTGTTATAAAATGCTTAAATCAAATTGGCGGTCATGTGGAACATTTGTAATGATTCATTTTATCTTTTTTATCACTTTTCTTCTAGTTATGTTCAAATAATTGTTTTATGTTTTTCATTTGTTATTATGCTCTCAATTTTGTTATCTTGTTGTTTTATTTCATTGTTTTAATAAAATAGAATTTGTGTAGTTTGAATTAAGTTCATTTTATTTTTGAAAAACATTTCAGTTTCTGTCAAAAATCACATTAAAGTAGAAAATATTAATTCACAAGAAAATTGTCGATAATAAGTATAGGTAATGTTAAAGCCAAACGATGCATAACTAAATGCTGCATCTATTCATCCAATAATATACAGGGTGTCACATTTGAATTAACAAAGTTTTTCAACTTTGAAAATTGTTTAATAGTTCATTAAATTTTGAACACCATGTATGCAATAAATCAATTGTCAATGAGTATTTCAAAAGTATAGTTCTTATGCTTCTGTCTACTCCAGAAGCACTTTCCATCAGTCAAAAATAAGTAAGACAAGCAGTGTTGAAAATAGGGTTACATCTTTCAGAATTTTGGAAAAAATCAAGATATCTAAGAAACAGTTGAAAAAAGGTATAGGAAACCCTTATAAGACATCCTAAAATTTTGTCAAGAATCCAAAAATAAAATAATATACAGAGTGTTCCATTTAAAATAAGGAAGTTAGTGGCGACTTCCGGTATAACCGGAAGTAATATGACCTTGAACATATTTTAGAATGAAAGAGAATCTTAAATAACCCTTAAGTCCAAAAATTCAGATTTCTAAATTGTTTCTAACCACATAAACTTCTAACGAACGCCTACCATGGAAAACCCTGTACATATATATATATATATATATATATATATATATATATATATATATATATATATATATATATTATTATATACATGATAATTCAAATACCGACAAGTAAATTCAACATTGTTGCCAACTTTCTAAGATATCTGAAAATAACTAAAAATCGTCCAAATTTTCAATCGGCTATATCTCTTTTTAATATTCAAAATACGAAAAAGTTATAAGAGAGACTTTTGATAGCTGGGAAAATGTAAATAAAAAATCTTTTAGTAATTATTTTTCGAGTTACAACCCAAACATGCATTTTTTTAAATGTCACTATAGGTGGCTATGGACTCATTCGATGGCTTATTTTTTCTAATTTTAAAAATGTATAGCTTTGTATGTTTAATATTATTAGTTAACTCACAATTTTAAAAAAAAAAAGGTAATTATAGTATTTACTAAACAAATGCAATGTTTGCCATGGTGTGCTGAGACAATTAAAAACAAAACTCTGCATTGATTGACGGTCAAATAGTAGATATTGAATTATTTGTTGTAACCAGTTGTAGTTCGTACTTAAATAGTGAATATTAATTTATTATTGGATTATTCTTCTGAAGAAAGAAATGATTCGCTTTTTTGCTATTACGTGTCTAACAGAGATGCTGATGCTGCTACGGAATTATATCTTCAAACTTATATGGAAAGAAGACAACCCGATGTGAGATTATTTGTCAAACTTGAATCGAATTAAAAAAAATATGGGGCTTTTACTAAACCTCAAAATTAACACAGAAACAGAAGAACGTGTTTTAGCTTACGTCTAATTTAAACCTACTACATCTCTTCGTGAAATTGCGAACGAGTGCAACATTTCCAAAGATGAAGCCCACGTTATTTTGAAACAAAATAATGTTAAGCCATATCATTTTCATATAGGAAATACATTGTATGTTGAATATTATCTGAAAAGATTACGTTTTGCTACATGGTCGAGCAAACAATCAATTCTCGAAAATCATTCTTTTTACCGATGACGCAAAATTTACAAGTAACGTCATCTTCAATAGAAAAAAATCATATTCAATGGTCCCAAGAAAATCCTCATATTACTGTTGAGAGGAGAGGTCAATATGCTTTTTCAGTAAACGTTTGGTGCGATATTATTGGTACCAAAATCCTTGGGCCGTTTTTTAATTAATACAATGTAAATTCCGAAAAATATCTACATTTTGGACGATTTTCCGTTGAACGTAATTCAAAATTTGAATTATTTTCAACACTACGGGGCACCAGCACGCAAGGGATTACTCGTGTGTAACTATTTACAGGAACGTTTTAATAATTGGATAGGAAATCGAGGTCCAATAGCTCGGCCGCCGCGATCTCCAGACTTAACCCCCCTGGACTTTTTCTTGTGGGGTGCAATTAAAGACAAAGTGTACCGAGTCAAACTTGGTAATCTAGACGATTTAAAAAATAAAATTTCTGTTGCTATACAACAAATTAGAATGTTTATTAAAAGTTCAAAACTATATCTTAAAACGGTGTCAAATGTTTGTTAGAAGATAATGGAGGGTATTTTGAAGCACTTCTATGATCGTGTTATCTGTTTATATTTTTTGCTGTTAAATTTATTTAGAACTTCTTTATTTTGATTTTATTGATTTTATTCTTGTTGTTTCCAGAAATTTAGTAGTGGAATATGAGCTTATTTTGTTATTTAATTGTTCACGGCACACTTTAATTTGTTTAGTAAATATTGTAATTACCCTTTTTGTGAAAATTGTGAGTTAACTAATAATATTCAATATACAAAGCTATACATTTTTGAAATCAGAAAACGATAAGCCATCGAATTAGTTCATAGCCACCTATAGTTGCAATTTAAAAAATGTATGTTTCGGTTGCAGCTCGAAAAATAATTATTAAAAAAATTGTTTATTTGCATTTTGACGTTTTGCGTAAAAATAGCTATCAACAGTCTCTCTTATAACTTTTTCGTATTTTGAATAATAAAAAAGACATAGCCGATTGAAAATTTGGACGATTTTTAGTTATTTTCAGATATCTTAGAAACTTGCCAACAATGCTGAATTTTCTCATCGCTATTTGAATAATCATGTAATTCTGCCCAACTTTACTAATTTGACCGACTCTGTATCTCTTATAATAACAAAGATAGCTATAGAACGTGGGTATTTTCTAGACACCCTATACACACATATATATATATATATATATATATATATATATATATATATATATATATATATATATATATTTGAGACAGTCTATATGTCGATAAAATGAGTGAAACTAGGATTGAATATCGCTGCGTAATTCAGTTCCTGGCAAAAGAAGGCAATGGTCCAAAAGATATTCATAAAAGCATGGTTGCTGTGTATGGGGAAGATTCACCATCTTAGTTTCAAGTAAAATTCTCTTTCCATAGGGTGGAGAATCAACCAATGTAATAAGGTTATGATAAGAGTCCTTGTATGTAAAATAATATAGAGGCCCAATTTCAAATTTGGTTATAAATATTCGCTGTCTTTCAAAAATGTCTACCAAAATTTCTAGAACGTAGTTAAACAAAATAGGTGTTTTTGAATTGAAAGTTGATTTTTGCAAATTGTAAGTTGAATCGAACCGCTATTTTTGAATTGAAAGTTGGTTTTGCAAGCTGTAAGTTAAATCAAACCGGTATTTTAGAATTGATAGTTGGTTTTTGTAATCTGTAAGTTAAACCAAAGCAGTATTTTTAAATTGAAAGTTGGTTTTTGTAAGCCATAAGTTAAATTAAACCAGTATTTTTACAGCTGGTTTTTACAAGCTGTAAGTTATGATTTGATTGAGATTGATTTGCGGATGATCGACTGTTTTCCCAAGCCGGTGCGCTCATGTTTATTGTGAGTACCAACTTTGAGCGTCGGTTGGCCTTATCTACAAAGTAAGCTGTCACTCATAGGGGTTAGGTATATACAGTGGGAGAATCGTTACCTGAAGGTTATGAAGAACTGTTAGCTTAGCTTCTTGATTGTTTTGGTTCAGATTTATTTGATTGGGATAGATCTGATTGAGATTGAGTTGATTGAGATTTATCTGATTGATTGATTTGATTGGGATTGATTTGAAAGAATGATTGATTTCATTAATGGGTTTGATCCAATGATTGATTTCACTATTGAATACTATTTCAAATTTCTAGTTTTCCGGCCATAATAAGCAAGTAGTCGGACAAGAGGAGAAGATTCCACAAGGAGGAGAAAGTCCGAGAACAAGTTTCGGAAACCTATACTTGTCTTATGAGATAGCTTAAGAGCCCCCTTTATGAATTCAAATTTTCCGCCATAACAGTGACAAAAATGGCCTTCAAAATGGCCGCCAAGATGTCTTACAAGCTAACCCTTCAAAATGGACGCCGAAAATGAGCGATACCCTTCGGGAATAGCACGAAGTCCCACAAATTCAGACGCCGACGCCGTGAGAGAGAGAGAGAGAGAGAGAGAGAGAGAAGCCAACGCGACGCCGAGTGTCGATTTCTAAGGAGCACTCGCAAAAGATCCTTTATAGCTATGCGGTGCGGGGCTCATTATACTGTTGGTATTCGATCTTCATTTGGCAGTGCAATAACTTTTTTCCAACTACCTACGTAAGACGCTATATTGTGACAGTGATTAGTACCAAAACTGGCTGATGTACAAAAGTAATTTACTTTTTGTTCTACCACGAAAAGTAATTTGAATTTTTTGTGCTAATGAAACAAATAATTATTGTGTTTTTTCTAGTTTTTAAGACCCTTTAGCCTTTGCCTTAGGCAATAACGTTGCAAATATAAATTAGGTTGGTAAAATTTTGAATTATTTTGTGTTAGTCAAATTTAAATTGCACTTTTAATCTAGTTAAAAGTCAACATTTCATGATTTTCCTCTTAATCCATGATTGTATTTTAGAAATAAAACTTTTAGACTTCTGCCAATTGCAGAATTCCCACAAAATTTATTATTCATACCTTGTTTCTGTCGATTTAAGATAAACAAAACAAAATATTTTTTTAGTTCTTACGTAGAATTTTTGTGCCACCGTTAACCTTGTACTATCTAAAAAAAGGAACGGGGTAAAAAATAATCTTGATCAAAGTAATATTTTATATCAATAAAATGTGAAGGTATTTTCTAATGAATAGTTTTGATATAAATTAAACACTCGATATTCATCGAAAAATCGACCGATTGATCAAAGCAACCCACCTGAAGAAGCAAGTGATAAATACACGTTTAGTCCCTTATGTTGAACAGATTCATAATCAACAGGGGGTAACCGAACAAGGTATATAAATTAAAGTTTGACGCATTCATAATTGCAACCGGTACGTTCATATTATCAGTAGTTTGTGATTTATGCGTGCACCCCCACGACGTAAGCCACTGCGGGATATAAAACTGACGTTACGCCTCTGATTATTGCAGACAACCGATTTGATTTTCTACATGCAAGAAAGAGATAGAGAGAATTATTTTTAATACTGTTTTATAAACATTTGTTGACCAAGCAGGTATTATAAATGCATTATCCACACTAATTTATAAAATGTTTGGTATTTGTACCAATTATTCTTACAGATCTTGTGTTGATCTAATCTACAAGAAGAATAGATGTTTCGATTTTCATACATAATTTTTTGGTGTTACTAATTGATTGGTTAGGATTTGGTAATTAACGCAATCAATTCACAAGGTGATTTAAAGTGAATAGTACAAACTAAAGGTATTTTTTGCATATCAGTACTTCATGTTAAAAGCACAGAAAGAAGCGCATAGTGTAACGAACCATAATGTTTCACAAGGCCTTAATGGATGGAACTTCCGATACAAGAACATAATTTTTTGTGTTGATATTGATAAGCAAAATTTCAAAATTAATGATATTTTGCAAACAATTATCAAATCTAAAAATGTGTTGGGATTGCGTAAAACAGAGAGCAAAACAAATTGTCGCTGTACCAACCTTAATGAAGAAAAGTTAGTTATTTACTAGTATTGTTGTCATTGTCCGTTTGTCAATTCGTACGAACCGTGTAGAATTACTACATTTAGGCATACATTTGAACGTTCACAACGAATACATTTACTAAGTCCGTTGTTGCAATTATAATCATTTAACTTTTCCGCTCTAAATCTTTATTTTTTGTACATTACCGTTCGTTATTCATAAAAGAAAAATGTCAATTTCAATGCAGGTACAAAAAAATTATCACTGCCTCGGTCTACAATCCATAGTTTGATTCACATAATGTTGGATATGGCTCAATCTTAAAATTACAAGAACTAAGATTTAGGCGACGTAAGTCTTCTTTAAATCAGCAAAATATTTTTAGTTAATATTTTTATCGGCAGATGTCTCCGCATAAATTTCCATAAAATGTCAAAGAAAATTGAAAATTATTGAATGTTTTTTATATTTTAAACTAGAAACATTATCCATTATATCCAGTTATTTTATTGATAGAGTCAAAAATATTTTGCTGCGACAATGAATTGTTATAACGTAGGAGATGGTTTGATTATAATTACATACCATCATAATACATAAGCTATATATTTGTAAGTAAACGGATACTTTTTTTATGCGTTTTTGTCATGAACGAAATTTAGAATTTACATCAGTTCTACATACATAAAGACAAAATATACATCGATTGGGGCTTGTACCTCGATAGCGTAGGTTTTTAGCGCGGTACTCTACCAAAGCACAGGTCGTAGGTTCAAATTCTACTCCAGGTGAACCTTTTATTTATGAATTTAATGATATTAAAAATGATTTTTAATTAATTTTTTTTTTGTTTGTTATAAATTAAAGCATTTCAGGTGAAAAATTGATAAAAGTTCCAATTGGTTTGTTATTCTCTAGATTTGTAACAACCCTTCCAGAAGCATAATCAGTGCATTGCAGTAGAAAGGGAGCACCTCTTACACTTTTGATCTTGGGAATTTCCGATGACATCACAAGGCCACGTGGGGGGCTAGGTTTGACCTTGGATTTCACCTTGGGGTCTGGCATTGAAGTAGACTTTGGAGTTGGCTTTGGGGTAGCCAAGTTCAGAACCTAATCTACTCCGCAGGAAATTAGAATTTGTATTCTAATAAGGGGAACCTAATGCTAACTTGTAAGACAGGTCTTCGGAACTTGTATTAGGGCCTGCGCCCCTTGTCGTGGCCCCTTGGCTGAGAATAGTATTCTAATAAGGGGGCCCTAATGCTAAGTCGTAAGCCATGTAGGGGAGGGTCATGTACCTTGAGTCATCTTATACCTCGAGCTACGCTAATAACTCTTAATATTTCTTACGAAAAACGCGGCAACACTGTAAACAGGTGCCGCTGGTTTGTTTACAAGTGACATTCGTTAGAAGGTTGTGTTGAAATAGACGCGATACATGGTTTTTGTCAGATTTGCGATTTTGAAAGTTCAAAGTAAGTAAATTTACTTGTAATAATTGGCTTTTTTTCCAGTCTGAATGTAGATTGTTATTTATAATATTTATATGACAAAATATTGGATCTATACTTAACGTACTGATATATTTTTCGTAAATGTTAATGATGTTTTGTAGGTTAGGTGACTTTGTGAAAGTTTTAACGTACTGTGGCGTACCTTGGGCTGGCCTTGGGTCAGTGCCTTGAGCCATGGCCCAAGGTACAAACCTAGATAATAATAAAGATTTTTTATTTACAGATGTCTAGAAGTAAAAGTGGGGTAAAGAGACAGGGACCTGCTAAAGAGCAAGTTTCAAATGCTTGTGCTGCCGTTAAAGATGGAATAAGCCAACGGAACGCCTGTAAGGAGTTCAATGTTTCCAGGGAAACTCTTCAGAGACTTTTAAAACGTGATGAGAACGTAGTTAATAATTATAAGCCGTATGAAAACTGTGCTGTAAAAAAAGTGTTTTCTACCGCAGAAGAGACAGTTCTGGTAAAATATCTTATTACGTCATCAAAAATGCACTACGGTCTCCACAGAAATCAGCTCAGAACTTGGGCTTATTCGTTTGCAAAAGCAAATAACAAGAATATACCACAATCTTGGTTAACCAATGAAAAAGCTGGAATACAGTGGTTTCGAGAATTCATGAGTAGACATAGTAAACTACTAAGTCTTAGAAAACCGGAGGCTACTAGTCTGTCTAGGGCCACGCGCTTTAACAAACATAATGTCGGCATTTTTTTTACTAAGCTAAAGGAAGTTATTTCTAAATATGAGTTTACTGCAGCAGATATATATAATATGGACGAAACCGGTAACAGCACTGTGCAAAATACAACTAAGATAATTGCGCCCAAGGGACAAAAACAGATAGGAGCTGCGACATATGGAGAAAGGGGATCCAACGTAACTATAATGGCCTGCATCAATGCTCTAGGAAATAGCGTACCGCCTATGTTGATATTTCCCAGGGTTAATTTTAAGCAATTTATGCTCAGTGGTGCGCCAGCAGACTCAATTGGATCTGCACATATATCTGGGTGGTCGAATTCTGACAAGTTTGTTATATGGTTGCGACATTTCATTAAAAAAGAACAGCCAAGTCTCGACCGTAAAAAATTATTAATACTGGATAATCATGAAAGTCATTACAGCTTTGAAGCTGTAACAATGGCAAAAAAAATGGAATAATATTATTGACGTTGTCACCCCATACAAGTCACAAGCTCCAGCCCCTCGACCGCGCAGTTTTTGGTCCATATAAACAATATTACAATAATGCTTGTGACGAATGGCTTTTGAACCACCCAGGAATACCAATAACAATATATAATGTCACAGAATTATCCGGAAAGGCATATCCATTGGCGTTCGCTCCAAAAAATATTCTGTCTGGGTTTAGAGTCTCAGGAATTTGGCCTGTCGATCAAAACATTTTTGGTGATGAAGAATTCCTTTGTTCATCAGTCACAGATCGAGAAAAAACTACGGGTCCTACAGTTGATCCAATGCCGCCTACAAGTCAAATTCCTACTGATTCTACAGATAATCTAGTGCCGTCTACAAGTAAAGTTCCTACTGGTTCTACAGATAATCCAATGCCATCTACAAGTGTAGTTCTTACTGGTTCTAGAGATAATCAAATGCCGTCTACAAGTAAGAAAAGTTTTGTTCCATCTGGTCAAAATAATAAAGCACTTACAATGGAATCGAATATATCAGAATTCACAACTCCGGAACAATTACGGCCCTATCCAAAAGCAAAGAGTCGTACTAAGAACGTCACTAATCGTAAAAAAACAAGTAGGGTTTTTGACTGACACCCCGGAGAAAGACGAAATAGAACGACTTTTTAATGAAAAACAAAGAAAAGAAGGGATACCAAGACTCAAGCAAGCAGTTCCGAACATTACAACCAAAAAAGTAAAGCAAAAAAAGTGGAATCATCTGAAGAAGAAGATATCTAAGAGACCGATTCAGGCAGTTCAGAAATATCGGATGAGATTTTTGAGTCTGAGGAGCAAGCATTTGATGGCAGTTCTTTAAAACATGGCGATTATGTGCTAACGAAAATTGTGGGAAAAAAATCAACGTATTTCTACGTGGCCGAGGTAATAAATAATGGCATTGACGAATTTCAAGTAAAATACTTAAAAAGAATCCTTTCTACAAACAAATTTGTAAAAGACAGTGAAGAAATATTTGCTATTGGCGCAGAAAGCATCGTTTTATCTCTGCCACCGCCTACAGTCGCAGGATTATCAGTAAGGCGAAGAAATATGTTTACGTTTGGCATTGATTTTTCATCGTACAAAGTAGAGTAGATTTTATTTAGTATTTAAAATTCCATGTATTTTCATGTAATTTTGTATAATAAATGCTGAATTCTATTTTAGGTATGTTCCTTTTTGTCCTTGGCTCAAAGTACATTGCACCTTTTCTGTCCATGGCTCAAGGTACATTGCACGTGGCTGAAGGTACAATAGCATGTTGTACCTTGGGCCACTTTTCACTTAAAAAAAAATTTTTTTTTTATAAATTTGTTAGAATGAATTTACCTTAATTACTGCTATCATATAATGAAATATATCTAAAACTGTATATTGGGATAAAAAGATTTATTTTTGTCACTTTACTGCATTTTGTAAGCAATCAAAAATACATGACATCAAGGTACAGGACCCTCCCCTATAGGAACTTGCGTTATGGTCTGCGCACCCTTGTCGTGGCCCCTTAACTGGCAATAGTATTCCAATAAGGGGCCCTAACACTATCTCATAAGGCAGGTGTAGGAACTTGTGTTAGGGTCTTCGCCCTTGTCGTGGCCCTCTTAACACGAAATTTGAATTTGTTTCTCGCCATCTAGTGGTGTATTTCTAGGACTAATGATTGTTTTCTGTAATAGAGATGGCTCCACCTAGCGGTATATTTTTCCGCGAAATTTAAATTTGTTTGTGTCGCCATCTAGTGGTCTATTTCTAGAATTAATGAATGTATTCCGTAATAGAGATTGATCGTGGCTCCGCCTAGTAGTACATTTTAAACGTAGATTTAACTGTTATGGCGGGAAATTGAAAATAGTGTGGGGCCCGCATACTACCACCGTTAGGACACCTAAACTTGTCACAAAGTCTTAGCAGCGATCCCGCTTGTTTGTAACGCCACCTACTAGTGCATTTTCAAAATATAGATGTAGATTTCTGTAATTATTATCATGGTGCGAAAACTTAAAGTTTAAAATGGCATTCTAAGACTGGGGCCTCCATAGCAACGAACTCATAAGACATCATTAGGCTTCCAAAAGTTATCTTGGAGTCATACTTACATTGCACGGACCACCATTCCCCCAATTGATGTAACGGAAATAAAAAGATGAAAGGTTTTAATGGTTTATTATATGCGAATCAATAACTACAACGTTTAAATAGCGTAACACTCATACCATTATCTAATTAACTAAAATAAATCAACTGAGACCGAGTCTACGTATTGTAGCGTTATCAAGTGGTTATGTAAAAATTAGACTATTTATACTACATTGAAATTGAAACATTTAAATTCAAAGAATTATCCACTATCAGTGTCACTCACAGAAGTGGAATCGTTAACAGGTATAAATAGACAACTTCAAAATTTGTTTCAATTTCCCAGCAGTCTAACATAGACACTGCGGCATGTTCAATGCATTTCTGCATATATGTCCCATCAGTTCGTTACAAGGATTCCATCCATATTTCATTTATACGATCATCGTTAAATCTGGAGTTATGTCTTACTATATTTTTGTTGTAGTGTTCCTTGCAGTTTGCCCACATCAGTTCAATTAGATTAAATTGACACTGATATGGTGGTAACCGTAATACTATGTGTCCACACTTGTGTACAAGGTCACCGATTTCCTACACCTTTGGTATCGCATTATCTACAACTAATTGCTGTAATTCTTTTTTAAGCATGCTATTTGGAACTTTTTCTAGAAGTTTGGAATGATAACTAGCATTGTCCATTACAATTAAAGATGGTTCTTTTAAGTTTGCAATTAAATTATTTTTAAACCATTTTGTAAACAACTCCGCACACATATATCTATGATAATCTGCACTTTGTAAAAAAGAAATGTGTAGCATCGGAAATAAATCCATCTTCATTATCTTCATGAATAAATCTAAAAAATACAGCTATTTTTTTAGGAACCATAATGTAATAACTAAATTACAACAAACCATTTTCATTCGCCCATTGGCTTCTTCTTCACGCTTTCCTTAGATTTATGACGCCAGCTTTTTTTGTGCGAGTCTCGACTGAAAAGCCAAGTTTCATCTAAGAATTAAGGATTATGTAATTATTCTTCTTTATTTTTGTAATGTTCTCTTAAGAATCGTACACGATTGGCAGCAATATATGATTGTTCCACTAAACCTCTCCTACCATCATCTGCTTTAGATGAAAAACCAATGGAATGGAAGATACGTCTTAAACTTGATCTACTGAAATCGAAAACTTAACTATTGCTTAATTCTTTTTGTAATAATACCAACGTAACATTTATACCTACAAAAACAGGCATAGTACTTGACACGTCTTGCATGTTTGTATTAAATTTGGATCCATTTCATCAATTTTTCTCTTTACAGCATCCTTCACATAGTCATCAACTTCGGTGGACTTAGATTTCGTACGTTTTCTCCGTTTAGATGGTGACTGAGAGGTTTATGTTCTTTTTGAGCTTCTGTAACCCTTTTTTTATAGCACTAACTGTATTTATACTTACCCCATATGCTTCACACGTGCGCTAAAAGTAGTCCTTCCAAGTATCGTATTTTACACAATAATGTATTACATACCGGCATAACAGGTTCAAATAGAACGAGTGCCACTTGATTGTCACGTTACCGTTCAATATAATTAATCACGTTCATAACAACGAGCTGTGCTTAAGATTTTAGGTGCATACTACGTAGCATTTTTAAAATTTTGTAAATTTTATATAAATTATATAAAAATGTTATCAACTTACCGATAATTCACTGTACAAGTTGTAGATAGTTTTGAAAAATACTGATTCTTTATAAAAAGTAAAGCAAAAATGCATAAACCATAATTTCAAAAAATGGCAGGAGTGACAGATTCTGCTTCTTAATCACGATACACGTTTTAGTGCAATGTGCCTCTGCCTCTGCCTCTGCCTCTGCCTCTGCCTCTGCCTCTGCCTCTGCCTCTGCCTCTGCCTCTGCCTCTGCCTCTGCCTCTGCCTCTGCCTCTGCCTCTGCCTCTGCCTTTGCCTCTGCCTCTGCCTCTGCCTCTGCCTCTGCCTCTGCCTCTGCCTCTGCCTCTGCCTCTGCCTCTGCCTCTGCCTCTGCCTCTGCCTCTGCCTCTGCCTCTGCCTCTGCCTCTGCCTCTGCCTCTGCCTCTGCTGCTCTGCCTCTGCCTCTGCCTCTGCCTCTGCCTCTGCCTCTGCCTCTGCCTCTGCCTCTGCCTCTGCCCCTGCCCCTGCCCCTGCCCTGCCCTGCCCTGCCCTGCCCTGCCCTGCCCTGCCTCTGCCTCTGCCTCTGCCTCTGCCTCTGCCTCTGCCTCTGCCTCTGCCTCTGCTCTGCTGCTGCCTCTGCCTCTGCCTCTGCCTCTGACCCGGCCTCTGCCTCTGCCTCTGCCTCTGCCTCTGCCTCTGCCTCTGCCTCTGCCTCTGCCTCTGCCTCTGCCTCTGCCTCTGCCTCTGCCTCTGCCTCTGCCTCTGCCTGCTGCCTCTGCCTCTGCCTCTGCCTCTGCCTCTGCCTCTGCCTCTGCCTCTGCCTCTGCCTCTGCCCTCTGCCCTGCCTCTGCCTCTGCCTCTGCCCTGCCCTGCCCCTGCACCTGCACCTGCCCTGCCCTGCCCTGCCCCTGCCCTGCCCTGCCTCTGCCTCTGCCTCTGCCTCCCTGCCTCTGCACTCTGCCTCTGCCTCTGCCTCTGCCCTGCCTCTGCCTTTGCCTCTGCCTCTGCCTCTGCCTCTGCCTCTGCATCTGCCTCTGCCTCTGCCTCTGCCTCTGCCTCTGCCTCTGCCTCTGCCTCTGCCTCTGCCTCTGCCTCTGCCTCTGCCTCTGCCTCTGCCTCTGCCTCTGCCTCTGCCTCTGCCTCTGCCTCTGCCTCTGCCTCTGCCTCTGCCTCTGCCTCTGCCTCTGCCTCTGCCTCTGCCTCTGCCTCTGCCTTTGCCTCTGCCTCTGCCTCTGCCGTTTGAGATACGACCTTACCCTTACCTGCAACTAAATTTGACACCTTTCGCACGCGGTCTTCCATAACCGGATAGAAGGGGTAGAGCAGTCGTGCAGTGTTGCAACAGTCCACTGTCCAGCAGACCGAAAGTTTTTCTAGTCAACCGACTCCGAGAATCTCTGCTGTTAGCAATCCAGACGTATACCTGTTTGTTTTGTTCAAAATTAAAACCAGATCTACACTCCTACGTGATATTCTTATCATAAAATTCAGTTATAATGTGACTGACGGAAGTAAATCTTTGATATTTACTTAGAGTAACATTTTTTTGGATAACTGTGTTGTTGAACAAGCCAAGCTTACCTAATATGCTAAATCACTTAGGATTATGCATAGGGAGATCTTGAACTGCCAAGGAATGCCTATAAGTGAGAGGAAAACAACCTCTTGGAGAATCACTCCAGAGTCGTGTAGAAGAACCTGGACTTCACCGGTTTAGTAGAAGTTTGTACTACATATTGATGATGTTAATTAACGAACCGAATATCCTTAGTAAAGTTGGCCTAGATGGTACCAAATAATGTAGTTCCTCAGCTCAATGGCCGTTATAATGCCGTGGCGACAAAAAAAAACTGAAACTATTCTTTTGTGCTCAAGGAACTGTATGTCAGAAGTTAAGCACGGGTCATTGATCAGCCTAATCGCTCTTCATTACTTAAGATCAATGATATAGAGAGGGTACCGAGGAGGCAACAACCTACAGGTGAGAATTATATTCTAGACGAGGTCAAATTTGGGCTTTGTCTAGCAGAAAGAGTTGCCGGATGGTATAGTACTGCTTAGTTCCGTATATAAAAAGCCTATATTAAGAGCAGCCGCTTTGACAACTAATAGAAGATAGACAACCTATGATTAATTTGATGATACAATCATAGTAATAAAGCCTGAAAACTTAAGATCTGAGCCATTCATACTTACAACAGGAAACGATACATATTTTTTGACGAGCACAAGGCAACACCTAGTTTTCTTAGCATTAAATTTAGCTAGATTATTATCCTCTCATTCAAGGATACGTTATGTGTCTCTGGTGATGGGTATTGCCATTTCAACTTTAATACATTGATTTGAGATAGAGGGTAATGGGTATTATGAGTAGACTGCAAGGCACTAGATCGAGTTAGTTGTTGAAGAAATGAGATGATTTATGTACAGGGTGTCCATTTATATTTTGCACCATACCTACAGCGTAACCTGTAATAGTTAGAAAAAAACTTTAAATACGAAACTTGTAAGGTTTTTTGTCTATTACCTTTTACTTATAACAGAATAAAAAAATTGGAATTAAAAATCTATCAAAATGACGTAACTTTCATTTTTTTAAATGGGACACCCCGTATATTTCAATTTACTTGAAAAGAATTTGTTTTCCTGATTTCAAAAATATAAGGGTTGTCTATATTATATTTTGTCGTTTTTCTTATATTTACGTTTAAAGTTTACGATTTAATTGAAATTACAAAACCTACAATAAAAAGTATTTTATTAATGTTCATTTATTTGCAAATCTATGTAGCAATGGATATCATTGAAAGTGTTTTTAACATGCAATAAATCTAGATGGCCACGGATATAACTAGTGTTAATTTATTTGAAGTTTTGAATATTTTCGTTTAAAGTTTACGATTTAATTGAAATTAATCCCTACCTAAATAATACACACAACACAACAAAAACTATAATAAATAACATAATACCTGAATAAATATTTTAATGGCTAGATAATTAACTTTATCAACATGATTTTAAAGTTATTTTTTAATAAAGAAATACCTACTCTATGTATTCAATGTAGCCCCCATTATTATTAATACAAGTTTGAATATTTCTTTAAAATTTTCTACTTATAGTGTCTATTATATAGTTTGGATGGTTTCTGTTGACATCATTTACTTCCTCTTGAATTTTTTGCCTTAGTTCTTCTAGATTTTGTGGTCTTTGATAATATATTTGGTTTTTTAAAAAGCCCCATAAAAATATGTCTAGTGGATTTAGGTCGGGGCTATTAGCCGGCCACCGTATATTCCCATTTCTTCCAAACCAAACGAGAAATTTCTGGTTTAGGTAATTAGTCACCTCATTTATATTGTGGATTGGAGCACCGTCTTGATGCCATATAAGTTCATTATATATTTGTAACGGCAGATCTTCCAGAAGGTTTTCGATTTCGTTTTGAAGAAAATTTAAATATATCATTCCATTTACATTTCCTTCAAAAATAATAGGACCTATAATTCTGTCTCTTATTATGCCACACCAAACATGAAGAGAAGTTCTTCCTTGGATTTTAACAATTTGAAATTTTCTAGGGTTTTCTGTTGCATAATAGTGTTTATTTCTTCTATTAAACATTAAACAAGCCATTAGAACTTTTTGAATAGTATGTTTTGCTTTATTAAAAAAGTTAGCTGCTTCGCGAATTGAGCGTTCTGGATTTTCTAAAATAGAATTAAAATATTTAAGTTACTATGAATTAAAATTTATTTCGTATTGTGTTTTTTTATGGAACTCTTCTTCCTGGATAAATATGATGAAATCGTCGCTGAACCAATAATACATTATTAAAATTAGAATAATACAATCGCAAAATATTAGCCTTTTCGTCTAATGAATATGCCATCGTAATAAGAAAATTAATAAATTACCAAATTTGACAGGAAAATGGAAGACAAATTCAAATAAATGAACATTAGTTATATCCGTGGCCATCTAGATTTATTTTAAGTTCGTAAAAACACTTTCAATGATATCCATTGCTACATAGATTTGCAAATAAATGAACATTAATAAAATCCATGGCTATCTATTTTTTATTGTAGGTTTTGTAATTTCAATTAAATCGTAAACTTTAAACGTAAATATAGGAAAAACGACAAAATATAATATAGACAACCCTTATATTTTTAAAATCAGGAAACCAAATTCTTTTCAAATAAATTGAAATATACGGGGTGTCCCATTTAAAAAAAATGAAAGTTACGTCATTTTGATAGATTTTTAATTCCAATTTTTTTATTCTGTTATAAGTAAAAGGTAATAGACAAAAAACCCTACAAATTTCGTATTTAAAGTTTTTTTCTAACTATTACAGGTTAGGCTGTAGGTATGGTGCAAAACATAAATGGACACCCTGTACAACAGAATCAATGTAGTAGGTGTCTCTGGAAGCTTCTTTGAAAGCAAACCATCAACTATGACACAAATTCGTTTTTGTCAAAAAAGCTGGAAACGCAATTGAGCGTATCAGTTAACGTAAACGGGTTGAAGTTGGTAAATAAGCACTTACACCAAACTTGGCCAAATGCTTTTAAAATCCCAAAAATGACTACAACTATTTCACCGGATCGTTTTAATGTGTTCCAAAATTGAGTAAGGTACAAAGGGTAATCACCTGTTGAACGGCTTTACCGATAGCTGATAGTTTTTCCATGCTTACCCAAATGGTATTTAGCTAGTGCATTGCATTTTTTGTTGTCTGAACAACTTTTTAGTTTTAGCGATAACACTTGCGAAGGTATTTCTAGCACTACGTGGTCTGCACGACACGAGCATTTTGTTGAATTTCTATTTTGTATAACATTTATTTTTCTAGATATTGTATCAGCACAAACCCTATTGAACCAGAGTTGGAAACAAGAATGACCTCGTTTATATTTTTGGAAATATACGTGTCCATATCCATGAGGATAATCCTCGTAGACTACTCTATTTAGCTCACATAAAGCTGTTATAAATAGCAAAGAGGTTTGGATTGGTAGAAGTTATTTATATTAGCCAATCGTCAGATTGGGGAAAGAACTGATGTTTTATAAACAAAGATTCGATGTCAAAAAGTGTAATCGAAGTTATGCAGTACGTTTAATGTTATTAGAGATTCTACAGGAATCGGAATTCAGTTCTGTGAGATCACAAGGAGTAACACATGTTTCTGCACTATTACCTAAGGATTGGTGGGAGATAAAAATGTATGCCCATTAGAGTTATAAATATAGACGTCTCTCAGAACCGCGATATCGCAAGATGGAAACTGGGCAAATAATCAATTTTCAAACTAAGGAATTTAAAGAAGTCTTGACAGGTGTCATAGGTACCGCTGAATATCATCAATTTAGGACCAGAATATTTGAATCACGTCGAATTATTTATTTTCCAAAAAAGAAAACCTCTCGTAAAGGACGCCCATGCGATAGGCACACACCCCTACATCGAGAGTTAAAATGACGACTGTATTGGGAAAGTTGTGTGAATCGGAGTATTCAGAGAAAACTTGTATTTCTGGTGGCAAAATGTTAGGTTGTAATTGTTCAAGGTGTTGGTGAAAAACATCAAGATTAGACCCGATTCCACGATTATTAAAGTAATGAATCCCAAAGTGGGTATTTTCGATGACCAAGGTCGCTTGGGTCCTTGTCATCCAGATATACGAACGGGGCAGAGCTTTATGTCAGCCACCTATTTTTTAATTTTGGTCTCTAAATCCAATAGGAAGATTACAGCGAGAGCGAGAAGCAGGATATGCTAAAATGGGCCCTCTTCATCAGACATCCGAACGTGGTAGAATTTTATATCCGCAACTTTTTACTCTACAAACCACAGCCATCTCTTTGTTAATTTTGGTTTCTAAATCCAATGGGAAGATTATTTCTCTGATATTATTTATTTATTTCACAGAATTGGCGTGGTGTGAGACTTTTAATGTGTTCCAAAACCTGACAACTCAGTCTTTGAATCCCCCCACTAACTATAAGGCACCCAACATGCGCATATTATCCTGTTCAACTTTTACAAAGGGGCCTCCCCACTACATAAAACGTTTCCCTAATAAAATTCCAGTTTGAGTTCAAAGATAAGTAAACAAAACACTTAAGTCGCATTGTATAACCCAACATTGGATATTTGGTAAAAAGGAAAACAAAATTAGTTTTATTAACAACAATTTAATAACAAAATGCACTTATCATTATAAGTAATTGCATACAAAGTTATGTAAATATTTTAATTAACATTGCTAATTTTAGAACATTCCGTAATTAATAGTACGAGTGTATAGTTTTGACCGTGTAGTGTCCCGATTGCGTGGTTTTTTAAAGATATCTTTGTTATTATCAAAGATAGAGGTTTAAACATTTTACATTCACGTACTACTTTGTTGAGCTAGATGTCACGGCACAATCGAAAATTTAGTATCTTCTTTTGTTTTCGCCTTATAGCCACTTCACTTAATACTATTATACTGATATTTTTCATCAACCGTACTTATATTTGCAGCGCCGAATTCAGTGGCGTGATAATATAAACTTACATTTTGTTTTAATGGAAATCATAGTTGGCTTGGCAACAATCAACTGCAGTTCTTTCTTAGCTTTTCAAAATTATACATATAAGCATTCCTGAAAAACATCCCCAAAACTTTTTCTCAACAAGACGATGTCTTAGCCCATAACGCTTTGGCTGTGAGGAATTACTTATAAAACCATTTCCCAAATCGTTGGATTGCAATATTCGGTTCAGTATTATGACGGTTTTGATAAATTATGTTTTTCAGAGAACCCCATAGGAAGAAGTCCAGTATATCCAGATCTGGAAATTGTGGCGTCCACAACACCGAACTAAACGTTGCAATCAAACGATTTTGGAAACGGTTCTATAAGTAATGCCTCACTGCCAAAGCATTATGGGCTGAGGCACCGTCTTGTTGAAAAAAAATATTTGGAAAACGTTTTTCAGGAATGTCTATATTTACGTTTTTGAAAAGCTAAGAAAGAACTGCAGCTGATCGTTTCCAAGCCAACTATGATTCTCATTTAAAAAATTCAGGTTTATATTGTTACTCAAAAACCACACCCTCTAGAGAAATTCTAAGCACTCCACTGAATTCTGCACTTTGCAATTATAAGTGCCGTTGACGAAATATATCAGTGTAATAATATTTAGCGAAGTGTCAGACGTTGAGAAAAAGAAAAGTATAGAAATATCGACGTTTGGCTATAAGTCGAAAACAAAAGAAGATATTAAGGTTTCGATTTTGGCATGAAATCTAGGTCCACATATCTTTACTATTTACATGTACCTAGATATGTTCGCTTTAAAATCGGGGTTGCCTCTTCCTAAAACTATTGTTAAATACTCAGACGCCAATTTGTTTTTAAATGTAGAGTAAACAAGTAAACCATTATACAATAAAGTTAAGAGAAAATTTCTACAATAACAAATTTTATTACACAACCTATATTTAATTATAAACGGAAATATCTTAATGCTAATGTTAGTAACATTATAACCTAACGAATAACTAAAATTGTGAGCAATTAATGGAATTAGAATACTTTGTTCTTGGTCACAGTGTAGATAACGAAATGGCCGCATGCTCGGTCAGCGTGATATTAACTCAGGGTTGAAATAAATCTGGATTTGTATGTTTCATAATTCCGAAATTAATAAATATCACCCTTGATCAATCGTACTAATACCGTAGATTGGACTAACGGTAAAATAATTAATTTCGTAGATGTTTACAAACGTGTGAACAGTAACATTAGAGGTGAAGTTTAAGTAAAAAACAATAAATAGACGTGAAAGTAAAAAAGTGCCTGAAATGCAAACGTCTCAAATATTGTAAAATAACTTTAAATAAACTCGCCATAAAATTTATCACACTTTTATTAAAAAAATATTTAACAGAGCAAACATGGATACTCTCTACCTTTCAGTATCGCACAAAAACGACGCTCTCAAAAGGTCTTTGCGCATGAACTTGTCTGAAACTGAATGTGCAAACGAAAATAATTAAATGCATGCTTTTATGCAACTAGATATGCAACCCACGCTGCACGAAATGCACGTTAAGTTGCCTATATAGAATTGATTGATTAACCTTAGTTTTACGGTACAGCAAGTTAACAAAAAATTAAACAAGGAAGACGAATGAAAGAATTCCGGCAGAAGCTAAAGTTTACTGGACGATATTAGGAAAACTTCAAATTAAGACTACTTCAACAATTAGTGATACACTTTGTACTGGCAATAAGGTATACAAAAAAAAAATTAAAACCTTCCCCATAAACTATTATATTCAAATCAATTAAAACGCTACACGTTCTGACCTGAAGATCATCGTGAGGTGCTTACAGGAATATTAAAGGTTTAAACAAGATCTGGAAAAACTAAAAATGCTTCCAAATTGAACCTAATGGAAGGACCGCCAAGAAAGACAGTGGAGCCTGCTCAAAGCGACAACACATACTAATTACAATAAAAGGTCGTATGATGCATAAAAATTCTAAGTAAGAAATAATAAACTAGAGTAAAAATTTAGAATTTGATTGAATTTGATTGAAATTGATTGAATTTGATTGAATTTGATTGAATTTGATTGAATTTGATTGAATTTGATTGAATTTGATTAAATTTGATTGAATTTGATTGAATTTGATTGAATTTGATTGAATTTGATTGAATTTGATTGAATTTGATTGAATTTGATTGAATATGATTGAATTTGATTGAATTTGATTGAATTTCATTTTGAGTTTAATTTTGAGTGTTAAATAAGACCTTTGTTTTATGTAGATGTGGTTTCTACCCTTTATTACACATAGTAAAATTTTATGGTTGATCTTAGAATCAAACGCATAACCAGATTTGTATGTGATCGGCAAATAAAAGGTTATTGGAATTATTGGTTTTGATGCAAATTCTAGTTTTAAACTTTCTGGCAGTTTGGCCTATGTAATTACAGTTATACACGTTCAGTCTAAATCTAAGTAAAACCTTCGCTTTTTTGGAATTAGATTGTGTTCTGTACCTTGTAAAAGATAAACTACAAACTTATGGCGTCGACATTCTTAATAACCTAAATAAAAACCTAACGTTTCACAAACAAATAACAGTTAGTTACTGATCATTTTCTTTAATTACAATAATAATTTAATTCTACTAAAGTCAATCCACAAAATTTTGTTAAACCAGTTACGTTTATTCCAAATGCGTAACGGAACTATTCTTAAAGATTAGTTTAATCTGAATTATTTAAAATTTATCCTTATGAACCCCATTACTCCTCGGCTTTACGTTTTACCCAAAATACTCAAAGTGGTATCTCCCATGAGGATTACTGTTTCTTTCACTAATACTCCTGTTACAAAACTATCAGATCACATCATAAGGTACATCTGGGAATTACAGTCTTGTTACTCTGTAATCAACTCTCAGTCCTTAGCAAATGATCAAACCAATTTGTAACTTAAGGATTATTTCCTTTGATATTGTTAATTTGTTTTATGTGCAATTTCTTATCCTATGGTTTCAAAACCTCTTAGGAACAAAATTTTAATTTCAATAAAAAAGTATATATTCAACAAACAGGACTCCCATGGTAGTAATCTTTCTCCTCTTTTACCTGAACCTTTCCTTAATAGTTTAGAAATTGATCATGTCTTTAAAAGTAATGTTGTAGGTAAACACTTCATGTTATACAGGAGATACGTTAATGACATTCTCGTTATCTTCAAAGGTAATTATGGGGAACTCGATATCTAAAGAAAACCCACTATCACAGACCACGTTATACCCTTTAAATCTTACCACCACATTTCAGACAAACTTGCGGATTTCTATTTCTTGTTCAAGAGTCTTTATGGTTCACCTGTTAAGGATATTAATTCCAACAAAGAACTAAGTATCATTTATAATTTGGCTAGGTTTGTTGGTTACCCTTTTCAACTTATTAACCCTTTGGCTGCGTCTGTAGTCATAGACGTCGTAAAAAATCCCGAGGTGTGCGTCTGTAGCTGTTATACATTTGAGATTGTATGACTGGCTCTGTCGATTTGCGTACACATTTGATAGGGGAAACTGGCGATTCTGTCCGAGTTTTGTCGATCATTCACAAATCAAGTCCTGCAGCGACAGTGAGTGTAGCGTTGGACACATTGCTATGAGTGCATCGAAAGCGTGAACATAGCAAATATTCCATCGTCATGACGATTTTATTATTACAGAACAAAAGAATTAGAAGAAATCCTAACAAGAAACGATTCTGAAGACGAATTTCAAGATGGCTCCAAGGATGAATTACACGAATTGGAACAAATCATAGATCAACAAATGAACATGCATTCGGGCGGCGTGGTGGAAGAAACATCGCCTGACCTGCAACATCCGGTTCCCGAAGAAGAATTTATTGTACGATAAGCATGGTAAATTATCTTGGGAAGCAAATCCGATCGAACTACATACTTTCCCATTGGATTTGGAAAAATCGGGCTGTAATGTGCAAGACCTTTTCGAGAATAGCACCGAACTGGAATGTGTTCAAGTTTTTCTGGAGGAAGAAATCATTGATTTTATAGTGCAAGGTACAAATAAGTTTTACGATTACGTTCTTCAACAACAAGAAGATTTTCGACCACGTTCTCCGCTAATGTCTTGATCGGAAACAAATGTCGATGAAATGTATTGTTTTCTTTTGTACTAAATTTTTTGATGGCGCGTACAAACAAACTTCAACACCAGTGTTTGGAAACACTATGCCCCGAGACCGTTTTTTGCTTCTGCCACGAATGCTCTATTTGCCGGACGACGATACTTTGTAAAAACTTCGCAGTGTAATCCATCATTTCCGGACTAGTTTTCTTCAATCAGAATCCTTCAATCCCTACGAAAACTTGTGCATTGACGAAAGTTTCATGTTGTACAAGGGCAGGCTGTTTTCAAACAGTTTATTCCTTCGAAAAGAAACGTCATCGGTTTGAAGTGAGCTTTTCGTATCGTGCGATTTGCTTGCTAGATACATACTAGACTTTGTGGTTGTCACTGTAGCAACTTGAAATATGATACCGACCTTGGGAAATCGGATGATGTAGTTATCACATTCTTGGATGGCTACCTAAATAGAGGCATGCGCTCTATATCGACAACTGGTACACCACCTCCAATCTTCTCCTTTCGTTATACGACAAATCGACTAATTCATGTGGAACGGTGCATAACAATAGAAAGCAGGTCCTAAATATGGCCGAGAAATTGCAGCGTGGGGAGTTCACCTTTCGGACGACAAAAGGAGTGTTGCTTTTTTTTTAATAATTGTGGCCCTGAACAGGCTAAATTAGGCCTATCGTGCTAAAGCACTCAGGAACACTTAAGAGGGTGGATAGAGGGACATTGAATTCCCAAGGAATTCTTATGAACAGCTACCTTAAATTTTTTCATAAGTGATAGGAAAACTGTAACTAGGGAGATCATTATAGAGTTTAAAAGCCGTGTAGAAGAATGTGTATTGCGCCCGTTCTGTATGACAAGTGAAGATTGGTATTGCATACTGATGATGAGAATGAGCGAACCGAGTATTCTTAGCAAAGGTAGCCCGATATAGTAGCAAAGAACTGAAACGATTCTTCTATGCTCAAGGGACTGTATGTCAGAAGTTAAATACGGTTCATTTATAAACCTAATCGCACTCTTTTTAATACAATCAACGATATCGAGAGAGTATTGGGGAGGACCAACCCAGAGGTGAGAATTATATTCTAGATGAGGTCGAATTTGAGCCTTATACAGCAAAAAGAGTTGTCGGGAGGTAAAATGCTGCTTAAATCTGTACAAAAACCTATTTTACGGCCAGCCGTTTTGGTAGCTCACATAAGATGGTCACCCCATGATAAATTTGAAAATACAGTCATTCCCAACAGGGTAAAAATTTATGATCTGAGCCATTTATACTTACAACAGGAAATGATATATCTTTTTTGGCAGACACAAGGCAGCACTGAGTTTTTGTTAGCTTTAATTTAACTAAATTTTGCTTTCCCATTCGGGAATACATTGAATTCCTTCGTTGATTGAATTTGCCATTTCAGCTTTAATATGTTGGGACGTAGAATTATGAGTAGACTGAGATGAACTACAATGAAGAGTTCTGTAGTCATTCCACACTTGGATCACATATGAAAGATCACCTGTAGAACGACTCTGCCTATACCCATATTGGTGGTCACTAAGGAGTTTGTTAGTTTCAAGGAATGAGATCAGTTGCTGATTGATGGCTTTTTCCATGATTTAGACAAAATGGAAGTGGTGACAATTTGTCGGAAGTTCGAGCATCGGTTTTGTCGCCTTTTTTTGGGAGTAGCTTGAACATTTGCTATCTTCCATGCTGAAGAAAATTACCCAAAAGACTAGAGCTTAGATAGGACTGATACTAGTTCAGGGCAACATCTCTTTAAGACAATATCTGGGATACCGTCTGGGCCAGTGGCCTTATTGAGATAAAGCCTACTGATATTCGGTTCTACGAGCTTGTACCGAAAATGACTCGGATTCATAGCGTATGAAGAATACTTGGCTAGGGGCACATCTTTTCCAGAATCGGTGAGACACGAATTTGATGCAAATACATCCACAAAAACATTGGCTTTGTCTACAGAATCAGCAACTACAGACCCGTGAAAATGAAGATGTACCAAAGTTTTTACTAATGGCTTTAGTTAAAGACCAAAATTAGCTAGTTCATTGCATTCTCGTTGTTCAAACATTTTTTTTTTGCTTTAGTGATTACTTGTACGATTCTTTTTTTGGGAATCTATCACTCCATGCCCATGAGGATGACTTCAGATACTGAAAGAGCAATGTCCGAAGAAAAGGACGACTTAAAACAATATTCACGCCATGGAAAGGCTGCAAAAAAGTCTCGTAAATCACTCCATCTAACTGACTTAAAACACCACAAGGTTCTATTAGTGTTGCGGACAACAGCGGAATTAGGTACAGTAGAAATTATTTCTATTATACAATGAGGGGAGATAACGGAAGATTTATAAACAACTGGGTTTGATGTAAGAAAAAGATCTAGAAGATGTGCAGTATGGCTAGGGTTATCAGGAATTCTTGTGGGTTCAGAAATAATTTATGTGAGATCACAAGCAATAGCAAATGTTTCTGCACTATGACCAGCTGGATTAGTAGTAGATGAAACTTGAAGCCAATTAGAGTTATAAACATTGAAATCTCCCACAATTAAATTATCGCAAGATGGAAACTGAGACAGAAGATAGTCAACCTTCAAACTAATGCAATCGAAGAAGTCTTGAAAGTTACAGTCATTTGGAGACCTATAAATGCAACAGTAAAATTTTATAAATTTTGGACCAAAATGATTCATCCAAATCACGTCGAAATTTTTATTTTCCAAGGAAGAAATCCTCTTGCAAGCAACGCTGTCCTTGATATAGACCTCCTTTACATCGAAAGTTAAGTGAAGGTTGTATTGGGGATATTGCAAGTCGGGTGAATCAGAGCTTTTAGAGGAGACTTGTGTTGCAGATAGTAACAAAATGTTATGTTGTGATTGGTCAAGATGTTGGTGAACGCCATTAAGATTGGACCTGATACCGCGGATGTTGCAATATTCAGTTGGGCCCTGCCCTCCCGGACTTCCGCATGGGGCAAGATTCTACGTCCGGTATTTATTATCCTAGAAACCACAGCCATCTTTTTGGACTTTCGATCGGATTGGAAGACAGCGAGGACTAGAAGAAAAAATAAGGATGAGAATAAATTAAGGATAAAGAAAAGGTGACCGGCAACCCTTACCGAGCTCAGAAAATTGAAGAGTCAATATTAAGGAACCCATGGTAAGGGTTGTGGTAACTCCCCTGCTGGCATGAGGTACACATGCCTCCCACTTGGTTGTTGTAAAGTGGTGTGATAAACGGGAAGTGTGTATATGTTGAGTACGTACCATGATCATCGTACTACAGAAACCGTAAAACTGAACACAAGTTCACGTAGACGTCTCGTCAATCCTACATGTATTACCACCTACAACAAAAATATGGGAGCAATCGACAAAACCAATGTGCTGCTCGGTTTGGTCGAATGCGTTAGATGAACTGTTACAACATTGTATAAAAAGATGTTCGTCCACCTTCTCGACATGGTCCTGCTCAATGCTCTTGTACTATTCCAAGAAATTGTGAAGAAGAAAATACCACTGCCCAAATTCCAAATGGAACTGATAAAACAAATTATTAAAGAGTACGCTTTAGGAAAGGTAATAAATACTTCTCGGTGAGCATTACAAGCAGCGCTGGACCGCCTTACGGCCAGACATTTCCCGAAGAAAGCAATTGCAAATAAAGTTAACGCCTGAAAAATTCGCCGTCATTGCTACGTATGCGGCCAAAAAGGAATCCGAAAAGAGAGTGGTTTTATTTGTAGATAGTGCAATGTCAGGTTGTGCGTGGTTCCGTGTTTTGAAATACATCACACGCATCGCTATTTCAAGATCTGAGACTCTTTCGAATTTTATACAAACGATTCTGTGAGAAGAATCTATTTTTATTTGCATTTGCTTTAAGCGTAATATAATAGAGGATAGTTCCTTATTTTGTCAGTGAAACATTCCAAAGACCGGCCTCTATGATTCTAAAGGCTTTATAACAGAATGTCGAGGGAAACAGGTCCTATTCTGCAATTAAATACACATTCTTGCCGACTTGCTGCACCTGGTGACTTTTAGCGCCACACTGTCCGAGCCACGAACTCTCATACAGTATCGCAGCGAAAGGGTTAAAAAATTTCAAAACAATATCCAGTATAATCTACCAATAACCACATCACTTAAACCCTATATCCTAATAATAAAAGATATCTTTACTCCCTTACACAGAGTGTTCATTTAATATAGCGGCACACCCTATATATTATTGTATTTTTGAATTTGGCTCACTTTTACTACCTCCACAATATAGCCATTTTTACTTTCCAACCTTTTTTTTTTGGTAGGTAGAAACTCTGTATCAGCACTCAGCTGCTTGGCGATCCTTCACAGCAGGGTAGTGTTTGACTCCTTATTCCAACTAAAACCAGCTGCTCCTACCAGCTTAAGACGGGACCACCTATTCTTAGGTATAACTTCGTCTTATGTGGCCATTTGCTCACTCATGTCTTAAACATATCTACTAGATCGCTTTATTACTCAACGTTGTTTGTCCTTTTTTATTGTTTTCGTCTTTCATTTTCGTACTTTTTTAAACCATTTATTTATAGTCGCCCATGACTCTATCATAACTTCAATCAGGTTATCCAACTTTATCTCTTTGTTTAGAGCGGTTTCGGTTGATGTTTTGTCTGATTGCCATCTTGCGCATTCGAAAAGGGTATGTCTGACATCATCGACATCGTTATGGTGGTGTGTACAGTTTGGTTCACTAGATTTACCTATCTTTTTGGTATAGGTCCGAAAAGCACCATGTTCTGTTAAAACTTGAGAACTATAAAAGTTTACTGGTCTATATGGTCTATTTATTCATTTTACGAGATTAGAGATCAAAGTTTTGGTCCAAAAGAATTTCTCGGTATTATTATTCCAGTTTTCTTGCCAGTCTAATGTTTTCTCCCTAACCTGTTTAATATTTTATTTTGCTTGACTGCGTGGCATAGATTCGCTCTTTCTTTGATTTTTAGATCGATTGGTACTACGCCAGTTATAACCTGTAGTGCCACTGTTGAAACTGTTCTGGAAGTGCTTGCTATCCTTATCAGCATTTTTCATTGTGCACTAATTAACTTATTTCTGTGTTTTTATGGCTAGAGCCCGCATCCATATGGGAGCCGCATATAAGATGGCAGACTCGAATGTATTGTAGGCAACTGTTCGCCTCAGGCTGCTCGGGCCCCTTAGGTTTGGCATTAAACAAGATAGTTGAGTTGTTTCTCTTACGATTTAACAATTATGTTCTGCACGTGTTCAGCAAAAGTTCCATGTCTATTTATTGTCACCCCAACATATTTGATAGTCATAGCCGGCCTTATAATTTGGTTTTCAATATTAATTTTCACGTCTATTTTGAGCCGTGTTCCCATGAGTAGTAACATTTCTGTTTTATCGATTGCCAAGTCAATATAGTTTTACCGCATCCATTTGACAATTTACTTCATGGATTTTTCCTCCTTTTTCATCACAATTACGCTATTTTCGGCCCCTACACTTATTGCGAGATCATCTGAGATGGCGACGTTTTTAACGCCATCAGGTAACTTTAGATTGAGGAGATCATCATAAAAATAGTTTCATAATAGTTATCCAAGCACGGACCCTTGCGAGACACCCATCGTCATCCTATACGTCTGATCCTTGTTAGTCATTAAGTTTCTATCAGTCAAATATTCTCTAGTAATTCTGATTAAATATTCAGATATTTGTTTCTCCCGAAGCGGTAATTCAATAAGGCTCCAACGAGCGGTATTGAATGCATTCCATATATCCATTGTTATCAGTGACGTCCATTTACAATGCGTGTCTGTACTGCTCAGTACATCTTCGATGGCCATTAAAGTTGACTTCCCCTTACGGAACCCATATTGTCTGCTAGAGGGTTTGGCATTATTTTCCAGTTCCATAGTCAGTCTCAGTGTGATTACGCTCCCGTATAATTTCCCAGTGTATTTAATAATGAAATTGGTCTGTATGAATTTGCTTGCTCAGGGTCGCTTCCTATTTTACTTATTAATGTGACTTTAGCTTTCTTCCAGGCAGTTGGAGAAAGACAGCTTTTAAGTAGATTATTTAACACTTGCAACCCAACGTCGGGTGCTACCTTCAGTACGTCAATGGTCGCTTCAGGTGGGATCCCATCCTGGTCCTGGGGACTTATTATTTTTCAATTTCTTAGCTACTGATTCCAGTTACATTTTAGTGAATGGCTTATTATTGCCTCTCCGTAATTTATGTCTATATTCTAGGACAGTAGGAAATAGATGTTCGATTATTTGCTTTCTTTTCTCTAGAGTCAACTCATAAGGGACACTACTGTATTTGACTTCTTTCATCAGAATGCGATATCCTTCCCCCAGATACCTTCCTCTAAACGGTCGCACAATTCTAACCAGATTTCCATTTTGGCTCTGGCAATCGCCTTCCTGAAGTCTTTTCTATTAGCTTTATATTCGTCGTTTAGTCGATTAGTAATTTTTAGTCTTTGCTATTTCTGCTGTCTTCTTCTGGAACAATTACAGGTTTCTCTGTTGTTCGATTTCGGAGTTCCACCAGTGTGGCCGTAACGTGTTAGTTCCCTCTTTGCTTTTCCTATTGAATAGGTAAGCCATTTTAATTAGCTTTTCTAATTCTGTTCGTGTCACTTTTGCTTGTTTATTTTTGGTGCTTTTTAAACGTCTAACTCATTGAGCTCTTCAGAGCTTCTCTACCCAAATAACAAATTTTCTTTTCTCAACTAAAAGAATGTGCTTCTTTGTGCATGATTTCAACAGAAACCTTATTATGGCCCGAGAGTGTTTTTTCATGCATTGCCATCCAATTTTTTATTTTGCTTACAAACTTTTCGCTACAGAAGGTTATGTCGATATGTGAAGTACTAGTTCCCCTTTTAAAGGTAGGTTTTTTGTCGTCATTTATTATCACAAGCTTTTCAGCCGCCACGCATTGTGCTAAGTATGCACCTCTGGCATCTTCAATTATTCCGCCCCACAATTGGGTTTTCGCATCTAGGTCCCCTGTTATAACGCTTATTGTTTTTAACATTTGCTATTAACTTATCAATATATCAATACGTTTTGTTACAGTTTGGAGAGATGTAGCAACCTTAAAGGTTGAAACTTTTGAATTTTAGATATACGGATCCAGCTGCTGAAGACCTACTTAGTATTGATTTTGATTCAGTATTAGTATGGCTACATCTGAGTTAGTCTCTTTTGACCATTTAACGTTGCTGACTATTTTATTGTTGGGTTCAGCGGGAATGACGATATCCACCTTCCATTTCTTCAAGTTAGCCGTTAAGAACTCATGAGCCGTCTTTCTTGTCGCCAAATTGACATATAAAATTGTAATAGTATCCATTTTGAAGATTTAAAATGATAGTTACAACTATCTAAGCTACTGTTTACATCGTTGTGTATCTATTTGCCTTGATGGCCTCCCTATACTTTGGGCAGACCATAGTCCAGGGCATATACCCGTCACAGTTGCAAATCTTGCATCTAGCTTCATTTTTACACATTTTTCTATTGTGACCCTCCTGGCCGCAGTTTATCATCTATAATGCACTTTTGTCTGGCCCTTCGCATTTGCGGTTGTGATTTTCACTATCCCAGCATTTAAAGCACTTTTCAAGTTCAACTCGCTTTGCTAATTTGCAATACGATAGCCTACTTTAATTCTCCCCGATTTGATTAAATCCCTCGCTAGTACATCATTAGCTTTAATCGTGACCGCTTGAGAGCCTTCGTGGCCAGGTCTAAGCTTTCCGACCTTAAAATGGGCTTTGGCTGCTTCTCCGTGTGTCTGAACAATAGCATGCTCGATCTCCTCTATCGTCGCTATTTCGTCAAGGTCTCTAATATTAATCGTATTGACCATGCTACCTAATCCTTTAATATTACATATAGATCTGGTCATTCCAGCCTCTATTTTTCTTTGAAAGCTATTTGCCTTGTCTATATTTTTGTCTATTGCTATATCGACGAATTTCATCATTTTACAACGTTTGACAAAGTTTCGCCGATATCGGCCATGGTGCCTGTGTGTGCATGTAAGTGCGTATGCGCGCGTGTATGCAAGCGTACGTGCGTGCATGCGTCCGCGCATGCGTGCGTGCGTGTATACGTGTACGCGTGCGTGCGTGCTTGCGTGTGTGTGTGGATGTGTACTATTATCCACGATAACTCCAGATCCATAACATGAACGTAATTTTGTACTTAAGCCTCATTTCGTTTGTCCTGGAGCTGATTAGATTGTGGAAGAAATCCAGCGGCGGTGAGGGGGTTTATTAGGGATAGTTTTTGGTTTTTATCAAATATTTCTGAAACAGCTGCATATTTCAAAGAGAAAATCTTAAACAAAAGGATTGATTATGTTCTGTTCAATTTTTTGGTAGGAGGTGTAATTTAGCGGCAAAAAATTCCTAAGTTGAAATTTAAGTGTTTGTTCAATTTTTTTTAATATTTTAGTTGCGATTAACTTTATAAGAAAATGTGAAGACACATTTTTTAAAGATAATTTAATTTCAGGTAACATCTCTTTATAATGTATTTTAATACTAAGCCAAAATTGGTGAAAAATTAATGAAATAAGATTAAAATCACTTAAACATTATCTTTTTTATAAAATTTTCATACGTTATTCAAGCAAATCCAAAAAAATATATATATTGGATTAGTTAAGTTTAGAATACAAGAATGGATCATTTAGAAGGAATTGAAAATAATTCTAAATTTCTTACTTAAAGTTTTTGTTTTCTATAGGTCATTGTAACAAGGTCAGAGGTCTGAAAATTAATATTTGGAGTTTTCTTCAATTCTTTGCGAGACAATAAAGGAAAATTATAACACTGGACTTTTTTGTAACTTTCACTCTATTTTATGTAAACCACGCGAAAAAATTATTTGTTGTTAATTTCCACAAAATTAATATTTTTCAAACGTCTTTGAATCTTTTTGAAAATTGACACAGACGTAAAATCGGATCTAAACAACTTTTCTCTTTAAGCTTTTGGATAATTTGTCATCTAACCCCACTTTTTACACATTTAAGACGAATTGTTCAAATTTGCCGCCATGACAGTGGTCAAATGACATATGTCAAAGGATTTTTTTTTGTTATTGGGTGTATTGAATTGATCAAAAGTAACATTTTTTTTTTTATTTTTATAATAAAATATTTTTCCATTTGTTGCTGGCTCGTTGCCGGTTACTGCAGAAGCGGCCGACATCTAGATATCTATTAACCTCTATCTGACATAAAATGTTAAACGTCCATCTGTTATAGATTATTGCTTTTGTTTTAAAAATGTTGCCAGCTTTCGTTATGAACGTATTAAAAAAGAGGCTGCATAATTACTTAATTAATTATTATTAAAACTATTTAATTTCTTTTAATTTCTGCTTTATATGTTAGAAGGTCCTGTGTTGTTCCAACATCAGACATTAATGTAATATTTTTGGTTACTTTCAAAACATGTATCCGATTAAGGCAATAAATTCTTGTGTTTCGATAAAATGGTTATCTTGTGTACAGGGTATGTAAAAACACAATTCTTCAATGTTTTTCTAAGGGAACACCCTACATATTATAACTTCAATGGATATTTTTTATGTTGCTTTATCATTCCTATTTACCTTTTTCTATTCCTAAATGCAATACTTTTCACAGAATTTTGTTGAAACCAGTGATCTTCAATTAATTATCAATACTTTGAGCTGGCTGTGAAAAAGAAAAACTGAAAATAATATTTTAATCAAAAATCTGATCTTTTAAACGTTATTTTACGTGCTTTCGTTGTTGAATATTTGGTAAAGTACCTACATGTAGGATGACGATCAATATGTAATGTGTAAAAATTAAAAATACGGCATTAAAAAACACTTAGTAAGTGTAACTTTGTTTAATGGTGCAAACAAGTCTTCAATAAAGACTTTGAATATCCACAACTCAAAAATGGCAAATCAATTTCTGAAAGTATCACAATTAGCGCTAGCAGTCCCAACCGTTTCCTTGATAAACAAATTGCGGCTTTATTCAGTTTTCTCTAGAAACTGCACAAATAAAGAAAGGTAAATAAAAATGACAGAGCTACCCTGCACACAAGATAATCATTTCAACAAAAACAAGAATCCAATTTTCAAAAAATTAAAAAAAATTGATTACCTATCATGCGTAAATAAAGAGTGGATCAAAAGTCTCGAAACGCCCAATTATCTCGCGAATTGCTAGTGCGAATTGTAAAAATTTCGGGTAAGCCTATTTTGGAATACGGAGATTCTAGATGTGACATTGGCAGTGTTGCCAATTTTGCCGTTTCTCTGATATTAGTCACTTTGGTTTTTTAAACACATCACCCTGTATATGTAGTCATTGTTGGAATCTCCTCTTCAATACGAGTTCAACCATATGTAACACTTATGACTTTATGTAGTCTAAAAGGTCTTAAATACATAAAAGAGTGCAAAATATGTAGATTTGAAGAAATTTAAATTTTTGAATATAGAATGCTGCGATTTTGACATTTGTTCACCATTTACATTATTTAGATAAAAATGACAGTAGTTTGAAGTGTTTTGAAAAGTTGTGCAAAGTAAGTTGTTTCTTTAAAATGGTTGTACGGCGATAGAAAACGATCTTACAGTGAAGTAGCCAACTTGTTCAACGATACTTTCCCGAATCGTTCTCCTGTCCATAAGGCGACGGTACAAAAAACTGTAATGCGTTTTGAGGACTAAAAAGGAGTAAAAGATAGATATAGATCAGGTAGACCAAAAACAGTTATAAATGACAACAAAACTTTAGATATAATGCAGAGTTTCGTTGAAGATCCACATACATCCTCACGCAGGGTTGCACAATTACATGATATAGGTCATTCTTCAGTCTTACGTGTATTACATAAGAATAAATTTCAACCATACAAAATTTATTTATTGCAAGAATTAAGTGAAGATGACTTCGACCGTAGATTAGAGTTTACTGAGATAATGATGGATGAAATTGAAAATTACGGAGATTTCGCTAATAACATATGTTTTTCCGACGAAGCAACCTTTACACTGTGTGGGAGTGTAAATCGACATAATTTAAGGTACTGGAGTGACGTAAATCCACAATGGATGCGTGAAAACCATACTCAAAGACCATAAAAATTAAATGTATGGTCAGGTATAGTGGGTACTCAGTTAATTGGGCCGTTCTTTATCGAAGGAAATTTAACGTCAGATAAGTACGAAATGCTACTTAGAAATGAAATTGTACCTACACTGAGAAACTTGTTTGGAGCCAATTTTAATCAGATATGGTTTCATCAAAATGGAGCTCTAGCTCATTTTGGTTAAAGTGTTCGGCGTTATTTAGATGAGATATTTCCCGGACGATGCATTGGTAGACGAGGTAGTATTCACGTTCACCTGATTTCAATTCTAAAGATTATTTTTATTAGGGATACTTGAAAAATTCAGTTTACGAAACTAAACCAGCAAGTCTTGCAGAACTAAGGCAACGAATTATCGATGAATGTCGATTAATTTCTAGACAATCATGGAGAAATCTGGTAGACGCATTTTACCATCGATTAGGGAACTGTAAACTCACAAATAGAGCACATTTTGGACACTTGATTAAGTGTAATGTTAAGTAACTTTCAATTGTTACGTTTTAATGTAGTTGAAAATAGTTTGTGTTAAAACATTTATTGAAACAATTAGGCGTTGCCTGTTTTGTGTATTTAAGACCTTCTAGACTATATAAAATCATAAGTGTTACATATGGTTAAACTCGTATTGAAGAGGAGATTCCAATAATGACTGCATATACAGGGTGAAGTATTTAAAAAACCAAATTGACTAATGACATCAGAGAAACGATATATCTGGCAACATTGCAAATGTCAAATCTGGAATCTCCGTATCCTAAAATAGGCTTATCCCAAATTTTCTACAATTCGGACTAATAAATTACGAGATAATTGGGCGTTTTCAGACTTTTGGTCTACTCTCTATAACTGCCAGAATCGGCTACAGAGTTTGAAAGTCACCAAAAATGACTATCATTTCTAAAACTCTTAGTATAGCCTATTGGGCGCTACATTGTGTGGATAGAAAAAGTGAGCATAATTTAAAAGTGCAATAATAATACAGGATGTACCATTAAAAAAGTTTAATGTTCCCTGAGATTATGTAACACCCTGTAAATATGTTGTTATTTTTTAAGTGTACACGATGCTATGGTTTTGTTTGAAACATTTTTTTCTATCTTTAGTAATAAAGCGATAATCGACTGAGGCTGTATTATTAGACACACTGCACTAGCTCAGTATCAATGACGTATCAGATCCTAGGATCTGGTAATAAAAGTGTGAAACTGAATCAACTTGAAACAAAAGAAATTATAGAATACCATAAATTAAACCCAAAATCTTGTCTCAATGAAATTCTGAATTTTAACTTTAATTATTAATTCTTTTGCTGTTAATAATTGTCAGCTCTACCGTCTTTCTCTGCTGCCTATTTCCGACATTTTTCTCATTCCTTCGTGTTACTCCAACCTTTAGTATTGAATGGTTATTTCTTGTTTTTAATTAGTTAAAATTTTTCCAACTGCCTTAATTTCAATTTGTAAGTATTTTTAGTTTTATCGGTTTTTATTTAAGCTTTTAATTTTCTTGTAAACGCCTAACGATGCCCTTCAGGTCCAAACATGTAGCGTTTTACTTTAGTTATTATAATGGTTGGTTTATGGGGTGGGTTTTGTGTGTTTTAACCTTTCATTTATACGCTTGTCTTTGGAATCTCATCAAATTGACTAAGGTGTTGATTTAAACTAGAAAAAAAACGAAAACATTGAATTAAGAATTCCACTGACGAGCTTGATTTAATAAAACTTAGGATTAATAAAATTTATACATAATTAACCAGCAAATTTGCAGTGTTTGTAATTTCATTGATTTTCATCAGACAGTGTAAACTCGTGTAGGTTTTAACAGAAAAGGAATATTAGGAAGGAAAATGCGATACGTACATAAACCTATATATGATGTATTATGGATATGATTAATTAATTATTTGGGAAGTCTGAGGGGGTAGTATTCTAGCGGTAAAGGGTGTAAAGAGAAAGGATTGGAAGTGTCGGACAGTAGCTTTCTGAGGATAACTAATGATATGTAAAGACGCCACCGTCATCCATGCTCACCACTGTCCGTTAATTTTCCCTGTTACCGTTATTAATAACATTAAGCGAATCCCTTTCATACCGAGAATAAAACACTGGAAGATTAGTACGTGTTTTTTATTTTCAATGCGCAAATAAATTAGGCCGCGCGGTCGGTTCTTGTGGCGCACCGCTTATAATCGATTTGAATTTTCTATATTACACAATTTTCCACAATACGCCTGTGGATATATCGTTTATTTCAGATTAAGTAATCTTGATTGATTGTAATTACTTATAGGAAGTTTGTTTCTGATCTCTTGTCTAAAATTTACACGTTTACAAGTTTTAATAGCGGTTAGACGTACACACAATTTCTACCCTTTTCTACCCTCGCTTTTGACTAAAATCAGTAAAGAAAAGCGATATCACGTCTTTTATAAATTTAGTTGAATCAAGTTCGTTATAAAGTTTTGTTATGCTTTAATACTTCGAAAGTTCAGTCATGCAGTGAATAACAAATTTGCGATTATGAAGGTTTGATTTTCTTAAGTAATTATCTTTATTCCTTATCGCACTATAAGTTTCTGATTTCAATAGAGAATTAAACGAGAAAAAAAAATAAACTGGCGCCAATTCAAAAATAGTAGGTATAAAATTAAGCGCAAGTCGTAAAAATCATTATTGACTAATAATTACATCCAAGAGATTATACGTTACGACTGTATCCCCGTCTCTCTTAAACTTTTTTTTATTTTCTACTAGAATGCAAAAATTAACAGGATAATTAATGAATGTCGCTTTAGCCTTAGGATCAGCTCTTGTCATTGCATATTCATGATGTGTTTACCAAACTTATATTATCTTTAGTTAAAACTTGCTTTTACAGTATGGTCTGTGATTACAGCTATTTGAGATTCTTTTACTTAAAACTTCTATCTTGCAGAAACAATTATTTGAATTTAATAGTAATTTATATTAAAAATTTTATACAAGAATAAATTTTTGCCGCATTTTCTGAATTTATCTGAATAAATTTTCATGTTGAATTGATTTTCATCTTGTTTTCTTGTTTTTTTAGCTATATTTACTTTACGCGCATCAATTGCCACCATTTAAAAATAAATACAGATCAAAATGAAGCTTAAAAATACACACAAGTGTTTTTCTTAAATAAATTTTTGTAAGTATATAAAGATGAAGTAGCTGGAATTGTTGGTTAGTACACTATAATCTTGATCCCCAACAGCACGATTATTACACCTGACCACCTTGGAAGGCCCACACAGGTACATAATTATTATTTTATACTATTTCTTGAGATAATGGAATTTTATTACTTTTAAATCTTTTATGCATTATTTTATGGAATTTTTGAAAAAACCCCAATATGCTTGCAATAACGAAATTCAAATATTTAACAAACAGTCTTTTCCGTATAAGTTAAAATGTAAAATTAATGGAAAAAAAAATCGGAAGTGATTCTGTACACAGGAATGACAACACCTTCACAGCAAGTGTATATAGGAAACTCGCCTACACGAGGAGGTACCTACACTACGATTCCAATACCACAACAGCGTGAAGTTAGGCGTGGCAAGGCGCTTGTGCGATAGAGCTGAAACAATATGCTCGAACCAAGAGGACCCGGAAAAGGAAAACGGAAATATAGCTTAAACACTTCAAGAGAATTATTATTAATTTTATTAAATACATAAATAAAAAGTTTACCTCGAGTAGGATTTGAACCTACGACCTGTACTTTGCTAGAGTACCACGCTAACCAACTGCGCCATCAAGGTTCAAGCCCCAATCAATAATTAATAATAATAATAATTTTTAATGACATATTTACCTTTGAACTTACTCGTTCATAACAAAAACTAAGGGAAAGGGTGGCCGAAAAAGACGAACCTATGTACATAGCGGTAATACCATACATGCCAGGTACGTCGGACAAACTAGGAAGCATAAACAGCAAATATAAGATACGCAATGCCTTCATATCGACAATAACGCTCAGGGGAATACTATCCAAAACCAAGCCAGAATTCCAAGAATTATATATACAACCTGACATGCGAATGCAGCAGATCATACATAGGAACGAGCAGTAGACCACCCAAAGTAAGAACTCAGGAACATAAGAACAACATACGAAAAGGCGCAACAGAAAGATGAAGAATCGTCGAACATGTTTGAAACAAAGGCCACCGAATCCAATGGGAACATGTGCAGGTAGTGATAAAGGACGAGAATACAACTCGCCGAAAACTCAAAGAAACCACGTACATCGCACTTGCAGAAATCCGATAAACCATGCCAGTATAGAAATGAAACCAATAATGCGCGAATAACTTAGGCGCAATATACCTGCGCAATAGGTTATGGCGTAACTTGCGCAATAAACTACTGCGCAACCACGAAACAGTTTTATATATGTATGTATACCTAACACACAATATATATATATATATATATATATATATATATATATATATATATATATATAGACACACACAGTGACCGGCATAAAGTTGGATACAAATGGAAACATGTTTATTGTTCATTTCTCAGAAAATTTTATTCTTGATAAAAGTGCCTACTCGATCGCAAACTTTTCTTGTACCAGGGAGATTCGGAAATGTAAATGCGGCGCAAGAGTAAAATACCATTATTTTTCAAAATACACAAAAATGTCATTTTAAAAAGTTGTTTAGAATTGAAAAAATATGTCAAATATGCAATTTCAGCCAGCTGCTCTAAAAAATGTCTACGACGTTTTTGCTTTGTTTTTTTCTGCCATCCCTATATTTTTCGGCAAACAAAATATTTGGGAGGTAAGTTATTTTCTAATGTAATAACATAACGCTAAAAAGTATAAGTTTTATTTGCCCCATAAGTGGCAAATTAGGTTATTTACAATTACCCTAAGAATACCTCAATGAATGTATCCAATGTTATACCTAGCAAATATGAGGGGCTATACCATTATCATTCAATGTGGTGCCCACTGTTCTCTATGCAAAGTATTGTACGTTTGTGCATTTCTTGATGTACATTTCTCAACATTTGCGGGGTTACTGTTCGAATTCAATTTCTAATTGTAGTTTCCACATGTGGAATATCTCTGAATGGTCGCAGTTTATAAACTTTCTCCTTTAAATATCCCCATAGGAAAAAGTCCATTGGGGTGATATCGGACGATATTGCAATACCTTCCTATCCAGCGATTAGGAAATTTTAGATCCAACCATGACTTTACCGCCACCGTTGAATGAATAGATGCGCCATCTTATTGGAAACATGTTGATTCTGGTTCTCAGAGGAAGATTGTCCAAATAATTTGATAAAGTCTGAAGCACATTTAAATATCTCGCAAAATTTAAATTTTCTCTAAAAAATACTGGTCCCACAATTTCATGATTTAAAATTCCACACCAAACGTTGATTTTAAACGAATATTGATCCCGGCATTCGATCTTAAACTTAGGGTTTTCATCTGCCCACCATATACAGGTTTGCGAACTTACGATACCACTTGATGTAAAACTGGATACGTCAGAATAAAGAATTCTTCTCCTTGGAACCAAAAAGAAAATTCTAACCTTGCTTCTGGGTCTCTTTCCTGAAGGGTATGAATAAATTTGGGTTTGTTTGGTTTGAATTTATTTAATCGCATAATTCTTCTAATTGATCGGTAATTTCTTGTCGCTGTGATAACGATGTCCTCGAATTCTTCACTGTAGATAGAACAACACTCATAACATTGTCATCATTACCAGTTAAATTTCTTCTGTGTTCTGTTTTATATTTATTTTCAACAGATCCATTTTCTTTAAATTTTTTTATTATTTTTGCAACTGTTGCACGACTAATATTTTTATCTGTGTGCCTTGCATTAAAAATATCTGCAGTCTCGCGAGAAGTATGATAATTACACCATACACTAAAACAATCTCAACTTTTTCGTAGACACTTAGACGTGCAGCCATTACAGTGAATAATTAGTTTTCAGACACCAGTGAAAAGTAGACTAACAGCGATATCGGAAATGTCAAAATGATATTGTTGTCTATTATCAATTTTTTTTCCAAAGCCTACTTTGCAAAATATCAAAGCGAAATAAGGAATAATGAGTACTTGTGAGACATAGTTGTGGTTGTAAATAAAGAAATCAATTTCTGTTCATTTGGGGACAAGGATTTATTGATAAAATTTAAGTGTTTTGATGTACTCTATAACCTCTTCACATTTATTAGGTATAATCTTGAAGGAATATGTAGTTTACCCCATTGGATACAAAAATTGAGGTATTTTTAGGGATAATTGTGAATAACCTAATTTTTTACTTATGGGGCAAATAAAACTCATGTTTTAGCGTACTATTGTTCCATCAGGTAATAACTTACCTCCGAAATATCCTGTTTCCCGTAAAATACAGGGTCGTAGAAAAAAAAGGAAAATCGTAAATATTTCCTTTGAGAGAAGCTGACTGAAATTTCCTATTTAACATATCTTTTCAACTCTAAACTTCTTTAAATGACATTTTTGTGTATTTTGAAAAATAAGGGTACTTTACTCTTGAGCCGCATTCACATTTTCGAATCTCCCTCGTACAAGAAACGAGATATTCAAATTTTTGCAAGTCCATTTTAGGTTTGCGATCGAGCAGGTACTTTTATCAAGAATAAAATTTTCTGAGAAATGAATAATACAAATTTTTAACGTTTGTATCCAACTTTATGCCGGTCACTGTATATGCCACATAAAAATGTGGCATACCAAAGTTGGGTTTTTTAAATAGCACCCTGTATATTTTACCCAATACTTCGATTTATACTTCCGAAACAATGTTGTACAGTATGAGTCATAAACACAAAGTGTCACTCATCTCTTTTTTTTTAATGAAACACCCTATATTTCATTTGACCAGTCGAAACAGCTTATCGTGGGCTTTCCAATGACATCCCAGAGTGAATTTCTAAAAAGATTGGTTAAGTCTTCATTTTCGATAAACTGAGAATTACAGCGCATTTAGCTACTTCCTTGTCGCTAAGGTAATCTTAACACGTTATTTTAACACTATCACCTTATACTGGCGTTGTAATGATGGAGAATTGGTCACTAATACATTTATTGGATATTTGGATTAGTAGCTATTATTATTATTATTAATATTTCGTAGGGGTGATCAAGTTGTCAAAATGGAAAAAATGCAATGTTTGACAGTTCTCCAATTCAGTGAATGCCTTTTCATAAAAATGATTTTTTAAAAGAAGAAATGTATCAGATGATATACGTTTTGGGAGAACACCATCAAAATTGTCTTTTGGCTAAAAGAGTTTACAAGCAAACATTTCCAAATGTGAGACATCCGCAAGTGACCACGTCTTGAAATTTGAAAGATAGGTTTGACCCTCCTGGGAGTGTAAGTTATTACAGCCCCATACTTAATACTCAATAAAGATGGACGAGAAGTTAAATGTCTTACTTCCTTTATAAGAAAATCCACATGTCAACATGCGACAAATTTCAAGAGAAAGCGACATTGGTTCGGGCTCCGTACAAAACATTATCAACGAAGAAAAATATCATCCTTACAAAACATTTATGAACATTTACTACAATTTTATTCTTTCGTAAGTAGTGTATTTTCTTTGTTAATTTCTTCTTAGATTTATTTATTCAGTGGGGTTGTATTGTAATTCGCGGTTTATCGAAAACGAAGGCTTAACCAATCATCTTAGAGGTATACAATAGGGCATTTTTGGAAAGCCCATGAGAAACTCTATCGACTTGTCAAATGAAATATAAGGTATTCCATTAAAAAAAAGTAATCTGACAAAAACTAGAAGACTTGTGCTAATTTTTAGTTAGCTCTAACTTGCAAAATGTAATTTGGTTAATTCACAAGAAATTATCAAAGATGACCTGTTTTTCATAGAAAATGGATCATAAATCTCCTCAGGTTCATAATAAACCCATAGTGTGTAATAATTTTTTTGTTGTTTTGGGAGTACAAATCGAAGTATCGGGTAAAATATACAGGGTGCTATTAAAAAAAACGCAACTTTGGTATGCACATATTTATGAGACACCCTGTATAGTGGTAAATATATAATATATATATATATATATATATATATATATATATATATATATATATATACGTATATACAGGGTGTCCCGATAGTCCGTATTCGGTCGATAGCTCGTTAGCCATTAAACTTAGACAATAAGTTTAAATACGAAAGTTGTCTATTTTTATAAGCTGCATAATCTAAAAATAATTTAGTTTCTACAGGGTGTCATATAAAAGTGGTACAATATAGAACTTTTGATTTTTAAATAGGACACCCTATATATTATTTTATTTTTCGATTCTCCTTATAATTTTACATCTTTTTATAAGAATTACTTACAAGCTAAATCTTACAGTTTTGAGATATTTGCAAAGTTAGCTAAAACTGACATTTTTATGTAGTAATTCAAGTAGGTGTATCTCAGTTATTTTAAAGATAAAAAATAATCTTTGGTATAGAATTTATTCATACATGTGCTTACTTTAATCTTTTGTCAAAATTGGATTTCAATATACACGGTGATCACAAAATTAATTCAATAACATAAATTTTAAAATGCTATATCTTCATTTTTTAAATGGCTGACCCTATATTGTTTTAATGCCTTGTCTTCGTCTATTAGTCGGCTTTCATTTTATTAAATATGTTCTATACCTATCTTTAATAGTTTCGGAGATATTTAAGTTTCTTCAATTTTTTCGTTGATAGCACTGATGAAGAGTAAAATTAGTCGGTCAAAGTAAGCTATGAATACATAAGAAACTAAAAACATATTAACTGAAATACAAACACTTAAAATTATAATAAATGTTCAATGTGACCACCATTTTGTTGCTGGCAAACATGAAGTCTTTGAATAAACGACAAATTTACTTTTCGTAACGTGGAAACATTTATATTTTGAATGACTTCTCTAATTCTTGCCTTCATATCATCTACATTCGTTGGAGGAGTTTGATAAACTTTTTCTTTAATCCAACCCCAAAGAAAAAGTCCAACTTTGTCAAATCAGGCGATTTTGCAGGCCAGGAGATCGGCCCTCCTCTTCCAATCCATTTGTTTTGAAACTGGATATTTAAGTAATTTCTAACGTTTCTGCTAAAATGCGGAGGAGCGCCATCTAATTACAGTCACATTTCTCTAAGGGTTTGTAAAGATAAGTCTTCAATAAAAGTTTCAAATTCGTTACGCAAGAAGTTTAAAATGAATCTCCATTGACCGTGTTTTCAAAAAATATGGTCCTATGATTCTTTCCCCAATAATTCCGGCCCAGACGTTAAGTGACCAGCGGTGTTGATGATCAACAGGAATTATAAATCTGGGATTCCCAGTATCGTAATAATGGAAATTATGTCTATTAACGTATCCATTTTTGAGAAAAGTAACTTCATCAGTAAATAAAATCGGCCTAAAATAGTTACGTTTTTCTAAATTTTTATTTATGGCCCAATTGCAAAAGTTTAGTCTATTAACGAAGTCGTCCTCGTCTAATTCTTGTCCAAGTTGGGTATGGTATGGATGATATTTATATTTTTTTATAATTCTATTAACTGATGTTTTTGAAACTCCAACTTCTAATTCCAATTGTCGGCAAGAAACGTGAGGATTTTCAATCACGGATTGAAGAACTAAATGTTCATTACCTTCGTTAATTGCGGTTCTTTCTCGTTCTAAATTGTCTTCGTAATGAATACTGCCTGTTTGCTCGAAACGCTCTTTCAATCTTGCAAATGTTGAAACTTGCGGGTGTCGTGCATTTGGAAATTTTGCTTATAAATTCGATGAGCTAAAAGACAATTTTTATCGCTTTCACCAAGGACGTAAATTATATTAACATGTTCTTCTTTCGAAAAATTCATTTTGTAATTTAGGAAGTAAGTATACAATACTACACAAATATTAGCTCTGGTTGTCAAGTTTGATTTCTTCATTTGTTTTCGTTCATCTTTTGTTTTACGCTCTTTTGATTAAATTGTTTAATTTTACGATGAATCGTTTAAAAACATCTCAAATATCTCTTAAAAATAGTGGTTTCATACAATATTTATTATAATTACAATTTATGTATTTCAGTTAATATTTTTTAGTTTCTTATGTATCCACAGCTTGCTTTGACCGACTAATGTTACTCTTCATCAGTGTTATCAACGAAAAAATTGAACAAACTTAAATATCTCTGAAACTATTAGAGATAGATATAGAACATATTTAGTAATAATTAAAGCCGACTAATAAACGAAGACAACGCGTTAAAAGATATAGGGTGTGCTAATTAAAAAAGGAAGATATAGCATTTTCAAATTTACGGTGTTGAATTAATTTTTGTGATCACCCGTTTATTCAAAGACTTCATGCTTGTCAGCAACAAAATGGTGATCACATTGATCATTTATTATAATTTGAAGTGTTTGTATTTCACTTAATATGTTTTTTAGTTTCTTATGTATTCATAGCTTGCTTTAACCGATTAATTTTACTCTTCTTCAGTGTTATCAACGAAAAAAGTTGAAGAAACCTAAATATCTCCGAAACTATTAGAGATAGGTATAGAACATATTTAATAGAAATGAAAACCGATTAATAGACGAAGGCAAGGCATTAAAAAATATAGGGTGTGCCGTTTAAAAAAATGAAAATATAGCATTTTCAAATTTATGTTATTGAATTAATTTTTGCGATCACCGTGTATATTGAAATCCAATTTTGACAAAAGATTAAAGTAAGCGCATGTATGAATAAATTCTATACCAAAGATTATTTTTTATCTTTAAAATAACTGAGATACGCCTACTTGAATTGCTACATAAAAATGTCAGTTTTAGTTAACTTTGCAAATATCTCAAAACTGTAAGATTTAGCTTGTAAGTAATTCTTATAAAAAGATGTAAAATTATAAGGAGAATCGAAAAATAAAATAATATATAGGGTGTTCTATTTAAAAATCAAAAGTTCTATATTGTACCGCTTTTATGTAATTGTTATATAAATAAGATTAATTTTAAATTTTTTAAAATGTGATCCTAATTGGAGACTAAATTTTCTAAATATTTTTTATTATTACAAACAAATTTTTTATTCATCTTAATATATAACATTTCTAAAATTAGGCGTTTACTAAAATTTTGTTCTATATCTAATATATTAGTTTTATCATATTGAAAAGTATGTCCAGTGCTTTGTTTTAACGGTTGTAGTGATGTCCCAATGTAAACCTTGTTACAAGAATTACAAGGAATTTGTAAACTGTGTTTGTTATATTATCGTTAGGAATGATTGACTTTAATTTAGAAAATAAATTTAAACCTTTACTATGAATAGAAAAAACAGTATCTAAATTCAAATTCTCTAGTGATTTGTATAATAAACATTTTTATTACTGTACGGAATGGTTGTGTAATCCATTTTTCTTCCGGCCTTTTAAGGATAGAATTTTTGTTTAATAATTTTTAAAATGAAAGATTTTGGATAATTGTTTTCAATAAATGCATGAATAATATTTTAAATATGTTTTGGACGAAAAATAGGATCCGCGATTTTTAAGCATCTTTCAGTATTAACACTAACAACATTAATTTTATTAATTAAGGGATGATTTGAGTGAAAATTTACATATCTCCAACTACGCGCAGGTTTGTGAAACCAATCATTTAAAATTAAATTATTATTTCTAAAAACCATTGTGTCTAAAAATGGTACTTTTTTTGTCTTTCTCTAATTCTATAGTAAATTTAAGTTTAGTGTTGAAACTGTTAAACACGTGTAAAACTTCTCCAATTTGTTTTCTGGTGAACTTAATAAAATGTCATCAGCATACCGAAAATAAAAGGATGGTCCAAACTAAGTTGTCCTAAACAAACATCTTCTAATTGTTCCATTACCAAATTAGCAACTGTGGCAGAAATTGGTGAGCCCATTGCGCATCCATACGTTTGTTGGTAATATCTTTCTTCATAATGGAAATAAGTTGTTGTCAAATAATTTCACTCCTTCAATAAACTGGTCCCAGCTACATAGTGTGAACTTTAATACAAAAGGTCTAACGGCACTTCGACGTTAAATAGTTTTTTTCTTATTTTATTCAGGGTATCCCAAATTTGGTTCCAAATATGACAGCCTTCAAACCAGTTTTTCTTAGGATTTTCAAACGAATCCCCTGTATATTATTTCACTATCTAATGCAAGTATCTTAAGTGTATTAAAATTCCAGACCATTATCCAGATATTTACCAAAAACATGCACATTTGATTAGTAAAGTATTAAAAAAAAAGTCTGTCATGAAAAACAACAATGGTTATTTAACAAATAATTTTGACATTACGCTTACGAAATATATTACTTTAGCGGATAATCTGTTATTTTAAAAAATGAATTTTTCTTTTTACATGAAGCACTCATTGATATGATTTTTATGTTGGGGAATATTGATAAAAATTGTTTTCTAGCAAGTAGAATGTATGCGGCTCAGTTTCCCGAAAGGCGCCATGCAGAACCAGTAAGCTTGAGCAGACTGCACGAACGTCTTCTTGATACAGGAAGCGTAGATCACGAAAAGGAATAAAGGATTAAAACGGTTACAATTGAGGAAAATTCAATTAGCAGTTTTGTTAACAGTTACAGAAAATCCAAACACTAGTCAGGTACGTGTGGGAGAAGAAGTTGGAATAAGGGAAAGATCAGTTCAGAGAATTTTAGAAGTACATCATTTTCATGCATACACATTTAGCTGTCAGTAAAAAATTTCTTTCAGTGCAGAGTTAACTTTTGTTAGTGGGCTCGATTTGGCCTTCAATAAATTTTTTATGAACGTCTTATTTTCTAAAGAGGCCACATTTCATAACATTGGATGCACCAACCAACATAATTTTACCATTACGCTACGGAAATTTCAACAATCATACGACAAATCAACTACCAACATTCTTTAGTCCATATATGTTTGGGCAAGAATTGTTTGAGAACATGTGGTAGGCCTTTACTTTTTTAACGGTCACCTCACCGCTCAATTGTATTTCGAATTTCTAATAAACGATTTACCTATGTTGTTTTTAAATTTATCACCATAAATGCTGGCACAAAATATGTGGTTACAACAAGATGGAGCTTCAGCCTATTTTTCGCAACATTTCAGAGATTTTTTAGATAACACGTACGAAAATCGTTGGATTGGAAAAGAGGGACCAGTTAGAAGGCCGACGAAGTCGTCCGATTTAACGAACCTCGACTTATTTCGGTGAGCTATGTACAGTGGCCGGCGTGTAAGAAGACGAGGAGCCGGCGCATTGCGAAGAACTACGGCGGTTGCCGATTATAATAAAATACTAAGCAGTGGCGTATCACATTTGTATGTTTAATTATATGTATATTGGAAGAATGCGTATGAAGATGAATAATTCCAATATTTCCATTGGTGATGAGTTTTTTAACATTTGGTTTTTCATGTTTGCATAATAGGCATCTATCCCTGAAAGTATGTAGGCATCTCTCCCATTTGTCTAATAGGTAATTTTGAATGTATTTTAATATACACTAATAAAATGAAATAATGAAAGCATTAGGTACCCATTAGAAAATTGTCTTAAAGACGATTAGAGGGAAAACATACTTATCTAAATAATAAATTTATAAGCAGTTAACATAATGACAGCAATTAGAGGTTTGATATATAAATATCCGGATTCTTGGTACATATGCATATTAGTTTTGAAAATTGATTATACGGTGTCAACATTTACTGATTTGTAATCGGTTTTAAAAATGTCTAAGTCTGGAAAAATCTTAAACGGTCAAACGCGAGAAATAGTGCATAACATGTTTCAATACTTTTAACACAAGAAGAAGAAACCGAAACCTTACGGAGCACCACGTGACGCCTCTGAGGTAAACGAACGCGGAATTTGAACAACACCATAAAGTCGTCTTTCGCGCATAGGCGGGCTCGTCTTCTTACACGCCGTCCACTGTAAAGGACCTTGTTTATACGGAACGTCCAACAACTGAGCAGAACATGCGGCAAAGGATAATCACCGCGTTTTCAACTATTATTACATCCGCAATACTCCGAGATCCAGAAACAAGATTTCAAGCAACAATAGAGAGATGCTTTTAACAAAATGAATGACATTTTGAACATCTTTTAAGATAAATGAACAACTGTCAAAATTATTTGTTAAATAAAATTGTTGTTTTCCATGGCTGGATAATTTTTTTTTTAATACTTTATTAATGATATGGGCATATTTGTGGTTTTTTGGTAAATATCTTAATAACGGTCCAGAATTTTAATATACTTGTAATACAAAAAATATTTGTATTTAAATTCTGCATTGGATAGTGAAATAACATATAGGCTGATTTATTTGAAAATCTTAAGAAAAACTGGTTTAAAAGTTATTTTTAGAACCAAATTTTGGACACCCTGTATCAAGTAAGAAAAAACTATTTAATGTCGAATGTATTAAAGTTCACATTATGTAGCTCGGACAAAATAGATCTAAGACCGTTTTTACAGTAATTTTTTCCAGGTGTGCAAAATGATTTTTTTATCGTTTTTGATTTATTGCTCGTAAACTACTAAAACATATTGAATCAAATTTGGGATAAGAAATCACACAGAAAAGAACTAAATAAAATATGCAAAAAATACAGGGCGTCCCCTTAAACAATTAAAATTAAGATTTTATGTAGTCATGCTTCGCTTGGACCACTCTGTATATTCGATCATATTTTCCCGAAATACACTCATATGTACAGTAGAGGTCTGCGCTCAGACGCAATTCCTAGCTTAATTGGTATAGGAGCTATGGACGCCTGACGCACTATTGCAGGACCACACACACACCCACACACGCGCATGCACGCAAGCACGCACGCACACGCGCAAACTCGCACACACACACACACACACACACACACACGCACACACGCACACGCACACAGCAACACGCACACGCACACACACACACGCACACACGACACACGCACACACGCACACACGCACACACCACACACGACACACACGACACACGACACACGCACACACGCACCACACACACCACACACACACGCACACACGCACACACGCACACGCACACACGCACACACGCACACACGCACACAGCACACACACACACGCACACACGCACGACACACGACACACACACGCACACACGCACACACACACACACGCAACACCACAACACACAGCACACACCACACACACACACACACCAACACACAACACACACCACACACATCCACACACACACACACCACACGCACACCACACACGACACACACACACACACACACACACACACACACACACACACCACACACACAACCACAACACACACCACACAAGCACACACACATACCCACGCCACGATCATACAGTGATTACACAATTTCACCAAACACCGAACCCATCAAAAATTAAAGCTACGGTTCTCAGGGACCAGAGTTTCTGGTCGATAGAAATATTGAGTTCCCAAGACGTTGCGGCAAAGTTTCACATAGCAGTTGCTAAGAATTGTCCAATTAATAGTCGATAAATAATCAAGGTTGATTAACAGTCACATAAAAAACCCTGTGGTTATGCAAACCTTCCAAGATCTCGCTGATAAAAAGCTGCAGCAGTTACTGATGCAGTCATACGCGATATAACTGGTTACGTTTTGTGTTTGGAGTGTAGCGTACAGACCGCTGTAGACAAACCAAATCTCTTCGGTAAGGTTTGGGGCTTCTTACGTTCATTTGTAGGTTCAGTGCGGCAAAAGAAGATGATTAAAAAAATCTGTCTTATACCAAAATGTATCAGATCTCGGGTCCCGCCCCATCAGTTTGGTAACGAAGCAAGATACGATAAAATCTTTAAAAAGTGACGTAAATGTACGAGCTATGGTGTAGACTGGTGATACGGTCTTACTAAACGAAAATACGAGGGGGCTGTAAACAATGTTAAGGAAGCTTGACGAGGTCTGGCTCTGAAGGTAAACGTGAGCAAAGGCAATATGGTAGTTTGTGTATTTGGGTAAATTTTGAGATAAATGGATAGTGAAATATATGCTGTGTGGAAATGCAGGTATATGAACCGTAATGGAAAATAATAAATGCGACAGAAAGCATCGAATTAGTTGAATGATTCTGTATATAAATAGTTTTCAGCAAATAAATGCATTAACCATATTAAATGGTAATGTAACTCCTAGTGCTCTTACGATTAATGTGTTTTTCTAGATAACAATTATAGCAATGAACAAAATCATCCGTGAAGAATAATGTAGTTTATATTATGATAACCATTTTATACATACACAACCGAGCTAGTGGACCTGTGGTAACACGACCTGCTTGGAATTCAGGAGGTAATGTGTTCGATTCCCGTTAGCGTCTACCCTGTATGAAGTTTTTGTGGAGTATTTTCCTCATACACATATAGCGACATGATCACTACGTATACGCACAACATGTGCGAATGCTGGAGTACGACCTTCCACCTCAAAACGATAACTCCGTTCTTTCCAATCCTATCCGTTAATCCCACCACGCATACATACTTAATGTATGTATGTTGGGAATCCATGATTGTGGCTGAAGATCTTGGAGAAAGTTTAATCAGCCCACCTTTCCCTTTTTTCTTATATACGTAAATGGATAAAAATTGATATGACTATAAGTACATAAAATAAGAAGTAATGGAAGAGACTGCTTAATTCTGTATAACGTGGTTAGTATGTCCAGTATGATAGTTAAGTTGCTTACGCTACATTGTAATTCACTTCGTAAAGCTTAACACGTTTATATTATCAGAATTTCAAACAAGTTTATTTTGAGTTAAAACCAAACTAACGCTTCCGTCTACTTGTAGATTGTTAGACTTCCGAACCGCCTTACTATAACTATAAAGCGGGTTTGTATATGCAAGAAATACCGTATTCCACCATCTTATCCCGTTGTAAACTTCGTTTAAAGTGTAAAGTGTAATTTATTCTCACTGAATAGTTGCTCAAATATTAATTTTGAAAAGTAATTTAAATTAAAGTTAGTAGTGTGAACATATCTACGGAAATGTCACCCGTCTGGTTTGGTAACCGACCAAATCCTTTTAGTTGAAGAGAGCTCGTGTTTATTAAATTTCAATCAACATTAGTAAAAGCGGTATTCGTAAGAAGAAAGTCTGTGACCTTTGATTATTATAAATCTCCCTCCATAACGAAACAACTATAGTTTGTGATCCAAAATTGGCCTAAAGGCCCCGTTTCACGCCCTGGGGAAATAAGATGGACATCCGCACTTATTATAAGGAGCTGGAAGATTGTAATAGAAAATAATAACTGGGTGTAGAGGGTTGTTGTTAATAATTTCACCCCTAATGTTACTTATACTTCTAATAATGAATAGAAGATTTTGTGCCTTCAGCTCAGTCGACGATTAAACGGGCCATGTTCTTAAAATTTGATTTGTTTTAATTAGAAAATGTGTGTGTGTTTAAATATGTTCGTTTTACAAAAAAGGGCGTAACTTCAGCCTGTAAGTAAATGTTAAAATACCTCGGACGCCAACTTATTTGATGGAAAACAAGTAAACCGTAAGTGTAATAAATGTAAAATTGGAAACAATAACAAGGTTCATTATAAAAATCTTTAAGTCAAGTTATAAAGTAGCAAATCTAAATACTAATGTTAGTAAATCTGAATTAACTTAAAAATACCTTATAAACTAATGATTAGAAATGAAATACTTGTAGCACTTTTAAATTTTGGTTGCCACTGGTATACTGTTACTGATAACACAATGCTGACGCATACACGCTTTCTACTTTTGGTTGTGCAATTAATCTTGGAATGGAAATATAACCGGGTTTTGACATTCGTTGATCTCAAATAAGTAAATTCCTTTACAAAACAGCCAAACTTGGTTGACTTAAACGGGTTAATGTACCATTTATTTATAATTTTCTACATAGCAACAAACTTCTACTGCGTCATCCTCGTTAAATTGAAACGTAATAGTCCAATGCAATTACGTAAAAGGAAAGTTTATTTACAAAAAGAAAAATAAAAGTGCCTAAAAAGGGTAAATATATCAAACAATGAAAAAAATATACGACACTTTTGATTAAAATATTCAAGAGCAAATATGGACGCTTTTTGCTTTCATTATCGTACAACGACATAAAAAAAGTGTCTGCGCACGAACTCAATGTGCAAACGAAAATGCGCGTACAGCTCCACTTTAAAATATCTAATCGCAAGCTTTTCTGCCACTAAGGTATGCAATTCACATGACACAAAAATGAACAGAGTTGCCTAAATTATTGCAAATTTTAACACAACTTAAAAGGTTTGTTGTAAGATCCGTATTATCAAATACCTCAATCAATTCAAATTGAATGTTTCTTTGCATAAATAATTCGTTCCAGACGTGTTTTATTTGTGTGAAGGTGAGGGTTAATTCCAAGCGTCACTTGTAATCAATCGGCTATTGCGCTTACAGGTAAGAAAGTATGAAACGGAAAACATTGTTTCTGTCTATCCTGTAAGAGAGTGGCGTTATGGGTATGTAATGTAACACAATCAAAAAACTAACCTTTCTTGTTTGGATTTCGGTTTGTTTTTTTTTATCTTCTCTGGTTGTCTGATTTCAGCGCTAGAACTACGAACCTGTAGAAAAGTCTGACTCATGATCTTGGTTACGGACCAAAAGAACACCAATTCATTTCGCTGTTGAGCCTCTTAGTATTGGTATTAATCGTTGTATTAATTTATCTGGGTAACCAAGATATTGCAATTGTATATTAGTCGTAATGTGTATAAATTTCCTGGGATAACTCGACAAAAATTAATCTTAAATCGGAAAGCTACATCTTTCCAGCTGTATGAGCTATCAGTAGAAATTGCAATTATGCAATATAATTTTAACTTGACAATTTTTCATAATAAAGAATTATACCTTAAAAGATAGTATAAAAACCGGTGAAAATAAACACCAGCTTTGACTAACGTGCTTGATATGAGCTTTCCAGCAAAAATAAATCATTCCAAACTGAAAAGCTTTGATGGAAATCCAAAGAATTTAATATTGTCAAAGAATTGATTACAAAATTTACGTGTAAAAAATCAAATTATTTTTGAGCAGAAATTATTTTTGTTTTATGAAAATTCCATTCATTTTTTTTTAATTATAAGAAAGGTGCAAATATTTAAAAATTTCCTTGTTGTTTTTCATTTTTTGCTTTTTAATTAAATATTAAACAATAGCAGACGTAAATTAGATGTTTTTCACATCAATATTCATTTCACATTTAATTTTTATTTCACTAATTAACAATGAAGTAAAATTATTTCCACTGTTAATTGATTAAGCTCATATATACACAGCTAGGACCACATTGAAATATTCTACACGGTATTAAAATCGGACTGTAAAATGTTTATTAGACTGTGAATTATTGTTTTAGTACAAAGTGATATATTCACAGTCTGTAATAAATCGTACATTTGAAATTGTAATATGTAATTCGTTATAGACGCATCTAGCAAGAAATAAAATATAAAAGAGCGGCAAATTTTCACTCATCTTTAGTTATGTGAACATTTTCATCTGCTGTATTTTCAATCGAGATCGTCTAAAATAAGGGTTCATTAGTGTATCGCTAAATCATAGTGGTTTGCTATTATTTTGGTTATTTTTGTGTAAATACTACGCCAGAATTGATGCATATTTGCATTTGCGTCAAGACTACTAAACACAAATTAAAATACTGAACTTGTAATAAATGCATATTGTCCGTATACGAAACGGCTCTATCGATTTTGTCCTTTTTGGTAATGAAATTATTTAAGACTAACGTTGTAACGAGAATAAAAAAAGGTCATTTTGCACTTATTTTGATTTTAAAGTCCGTGTATTTTAGAGATTATATAGTAAACTCTATGTCAAGGAAGTCTTGAATTGATCACGATTGCTCATCAATAAAAATTGGGCCTAACGTACATGCGTTCCGTTTGGACAGTTCCAGATAAGAAGTGCTTCCTTATGCCGATATTATTAGGATATTTTCGCTTATGACTCATTAACGGACTATTTCTGGTTATGCCTTATATGTAACCATTTACGGCCGGGAATGTTTTTCTATATTTTACGAAGCGTGACTCTTGATATGCTACTGACAATTTTAACGTTTCAAATAATATTGTTATCGATAATCTTTAAATCTATAAAAATAGCAACGGAATATATAAGAAATTGTTTTAGATGTATGGTTTGAAAAGACTATCATGTCACTGTGAGCTTCTGTTTGATACCGGTGTTTTGAACTAACCATGTTAAATAATGGCGCCTAAATTTGGAGCAATTAAATGCATTCATGATTGAATATAGAGTAATTTATTACACAGGTTTTTCTTCTTAATTTTTAGTCCTTAGATATTGCTTTAATATCGTGTTGAGTTAATTTGATGTTGCAAACGTTTCGGAAAAGGTTTCTTGAACTTTACTTGTGGACAATATTACAACGTTCAGTATTTTATAACGTGTTACGTGGACGCTTCTACAATTTTAAGGTATTTTAAATAATGATGGCGAATTTTAAATTATGACGAAATATGGTTAGAGTTGAATGTATCGGAATACACAAAACTGCAAAATGAGCTTTCTTTCATGACGGTATTAGAGGTTGTTCAGTAAAATAATTTTGACGCATCGCGAGAATTGATTTTGTTATATCTACAAGAAGGATTAAGACGTTTAATGTGTTTCCTCACTGTATACGTAATTCTATGATACCCTAATTATTAATTTCGAACCAAAACTTGTAGCCATTTTTCCGATGACATGACGTTATCTGTAAATTGTAAATTGAGTAGGATTTCCAACGCAAACATTCGTTGGTCAATCCTTATGGTTCGTTTTCGTTTAAACTGGCCTCTCCTTCCCTCTCCCTCTCCTCTCCCTCTCCTCTCTCCTCTCCTCTCCCTCTCCTCTCCTCTCCTCTCCTCTCTCCTCTCCCTCTCCCTCCTCTCTCCCTCTCCCTCTCCTCTCCCTCTCCCTCTCCTCTCCTCTCCTCTCCCTCCTCCCTCTCCCTCTCCCTCCTCTCCCTCTCCCTCTCCTCTCCTCTCCTCTCCTCTCCTCTCCTCTCCCTCTCCCTCTCCCTCTCCCTCTCCCTCTCCCTCCTCTCCCTCTCCCTCTCCTCTCCTCTCCCTCCCTCTCCCTCTCCTCCTCTCCCTCTCCCTCTCTCCCTCTCCTCTCCCTCTCCCTCTCCCTCTCCTCTCCTCTCCTCTCCCTCCCTCTCCCTCCCTCTCCCTCTCCCTCTCCCTCTCCCTCTCCTCTCCCTCTCCCTCTCCCTCTCCCTCTCCCTCCCTCTCCTCTCCCTCCTCCCTCTCCCTCTCCCTCTCCCTCTCCCTCTCCCTCCTCTCCTCTCCCTCTCCCTCTCCCTCTCCCTCTCCTCTCTCCTCTCCCTCTCCCTCTCCCTCTCCCTCTCCTCTCCCTCTCCCTCTCCCTCTCCCTCTCCTCTCCCTCTCCTCTCCCTCTCCTTGTCTCTCCTCTCCTCTCTCCTTCTCCTCTCCCTCCCTCTCCTCCCTCTCCTCTCCTCTCCTCCTTTCTTCTCTTTTCTCCCTCTCCTTCCGCTCTCCTTGTGCTGCTCTCTCTCCTCTCTCTCTCGGATTAGCCGAACTTTACATGGATGGTATTTCTCTTTCTTTAGTATTCGCCCTACTGACCTGCAGCTAACACCGTGCATTCGTGCAAGGTCTGTAGTCGATGTTTTTGGATATTCCTCCATAGTCACGGCGATGTCTTGTGCTGTAGTTTCATTTCTAGAGACTTGTGGACGTCCACTTTTGTGAGAATTGGAAACAGTGCCGTTAGTGTTAAAGCTCATTAACGTATTGGTAAAAATAGTGCCGGTTATCGGATCTCGCTTACGGTGCACATTATTGAATAAGTTTCACGCCTCTTGCTGAGTCCGACGTCTGTCACCATAACCAAACATCATCAAACGCTCCTTTCTTTCTCGTCACAAATTTTCAGTATTTGTTTACGTACAGGGTCCACTGATTATAAACAACCTTAACAATCTTTATTTTTTTTGTTTTCATTGGTAACTAGATCAAGTGGTAAATGTATTTAAACATTTTACTTAATATTTCGGCATTTACTGAAAATAATGTTACCAAACCTATATCACTGAACACTTAAAGGACTGCTCTTTCCTAATCCAAAAAAATATGCAGGATGTTTACTTTAAAATAACTAAGTTGCTACCATTTCCTCTTAAACCGGGAGTTAAATGAAATTGGCAATAGCACCTATGTGTTTGCCATATATTCAAACTTTCATGTACGACATTTCGTTCAAATAACTTCGTTGGTGTTAAAGATTTCCCCTATATTCCATACTTTTGACCATCCCTATACTATATGTATATATATATATATATATATATATATATATATATATATATATATATATATATATATATATATATATATGGTTTCATTTCCACACTATTTGATTTTCTGATGTATGTCGCTTCTTTGAGTTTCCGACGAGTTGTATTCCCGCCCTTTGCCGCTATCTGTATGTTATCCCATTGGATGCGATGGTCTTCGTTCCAGACATGTTCGGCGATTTTTAATCTTTCTGCTTCGCCCTTGCGGACGTCGTTCTTATGTTCCTGAGTTCTTACTTTGAGTGGTGTACTGCCCTTTCCTATATATGTTCTGCCGCATTCGCATGGTAGGTTGTACACACAGTTCTTTGAATTCTGATCTTCATTGTGGGTTTGGTTTTGGTTAGTAGTCCCCCGAGCGTCCTGGTCGATTTGAAGGCAGTGCGTATCTTGTATTTGCTGCCTATCCATCGTATTTTGTCTGAGGTATCTTGTATATATGGTATTATCGTTGTATATTTTGGTTCTTCTTTTTTGTTTACCCTTTTCTTGTTCATGTTAGGTGTTAGATCGGGGTAGCCATTTTCTTTAAGTGTTTTAGCGATATTTACTTGTCAGTAAGCAAACGTGGTGATCAATTACTTTTTTGATCAAATCTTAGAAACCTCATAATCTCTCGAAAACCATTACGTGCCATAGTTCGACGCATGAAAGGTAAACCCATTTCTTGTACTATAACGATTCCAATTCAAGACCTTTGGCTCCAGTTGTCCCACGTACACATAAAATCGCTATAAATGGTTTCAATTCTCGAAGAGATGCAGAGCAGTCATCGACCTCCTGACGACTTCTAGCTTCTTCTTTAGTGCATTTTGAATGTTTTAGGTACTTGACAACTTATCTTTGTCTATACTTTGCCTAGCAAGGGGCGGACCTGGTAATTCCCGCAAAACATTTTATTGCGCTCGTCTTTCTGCTGTGGTGTCTCTTACTGTTACCACGGAACACTTAGTTCCATCACGTGCTAATTTTATTCCCGTGAGTTAAATCTGAACACAGAGTTCTCCTGCGTTTCCTTCCATTTACAACCTGTGAAGTGTTAGCAGGTTGAGCTGTCACATCTGTTGAAGCGCTGGGAATTGCTGCAGCAGTCTCAGGATGGTTTACATAAGACCGTCTTGTATTAGCAGACCGACAATGTGTAGAACTATTCAGTGAAACTTCTGTAAACAAGAAACGTTATGATACAAAAATATATGTAAAGTATACTATTTGCATTGTTTACCTTCAGCAACGGAATCATTCAAATAATCAGAGTCCGCAGAAATTGTTGGAATGTAGGCGTTTGAGTCATCTGAATGGTCTTCTGGTAAGTCTTGAAGAGCCTCAAGCAGTTCCTCTGTCAATCCTCGCCTACTTGCCATTACCAACAAAACACACGCACAACGAATGTTTTGTGACTTTTTAGCTTCAAGAAACAAATACCTAACCTAAAAAACATCATATTACAGTATTTATAAAACCTATCACGACTAACATGAATTTTACACGTCTACACAATGCTTGGAAAGTAGGAGACAAACATGTTCCCACGGCGGTTCTAGGTAAAATGGTTTTTAAAAATATATAGAATCCCTAGAAAAGGGCGGTTTCTAGAATAGACTCTATGCCTTAAACCAGGTATGGGCAAACTTTTTCGTACGCGGGCCAATATTTACGAGCATAATCTATGGGGGCCAGGTTCTATTTACACAAAATTAAATGATATGTACTATAGATATTCAAATCAGGTACGCTATGAAATGGGAACATAGATATTTATTGCAGGTAATCTATAAAATAGAAACAAAGATTTCCAGCTACAGCGGTGATGGTACTTGCAGGGACATGAGACAGATGATACTGTTTTTGTTTTTGCATAATTTAATCATAGTCAGTCTCGATTTGCGATGCGGATACCTTCAGCAATGAAAAAATGAAAATGTTTCCTAATTTTCATAACAGAAAATGCTTGCTCGCAGAAATAAGATGTGGCAAACGTAGCTTTTGGGCGTGAGAAACTATATTAGGGTATTGTGTTTTGGATAAGGTCTTATAAAATTCCAACTTGGTAGTGTTCAGGAATACTTGCTTCAAATGAGAATTGAACTGCATCTAAATGAGTTCAAGTTGAAGACGAGGAGGAATCGACGTTGACATTAAACAGCAGGGAAAAAATATTGAGTGACGACACATTTTTTTTTAAATCTAGAAATCTTGAAATCTCTACTCAAATTCCTCGTGCAGTTTTTTTCAGTTGTTGAGCAACTCTCTTTGATTGCTCATCTGAGAGTGGTAACATGCTGCTTAGCTTTGGAATGTGTGTAAGGTCACTTTTCTCCATACAGATCGAAAATAGTTTAAGCTGTAATTTGAAGGCTTTCAAATGACCCCAAACCTCATCTATAAACTGACTCTTGCCTTGAAGCTTGTATTCAGTTTATTAAGGTGTAAAAGGAGATCCGTCAAAAATAAGAAATTAGCTAGCCAATTCTTGTCAGATATTATTTTAAGGAAGTCCCATTTACCATGTATCGTCAGAAAGGCTTGAATCTCCTTTCTTAAGTTCCACACTCTCTCAAACGCATTACCACAGCTTAACCATCTCACATTAGTGTGGTAAAGAAGGTCAGAGAACTCGCTTTCGGTGAATTTCAGAATTTTTTGGATTTGACGATGGGTCAAGCCCAGGGAACGTATTGTGTTGATAAGTTTAACAACCACACTGTGATTGGGTTGAATGTCGATGGCTGCTTTGCACAATGCATCCTGGTGTATTAAATAGTGCAGAAATAAATCGATATGATTGGGGTTTTATTTACAAAATACACTCATAAACTGCAAATTACTGGCCACTACTCCGTCCGTGGTTATGTTACATAATTTGTTCACAGGTAAGTTAAACTTGGAAATACCTTCAAAACAAGCATCATAAATAATTTGTCCAGTTGTTTTTCCTTTTAGAGATTATATTGAACTCTGGATCAAATCCTCTGACAAAGATAAGTAATTGGGCAGTATCACTTATATCTGTGCTTTCGTCCATGGTTAGAGAAAAATGTTCAAACATATTGCAGTTGTGAAGATATTGCAGCAATAGATCATTGCAATGCAGTACCGTTTACGCTGATATGCTAAAGATTGAACTCTACGTTTTTTTGACAAGTAATTTGCATCACCTAATTTTATTGCCTATAAATTCTCTGAGTACAACAATAAATTCATGTTGCAACATTCTGAACGAAGATTTCACTTCATAAACATATTATGTTGTTCACCATATTTCTGTTTTGCTTCAAAGTGAATTTGTTCATTCGCAGTTATTTGTAAAGTGCAGATAGCATTAAACTGCTTTGAAAATGGTTATTAGAATGAGAAATTTTAAACAATTCATGTTTGCTGAAGTAGTAATCTGTATACAAAACAACAAAGCCAACTTAATACATTGACCAGATGCTTTGTACAATAAATTTATGAACAAAGCATGTTTATAAGTAAAATTTTAGACACATCAAGCGTACTAATAAGAGTCACACACTCTTTACATATTGTATAAATAATATCTTACCTTTCGAAAATTCACCAAGAATTCAGTTCGGCTGCAATGTTTACGACTCAAGTGAGATAATCTCAAGCTCGACTTGCTGAGTTAGCTGTACCGTGAACGTGGAAGTGAGGTCTAAAACCTTCCGCTTCTCCCACCATTCGACAAATGAACAATTGATTAATCGAATAGTTCAATAACCGGCCAAATAATCAAAAAGTTTCCCAGTTCCTGAATTGCATTTTAGGTAATTGTGGCACATAAGAGAATTTAATTTGTTCAGGTAAATTTTTGGTAAAGCGTGAAAATTAGAAACGGTGAAATTTTTGTTTTCGGGTTTATCTCGAAAACGACCGGAATTTCGAAACCAAGTTTCGCAAAACTGCTTGTAGATCTTGAACATTGTACAGTCTAAATGTTATCGCATGCGTTCATTGAACAGAAATTGAAAATAAGCGAATTTCCATCGACGGCGCCGTTACTAAGTCGGTTGATTCACGACGCAATGCATTAGCCTGGAGTGTGCTACTGCGAATCCATGTTGTGTCTCATGATTTCAGTTGGGCTAAAGAATGGAGTTAGATTAACTGCTTGTATATCGTGGTTTCTGTTTTGGATCAAAACAGTGCATATTTAAAGTTTCTTATGTTGTAGCTTATTTGTTAAGATTTTAGGTGTTAACGAATAGAAAAAGGTAAGTTTTACAGTAATTAAATTCACTAAAATATAATAATAATAATAGGATTACGAGCGTATTATAAGTTTTACAATTTAAATGTAAAAATGAAAAATTGTTGAATTATTAATAAATCAGTTGACAATTATTACATAGATCTTATATTCAATGAGACATATAATATCAATTATTTTATGTATTGACGTTAGTTAATTATTGTAAATAATTTGTAGCGAGCTTACTGAAATATTAAACAAATATTCATAATGAATTCAAATTAATTAAAAAGATTAATTCGTTGAATTTTACTATGAAGAGCAGCTCATAAAGTAAAAATAAGACACGCATTGATGCCAGCATTTTTCAAAATGGAGTCGGCTTTGAATACATTTTCTGAGTTTAGATATGCATATATTTTAAGTTACTTTTGTACTTGTACCTATCCACGGCGAAGGATACGTGAGTACGAAACCTTAGTCCAGGCATTCTAGATCCCAACCAATGGTTACAAGTATGAATGTAATTTAAACTTTCAAGAGCGGATGTATCGAGGCAAATATACGAAAAATAATTTTTTGCTCGAAAGAGAACGTAGTAAATTGTAATTCAAGCAATTTTTCCGAAATAAGCCGCTCGAATGAGATGCGCAGTAGCACACTGCGCAGCCAACTGCTTCGCTTCGTGAATCAACCGGCTTAGTAACGCGCCGTCGTGGAAACTCGCTCTATTTTCCTTTCCGTTCAACGAAAACTCACTTGCATATTTAGATGTAGAGTTTCAAGATCTACAACTTTTGTCCGAAACTTTTTCGAAATTCCGCGTGTTTTCGAGATAAACTCGAAAACAAAAATTCACCGTTTTCTCAATTTTCACCGCTTTACTGGAAAAATTTCGCCTGGCCAAGCCGAAATTCGAGCTCCTGAGGCCAAAGTACCCCTAAAAGTGCAATTGGCAGGACACTGGGAAACTTTTTGATTATTTGGCCCGGTTGATTGGACTACTCGCATTAATCAATTCGTTCATTCTTTCGAATGGTGGAGAGAAGCGGGAAGGGGTTTTGATACCTCGGCGTCGCGACGGGTGCACGGGTCGCGTAGCACTCCGTAGTAGTCGGAGCTTGGTTTCTCACTGGAGTCGTACGTTCGCACGCCGCGAGCCACGTGGATAGCATATTTAGATGTAGAATTTCAAGATCTACAACTTTTGTCCGAAACTTTTTCGAAATTCTGCGTCGTTTCGAGATAAACCCGAAAACAAAAATTTCACCGTTTCTCAACTTTCACCGCTTTCCGGAAATTTCGCCTCAACGAAATTCAATTCTGAGGCCAAAGTACCCCTAAAAGTGCAATTGGAAGGACACTGGGAAACTTTTTGATTATTTGGCCCGGTTGATTGGACTAGAACGACACTGCACTTGATGCATTTTTGTTTCGTGATTTACATTAAGTTATCTATTTTTGGGTCGATGGTAGCGGGCCGGATTGCAACGGTTCGCGGGCCGAAGATGGACCGCGGGTCGTAGTTTGCCCATCCCTGCCTTAAACAAATAAAAGTCGAGGAACCACATCATCCTACAGGCATAAACACCATTTTTACAGCGACGCGAAATTACAAAAGTGACAAATTTGTCCCCTCAACGGTTCTAGTGTTAATAGGATTGTCAATATTAAAAATTATATCTTCAATAGGTAATACTCTTGGTGTTATCGCAAAATTTCCGCCCCTAGAAAGCGCCTCCATCGCTTCATCTTAAAAAAATATGATCAGAACTGTTTTTTTATTATCAATATATTGTCGCTTCTGCTTGAATAATTAATCACATTTTTCTTTTTGACGTTTATATGAAATTATATTACTACCGACGAAGATAACTGTAAGTGTTATCGAAACGTTTATGTTTATAAAAATACTCCATAAAAAACAAATTTGAAATATGTGTAATAATGGTGAAAGTTTACGTTTTCATACCTTCATATTTATGTAAACAATGCAAAAAAAATTAATACAATACTTTGTTATGAAACCTAAATTATAAAGATTATGAAGAATAAAAACAAATAAAATTTAGATTAATCAGATTCTTGCAGAGTAAAAGAAGGTTGATAATTTTAGCAAATGTGTTGGTTCTTTGGATTTGAAATGTTTTGGCAAGGAAGCGTAATAACGGAGGTATATTTTAAATATAGCCCTCGTAAATGTAAAGAATGTCAGTTCTTTAAAGATCATTAGATGAATCAACCGACAGTCGATAAAATAAGATACATAAATACATCGTCCACAATCATTTATCATATTTTTTTAAAATACAAAGTCATGCAGTAGCGTCATCCTGTCAGTCATAGGTAGCCATCTAACAAATGAATTCTCACCATCACCAACTGCGAACGATAATGGTGGTTGTGCTACTGTAACATACCATCTTGATCTATAGACAGTAATGACGCTTTTTTTTTCATTACATTCTTGACCAGGTGTCTTTTTAAGACAAAGACAATTCTCAACATGTGATTTATGATATTTTCAAATGCTCAATGACAAGCTTAAAATTTCTAAGAAGAAAAAATGGTGGTCAAAGGTGACCGGATGTTATGAAAATTTTAGTTGGATTTGTTGACATTTATAATTAATATTTTTTATAAATAATATACCGTATATATTCCTATGTAATTGTACGTGAATATAATAACTACCGTATAATAGTTTTAATTACGTAATTATGTAAAAAAGGAATAATTTATGTTCTGGGTTAAATAATAACGGGTTAATTATATTAACGTTTATAAGAATAAGTAGTAGAACAATAAACACAAAAAATATATCAGAAAACGGCTTATGAAAATTAAATGCAAAAACTTTAGTGATAAATTTGCATATATTTTTCTTTTAAACAAGTAACAAATTAGATGCATTAATGCAGTTTAAAATTTTCTGTGCCCATTTTACTAAATAGAAGTTAATTTACTTTTAAATTGTGATTTATCAAAATTTTCGAAATTCGTATTAATTTTAGTCTGTTTAGAAAGGCATATGTCGTTCACTTGGATTTACTAAAATTCTAGTCCGATCCAGTTAGACTGTTTAATCCAAATAGGTTTAACTACGTCAATGTCAGTTACTTCTTAGATTAACTAGAATTTGTATCAATTTTGTATTTACATTTAGGGTTATGTACTGTTTTCATTGATTTATTATGCAACAAGTGCAGGAATCTTAATTTTTTGGCATGACTATTAAGAACGAAAAACATGGGTACGTTTCCACTTTTTTAATTGTATGGATTGTTGGTCTCTTAGCTTGCTTGCTCTCCTTAATCCTCCCATTACCGTGCCTCATAAATTAGTTGCGCCAAATGCAGATTTTGTTAATGTTTTCTTAATAATAGCTCTTGAATATGCGTTCATTAGAGATTAATGCGCCAGGTGTCCCATTAACCGTTTCAGGACGGCAGCACAGTACAAGCTTCGTGCTATACAGGTGAAAGTTTTGGCTAATGGCAGATAGGTGGCTGACGACTATATTCGTCACTATGGAAAAATCTATTATACAACGCCCATATGCGAGTTGTATATTATGCTTTGTCCACGACTACAAATATTTTTTATTTAATTCAAATACTTATTTCGTTTAAAATTAACCCCGACATGTTGATCTGTCAAATATGATGAAAATGTAAATGATTTGTTTTCAGTTGTTTGATAAAATGCTAATTAATCTAGTTATCGTCAAAAACACATCAGTTTAAGAAGAACATTTATAATATTAACCATAAGTTATAAGGAAATTTTATTTATTAATATCTGTATTAATTGTAAATTTAGAACAATTTTTTATATTTAATGATGACACTTCATTTAGTTTAATATCCTGTAATTCACCGATACTTGTTTCAGTAATAACATTACTGCTGTTAATATTTGTAATTGCATTACAAATTTTGTTAGCAGTATTCTCTTTATTTTGTGTGGGTCATTAACGTAACCTTCTGCTACCGTTGTGAACTTCCAGCCCCCATGCCTTTTCATGGCAGTAATGTGACCATCCGTATCAACTGAAATCGTAGCGGAAGTCTCTTTGGAAACTATGTCCAGAGTAGCTTTCTGGGTTTAGGCAAAGAGTATTTGGAAAAGGGAAGAAGATAATAAGATCGCCAGACGTAAAAAAAGGCAGAGGAGGAAAAAAGTGGTAACAGCGCAACAGTGGAAATGGAAAAGAGGAAGGAAGGGAAAGAAATGGAGGAAATAAAGGAGCTAATCCGTGAGATGAGAAAGCTGATGGAAGAAAATATGAAGGGACTAAAGAACGACATCATAGAAATGAAAGAACACATGGAAGACAGGAAAAAGAAATGGAAGTTGGAAAAACAAGAATTGAAACAGAGAATAGAAAACTAGCAAGTAAAGTAGACGATGAGGAGAGAAGGAAAAGGAGGAATAACAGTGATAAAGAAGTGGAGATGCTAGGAGCCACAGAAAGAGCTGTAAGGGACGATGGGAGAGAAACTAAACGTAAGAACAGAAGTTAGAAAAGTGTTGGTGATAAACAAGGAAAAGGAAAATGAAATAGTGATGGTGGAAGTGGATAGCTGGAAGGAGAAACAGAAGATTATGGCAGACACAACTGAGGAACATAGGAATTTACATAGACCACGATCTAACAAGGGAAGAAAAGAGTGTACGAAAAGAAATAAGGAACAGAGCGGCGAAAAGAAGAGCGTAGGGAAGGAAAGTGTGGGTAGGATATACAAAAATGGAGATAGATGGGGAAAGATACGTATGGAATGAGAGAGCGAAGGAGATAACCAGAGAAAGGGGATACAGTAGGGACATACAAAGACAAAAAAACTAAAATAAGGGGGAATAAGAGGGGAACGGAGGATAACGAAACGGCAGCGAAATGGAGAAAAGAGTAAAGGAAAGGAAATACAATAAAGGGAGAGTAAGGGAAAACTACAGGAAAGGATGGAGGAACTAAAGATACTGTTCTAGAATGTGGCGGGAATAAATAATAAAGATCAACAGTTTTGGGAGTATGTCAGGGCGCAGGACGTAGTGAGATTACAAGAGACGTGGCTAGAAGAAAAGAAACGGGCGTGGTTGATAAGGGAAATGCCAAATGAATTCTCATGGGTAGTGCAGTGCGCGGAAAGGAAGAGCAAAGGGAGGAATAGTAATGGGAATAAAGGAAAATGGTCAGAAAAAGAGCAACAAAATAGAGGTATCGTAGAAAGAAACATACAGTGGGGTAAAGAAAAAATAAAATAGTGACGGTATACAGTAGAAAGATGAAAGAGGATCTAAGGAAAGTTTAGAGGAGCTGATAGAAGAGAGGGAGGAGGGTAGGAAAATAATAGGAAGGGATTACAACGTGGGAATAGGGGTAGCGGTATTCGTATACATAACAGTGGCATTCGATAGGGTCAGCAGGCAAAAGTTGTGGGAGTACATGAGGAAAAAAAAGATAAGTGAAAGGCTAATAGAAAGGATTGAAGAAATATACGAAGAAACGAGGAACAGGGTGAAAGCAAATGGGGAACTGAGTGAAGGATTTGTAACTAGGAAGGGATTGAGACAAGGATGCCCACTGAGCCCATGCCTATTCGCGTTATATAATGGAGACCCGGAGGAGACATTAAGGGGACAACAAAGGGGTGGCCTGGTGGTGGAGAACATGAATGTATGAACGCTGGCATACGCGGATGTTAAAAGCAAGGGAGGAAAAAGAACTGAAGGGGATGTTAAAAACGTTAGAAAGATCTGGAAGTCAATGGGAGAAAAACAATGGTAATGGTATAGTGAAAAGGGGGTGGAAAAAGGAAAAAAGAGGAATGGAAGTGGAAGGATAAGGAGATACGGCAAGTATTCGCATTCCTGGGATGCATAATGACACATAATAGGGCAAGTGTGGAGTGTAGGGGAAATACTGTTTGGAATGGACATAAGGAAAAGAAAGTTATTATTTGAGAAAATGACAAAAATGTGGTACTGTACGGGGCGGAAATGTAGGGGTGGAAAGAATGCAAAGAGATAGAGGGGCTGCAAGAGACATACTGAAGGTGGATATTGAGAGTGGAAAGTGCAACACCAGGATTATTAGAGAGGAGGTGCAAGTAGAGAAAATAAGGGTGAAAGTGGAAAATAGAGCAGTACAGTAAGAATAGGAAATGAGATGAAGAATGGAATGTAAAATTCTACAAGAATTCTGGAAATAGATAAGAGAAGGAAGAATAGAATATGGACAAGAAGCCAGGAAATACTATTACGAAAGGAACGGATATACAAAAGAAGAAGTAGAAAGACCAAGAAGGGAAGAAGTGGACGTGATAGAGGACATAATTAGAAGGGATAGAGATGTGCAAATGGAGGAGAGGTAGTCGAAGGTGAAAGAAAGAAAATACAATGTAAACTATAGGAACATTAAGGGAGAAGGGATACCGTGACATTTGAATAGGGGAAGGGAGGAGGGAAAGAAAGAAAATGATAGCGATATTTAGATGTTGAAACGAAGAGAGGGAAAACAGGTACTGGAGAAATAACGAAGAGAGAAAATGTAGGTTGTGCGGAGAAGAGGTAGAGACGATTAAGCACATGTTGCAAGAATGCAGGGAGTTAAAGGAGGAAGAAAGGACGGTGGAAGAGATATTAGAAAAAGGATGAAGGGGAGCGGCGTGGATGCAAGAAGCACGGAACAGAAGAGGACAGTTAATGAGAGAAGAGAAAAGGAGTGTAAGTGAAGTAAAGAAAGGAGAGACGGTAAATAGTGCAGAGAATGTAAATAGTAAAACGCAATCACTTTGCAAGATTCTGTAAAATTAACCTAATAAAGTATATTAGTAGTAGATAGCTTTTGCGTTTGGTAGTTTCAAAAAATTAGCAATATTCTACCCATTTTCATAAAGGAATTAATGCCAATTTTTGTTTTGTTAATTTTGCGTTTCTGATCTGAAGAAAAATTACTTTTCACTTCTCGCTTAAATATATACTCTTTACACATGTCGTAAGACTCGCCAGTTATTGTAAATTTGCGTACAATTTTTTTTTTGCATTAGGAACAGTAACATGTAGTGTTGTTCCCAAATCTTGAATTTCGATAATTGAGCGACAAGTACCCATTATTCCTATTATTAATGCGATCTGGAAAAAATGCTTTTATTGGAAGATATTCATCATCTAGCGCAGACTTCAAAAATTTGTTAATATCCTCTGAAGTGAAAGTGTTTGCTTTTTTTAGAACACATCCCCCGGGCTGCCGTTTTAAATATGCTTATAGTTTAGCATTTTTAGATATATTTACATTTTCGTTTAGGCTTATTGTACTTTTGAGCATTGAGTGTTGTTGCCACAATGCAGAATATAGGTATTTTACATTTAGCGCCGCAAACTAAGCAAGGATTACAGATTCAGATGTAGATTCCACTTTTTATCCACTATCCAGTTACAAAACGTCTCGTATGCGCTCAAGTAAAGTCTTTAGACTTACTTGGTAATTAATCGAGGGATGCTATTTCAGTTGCTTGCCGAACATCAAGTGCCGTTAATGTTAACTGTCTTTAGATGTAGGCGGAATATCCATTTTATTTTAGTTTTTTTAATAAATCTGGTATTTAGTATAAATTTGCGAGTGAACTAAATTTAATTAAAATTACAGAAAAGTGTTGCATGATTGTTACATAGACGTTTACACAGTAACAAATAAATGTGCATCGCCACGTCGCTTCGATTTTATTCAAACGTTAGTATTATTCGCAAATGCGTGAATGTCTAAGAGAGAGAAAGAGATTAATTCTCTTCTACAAACCGACACCATTGATTGAATGTATTTGACGGATCCCATGACAATATGTAAATAACAGTAATTTATGTTTATTAATTCCGTTGCTAATGATAATAACAGTGATGAAAGGAAATTAGTGTGTAATGTATGCTATTAGTATTGTCTGCCGAGTCATATATCGACTATATTATACTATAGTCGTGAGCAAATTTATTTATTTACCACAATCAGGTTACAAATCAACACAACGTGAGAAAGAAAAGGACATATATATATATATATATATATATATATATATATATATATATACGCGAACGTTCTGGAAGAACGGTGAAAGAAGGAGGTGGAAGAAAAGAAGCTGTTACCAGATAGACTGGTAGGATTCAGGAAAGGAAGAATAACGACGGATAACGTATACATATTGAAGCATATAGCAAACAAGGAATTAGAAAAGAAAGAAAGCAAAATGGTAGCGGTATTCGTAGACATAAATACGGAAAAAGATAAAGATATCGAAAAATCAGAAAAGAAAAAATGCCTAGTTTCGCAAATGAAATGTAAAAATGACAGGAAGATCAATATCCTTCAATCGGTTCATGATGAATTTTAAAGCACCGCGTTATTCACAACCCGACACCAACATTTTTGGATATGTATTTCGAATCCTTTCGTTTCCTTTCCCTATTTTTTGTGTGAGAGGACACCCAGCATCTTCTCAGTTGTAGCTTCCATCCTTACGATTAACTTCAGTAAGAAATACGTTTGCAGGAGTTGACGAATAACTTCAAGATGGAATTTTGGAAACGAGACGAGCTTCACGTCATATGGGGTCATATACGAGGATGGTTCAATGATTATTGTACCTGACCTATTAGCAGATTTATGTTTCCACAAAGTCTCCTTTGCAGTAATGCACTTCTTCTACCTATGCTGTAAAGCCGCTATACCTGCTTCAAAGAAAGTTTCCAGCTCAGCCGTGAGCCATTCCTCCACAGCCTCCGTAAATGCTGCATTCGAGTAAAATTTCATCCCCTTGAGGTGCTCCTTCAACTTAGAGAACAAATGAAAGTCACTAGAGGCGAGGTCTGGTGAGTTGGGAGCATGTCCTAACACATCAAAATCAGTTGCATGGATTGCGGCACCAGCAACATGACTTCTGTGGGCCGACGCATTGTTCGGTGGAACAGCACTATTCGCCCCATTTTTTGTTGATTGATTTGAGTAGCTTGGGGATTAGGGCTGCACAATAAGCCTCCGTGATAGTGTGCTCAAACTCCAGGTAGTCAATAAGGAGTACACCCTTCGCATCCCAAAAAATTGTGCCTATAACTTTGCGTGCTTATGCCTGAACCGGGGGGGGGGAGGTCAACTTCTGTGCTGCCACTCCATACTCTGTCGTGGTGGAGCCACGTCTCATCCAGTGTCACAAATATATAACAGAACTGCTTCAGATCTGGCTCCATAAGCTCCAAACTAACCCTTGAACATCGAACTCTGTCTTTCTGTTGTTGAAGGGATAACATTTTGGGTACCCAACGCGCTAACACTTTTCTGGTTTCCACTGAGCCTACTGATATATTCAAGATTTCTTCTAACTGTCGCGCTGTGATTCGCCTGCCTGCCGTAATCGTGTCATCCAAAGTACCAATGTTTTCTGGGGTGCATGCTGTTGTTGGAGGACCAGCACCAGGGGCCTGTTGACAGCCGAAGTTGCGACATCAGTTCCTCACCACCTGGTAGGAAGGGGCCCCATTAGCCATCACACTAACCATGTCAACATGAATCTCCTTTAGGTTTAACGCCTTTTTCTGGAGGTACTTGATGACAGCTCGTTGTTCGGTTTTGTCCAATTTTTAACCTAGGCGCCACCTATGACACCTAAAACAAAAATATAAATGTTACTATAGCAGCTACAATTCCGAAATTTTGCATATAGGCATCTTAGACATTAGGCTACAATATTCACAACCGTCCATCGCAGTTAAAATATTTTATACACACTCGGGGCACTAATTACTGAACCACCCTCGTATAAGGTATGAGCATTCTGCACACAAATATCCAGTATATGAAAAAACAATTTTTTATGCCGTTTTATGGTCTTCCGTGTGTAATCCACTGTGCTGACCATCATATCAGACCTGTCAATGACTCCCATTTGCTCATTATAAGAAAGCACACATAACGGTTTCACCTTATTTGTTTTGTAACTCTGTTGGCTTCAGGAAGGGTAATAATTTTATTTCTATGAAAGGTAGTAAGAATCAAAATGTCACGACGGTTTCTCCACATCAGAGTTTTTCTCACTGCGTCTCCTTCCTTCAGATTTTTTTTCAAGAATTGGCAAGTGTTTTCCATTGGCACATACAGTTCCACAAGAATTTGTTTTATGTTCAAAAAGATAGTTTACTACATACGGACTGGTACAATAACTATCAGAATAAAACGAATTTCCTTTGTTCAGATAGGGCTCTGGAAGTGTTACAACCATATCACTTGATAAACTTAGATCACGATAATTGTTTGTTGTGATTCTTGCCAGCGTATACTTGAAGGTTCAAAGGATACCCTGCTTCGCAGTCGTACAGAACAAATCATTTTATTCCAAATCGCTGTCATGTTTTTTGTGTACTCTTTAAAAATTAGTCGACCGTTGAACAAAAACATACTTTCATCGATGATGGTATTCTCAAAATGATACAACTGATTTTTAAATTTATTTTGTGCTGGGTGATCTGTTATATTTCGAACCACTACCTCGTTTATTCAAAGAGATCGAAAAACTTTATATACCAAAGTTATGCAGTTTTGAATACACAACCTGTATATTTTTACATGTTTGGAATCTACGGCTTCAAATACATACATACAGTTCATCTGCCAAATGTCAGCTCAGTCGCCATTTTACTTTGACAGAGTCGGCTTCAGGAGCATTAGAAAATTAAACATTACTGCTTTATTTAGAAACTAAGGAAATTACTATGCATATCGTTTTACTAGTACTTGAAAGAGCTATTTAATATACAGGGTGGCCCACGTATGTTTCTATTGGGAACAGTGAGTTTTAGCTAAAAAAAAACCGCAATTTTTTAATTTGATTGTTAACAAACGTCCCAAAAATTAATTATTAGGAAAAATAATATTGTGGGGGTAATTGTACGTCATTATCTATAATTTAGATGACGTCATAATGATCTAAAATTAAAAAATATTTAAAGCAATAAAATTAAAATGGCGCATGACTTGACATTTGATGGATTAAATGTATGTATTTGAAGCCCTCGAATCCAAATATGTAAAAATATACAGGATGTTCCGGTGAAAACGAAAGTTGGCTATATTGCTTTTTCATGTAAAATATCCCAAACTGGCACTAATTTTACCCAACATATATATATATATATATATATATATATATATATATATATAGTGTATGTGGTCATTGCCGACGTGGGCTTGAACTTCTAATATATTCTCTCTTTGATTAAAATATGTTTTGTTTTTTAATGTTCCCCAAAGAAACTTGTCAAGAGGTGCCAAATCGAGACTATTTGGCGGCCATGATATAATTCAATGTTTACCAATCCAAACATCGAAATCGGCATTTAGATGTCGAGCTACCTCGACATAGTTGTGCAGGGGCGCACCACCTTGTTGCCAAATTACGTTATTAAATAACACATAAACTATATATTAGTAATCAGGAGAAAATTTTCTACCAGAGTAGCGCAAAATATACAGGGTGTTCCATCTGCAAAACAAAGGTTCTATAAAATTTGTCATTTTCGATGTTCTTTTGTTTCTTCTGATATCGTGACATAAAAATTCATTCGATATCTCTTTGAATAAGCGAGATAGTGGGGGGTTCAAAATATAACAGATCACCCATGTACCATATCCAGAATGCTTTCTATTTTATATAAATGGCTATTTGATACTACTTGTTCATTATTGCCAAAATGGAAGTACCTCAATATATGTAGATAACGATCACGAGACATTATTTTGCGGAAAGTTGATGTTCCAATAAAATCATTTATAGACTAGTACTGCTTTAAATCAGACTTTTTTACAGGCATTCATCGTAAGCGCTAACTTCCATCAATTTTTTTCCTATTTTTAGCGCTTTGTTGTTGAGTGAAAAGGTTAGTTTCTTCAATAATCACGTTGGTTATTTCTTCTGAGCACACCTTTAAAACATACTCTACTTCTCGGGTTTCATTTGTTAGGTTTTAATTCTGAATCCCATTGTTACTGTTGTCGAGGTGGTGGACTGTAGGAACAAACTCATTTCAATCCCATTGCATCCCACACTCTTGAATATTTTAGGAAAGATAATCAGATTCATTCAAATTTGTATATCTTATGTGTTCCTCGGTGACCGAATCGTTATGTAAAATTTCTTCGTCTTCGACAGAGTCCAAATTTGCCTCACTTTTACTATCAGAGTGTGGAGCATATTCACTACCACTGTCCACAGTTAAACACAATTCACTGCTATCCAACACATTTAAAATACTGTTTATTTCAAAATCACCTAACCCACAATAAATCATGTACTCCGTTTTTCGTTATTAGCGCCTTTCAGAGCTTCTCGAGGCACCAGCGTGTTCAAAAACTTTAAAGCAGACTGACACTAAAACCGCTAACGTACACGTGAAGGTTGTTTTATCACCAAATAAAATATTTATAGGTGTCGGACCTAAAAAGGAAGATGTCCAAAAAACAAACTAGTTACTGACGAATGTATTCGGCACGCGTTCAACTGCCAAAAATCTTAATCTTATATTAGTCAGCCGTACACACAGCTTTAGAAGAAAAAATATTTTTAATAAGTAAATCACTGTTAACTTTTTTAGGTATAAGACATGGTATGTGATATTTACTTAGAATTCAAAGTAGATTCAGAAGATGAAATAAAAAACAGGTGGTCCACTTGACAAAATCAAGTTGGTGGTCGTCACTTATTTTTGGGCCACCCTATATACAAAATTTTACCACTAAAAAAACCACAGTCAAAAATAAAGATCGACGTGTCCGAGCCTTTCTCCAAAAACTAGACCCTTGAACCTTAAATTAATTTAGTCATAACTTCTGGGACTCACTGTATAATACCTCTAAGTATACGTGAATAAATGACTAATCAATTTTCGTCAATACGTATATCACACATAAATACACAACTTTTACAAAATACAATAACCTGGTTATTTTTATTTTAAACAAAATAACAATAGCACTCTGATGCTTATGCTTTTAGATCACTAGGAAGCAGTAGAGGATGCCTAGATTTCGCTCTCGTGTTTCCCGGTCGACACGATATTGGCCGTTCTTCACCACCAAATATTCTGGAATCAATCGCCATCAGCCAGGGTCTGCGTAATTTCCTGGGAGCATTCACTTTATGACCAACATAAACGCCAACACGTGGGCTTAACTGATACCCGTCAACATTCACGTTCTTTCCCCAACCCCTCCAAATTACTGCTTTTAATAAATCCGTTCACGAGCATTTTCTCTTAGGGATTTTCTCTAGCGCACCGGGAAAAAGAACATTGTACAATGAGGTGTGTTCTGCAAACTCCACTATGAAATACTTTGCGAAACGGGATAGAAACCCCTATGAACTTCACTCTCTACACGTTATTCAGATACACAGACATAAGAGAGGTTAATGACGCCACTGCTCTAACGAGTATTTGCGCACGCCTCAACACAATGCTTGCTACCCAATCATTGATCTCGTTTCACGATTCTTCCAGAATTCACCGTATTAAACTTCATGTTACATAACTAATCATAAAGTTACAATTCATTCAAAACGTAAGAAAATTATTGGGAACATGAACAAGAAAATACGTCATTAGTAAAAACCTTCACCGCCCAGCTATCGCATAAACAATTGTAACATGATCTGTTTTCGTCGCCACGAAGCTTTGGAAAATCCACTTTAATATTTTATCAACACTCAATTCTCAGTATATCTGGTCGCCAACATTCTGAATCGGCAAATATGTGCTTTCGTAAAGTAAACTACAATGAAGCAATTTCCAATGACGTAATTTCAACTTAAATATGTCTGTACAATTATAAATTAACGATTATTTAAAAATAAGATTATCCACAATTCACTAAAAATATAAAACTGCCTTCTTTTACTACATTAAGTTCATCAATACGAGCAAACAACTAATACGACAAAACTAAGAATAACCTCTTACAATTTCTACACATGTTCACACGATAAATTGCAACGTATGAATACGATATTGATGGTTGTGCAATATTTTGGGCAATCACGAGCATAGACGTACAATGTGCTTTGTAATGCATTATCAGTCCCCGCCATTATTTCAAGCCATGTTCAGTGACTCTGAACTCTGTTGTGGGTTAATTGCTGTGAGCCAAAAGGTGCGAAAAAGAGAAAGAAGACACAAAGGAAATGGGCCAAACAGCGGTTTATTGATAGGAGAAGTACAGCCAAATTACGGAATGAAGTGAGAATGTGTGAACCGTAACTTTTACGCACGTACAGTGATTTATTCGATAAACTCCTCACTTCGGTTACTCTTTTATCGAGAAACATGAGACTCTCGTGCGCGATGATATTCCTGCAAGTCAACGTTTGTCTATAACCTTATGGTATTGTGCAACTGGAATATCTTTTAAGACCTGAAGTTTTTAACTGCTGTTTCACCTCCGTAGGTCACACTGTTGTTGAAACTTGCACTGATCTGATCAATTGCCTTAAGTAATACATACAGGTAAAGCGATAATTTATTTAGTATGAACTTTTTAAATAACTTCATTAATAAGAACTAGCAAAATGGATGCTTGTGTTTTACTGAGGGGATTCTGCGTGGAATGGTATTGACCAAATGTAGTGCTTTCGAGGGGATTGGAGGTAGGGTTTGACACTGTATGGGATGGACGCACGTGTTGTGTTAATTTCCACCGAATACGATGTAAAGTCCCCATTTGTCCCTCGAATATTATATAATTGATGACCGGCTTTTCAAACACGAATTAATTTTTCTGAGTTCGGCTGCCGAAGCTACAGAGATTTTATCGTTATCGTCTGGTGGTTGTTGAAGGTGTTTGATAGCCATTTTCACCAACTGGTATCTCCTATTTTTTTCTTCTTAGGACGTCCATATTAAACCTGGAAGAAACAAAGACCTCAGAATTTTTCTTCGCCTTAAAATATTTTTATTCTATATTACACGTACCAACGTCAAAAGAAAAATGGAAAGAAATTGAGCGAGATTTCAACGATTAGTGGAATTTTTCAGTATCTGGACGCGACTGACGGGAAACATGTTGCGAATAAAGAAACGTCACAATTCCGAATATCCTTACTTCAACTATAAAAAATCTTCAGTAACATGTGACGATGGCAGTAGCAATGTGAATTATGAGTTCCTCGTGGTTGATGTAGGTATCAATGGGCGAATATCAGACGGCGCTATATAGTTGCACGAAGTTCAGAAGAACACATTGTAAGGTAAGGTATTATTTACTTAGGGGTTGAACTGACTACTATGCGCGTCTCCACGTGGCGGTTAGGGAAATAACCAATAAGCCAACACCAAAATTAGAGCTCTTAACTTCAAACGGGTAATGTTAGCATTGAGAGTACGATGTCGCGACATGTTCACTTCACATTAGTGTTCAGTGGCTTCCTTCACCTTAACTGTTTTCAATCGGAACACTCTCACCCCTAACCTTACTCTTTTCATGCTACGAATGCCGGAAGACCTCTTCCTTTCACTTTCTACTCTTTTCAGGACGTGCGCCGTCAAAAGTGTCCACGGATGTGGCAAGCCCGGGATGTCCTAGCTGGGGACGGCTGAGCGCTAGCCGCAACCACTAGGTTTATTTCAGAAACTCTAACAGGGCATGGCTAGGGAACTTCGTAAAGGAGAGGCCGTGGGTCCTGGCTCAATTGCCCGGAGAAAACCTCAATAAAAATCCTAAATCTTAGGGTGTAGCGAGTCAAGCCAAGGGATGCGTGACTATATAGAAGATCAGCCACTACTGACCCTCTCCTGGGGCACCAGATGCAACCCTACTGGATTTAGTCACCTTCCCCGGTAGCAGGATGTTCATATCGTGGTGACCTTTCTTACTCCATACTCGTGAGAACAATATAGCTGACTACAAAGTATTAGAAAATGCTTTAGGAGAGGATCCGACAACGAAAGACTCTCCTCGGCGACCTTTTGACACACTTCAGACACGGGGATCAGATACACCTGATGGGTTATCGTCTGACATGTCAGGAGTAAGTCGCTGCTGGGATGGGTAGCCTTGCACTGTAGACCAAAAAATCTGTCAGTAGCGCAAAAGGGCAAACCAAAAATAGCTGAGAAGGAGAAAGCATCTACTTGGATTAAATCCAAGCCGACCGTTAAGTCGCCTCCTATAGTCGAAGGTGTGGTAAAAGAAGAGAAAGTGAGCTCCAAGCGACCTCGATCGGATCCTTCCATACCTAGAACTAGTCGGCAAGCTAAAAGACCCATGAGCGTAAATTGGGTCATACAGCGAGGCTGCCAACGGACTAAGGATGGCGGAGGTCAACTGACACCTCCCGGACGAAATTGTCGAGTAGAATCAATCGGACCTGCTCATTAACAAGTTAGGAGATCTAATGTATCTTACTCTTTCGCGGAGCTCGTACACCTTCCCAATTTGAAAGATGTAGGTACACGGGAGGTACAGTATGGATCACGTGTGAAAACGACTTGACCAAAGTCTGTATGAATCTGACAGTAAGGAAAACTATAGAAGAGTATGGATTTAATGTTGGCGAAGTGCTCCCGAAAGGGTATGGTTTCCGGAGTAACCAACATTGACTAGTGGCTGCCATGTGACTGCACCTCGTGTGGGTTTCTGGAGAGGCTAAGTTCAAGAACTACTATAGGATTAGAGTTATTCAGTTCTGGCTCATACAGAGCTCTACCGACATTGGGGATATGGGCACTTCAGGTGTACCTCCACCACAATGAGGCGATCTCAGCCAAATTATGCAAAATGATGGAGGGTTACAATGTAGTCCTAATTCAGGAAACCTGGATGAACCAAAATAAAATAAAATGTCTTGGAGCGATATGAGGAGAGCTCATTTTTAGTAGTGCCACCGACAGACCTAGGACCTGCACACTAATAAAGAAAAATATTAAATATCACCACTAACAAATTAACGTCGTATGGGGTAGCCGCAACACCAATTATAGATGAGAGCCAATTTTACAATTCATTATAGCACATAACTTGAACATAATGAATCAGAGAAACAAACCTACCTTCGTAACTGTGCGTAGGCAGGAGGTAATTGATATAGCAATAGCAAGCTCATCTGTGCCTAATTTTGTTGGAAACTGACGTGTATCTAGTGAATCTAGTGAAGAAAGTTGCTCACATCACAGACACATACAATTTGGAACCACAAGTATTACTAAAGAGATTGAATAATATTGAAACCCACGAAATAATAAATTGGACGTCTTGCAAGCTAGACTGTATAGGATACTGACCGAACTTTTTTGAGTACCCTTTCCTGGTTCGTAACTACTATTAAATGAATAGCCGGACGAGCTACAAACCGGGGGCTTGGGTGGCGTGCGTTACTGGCTAAACAGCTAGCAAGGTGAATATATTTGACATAATTAGATTGGTAATCGACTCGTTCAAGCCATTACTGGGACGTCACAAGATCTTCCCGGCGATGCCACAGAAGGACCAGCACTCGTAGTTACTGCACTCTGCTCTACTTTACGAGCCAGTCTAGCAATGAAGTACCTTCCACGGAAATGGAAAGTAGCTGGGATGGTCTTTATTCTAATCACCGGCCCACCTAGTTACTCAGGGCGTATTGCCCCATCTGCCTTACGTCATTCGTAATTAAAGCAACGAAAAACTACTCGATAAACACGTTAGGGAGAGATTATTGGTAACTAATCCACTACTCCAGTACAAGACTGTCAAAATAGATAGCACCCCATCACCTCTTGAGGAGAGTTGATAATACCTTACAGCAAAAAGAAATCCTTTTAGAGGCATCCTTCCACATAAAAGGATCTCGTCATCTAACTCCATTTCCTCGAGTTTGAGACGTCCGGGTCTAGAGGAGACCTGCTGCAGATATGGGAGAAGGGAAATTTGTAAATACAGTAAGGGAGCGTATGCAAACCGCCGTTAATGAAACGTTTAAGTAATCACAAATAGAAGACCTAAAAGTCAGTCCTCAAAAAACCACAAAGTAACATTCACGGTAAAGGCAAAATATAGAAACTCGACCCGGCGGTGGAGGTAGCATACTTGGGACTCGTTACTGATTCCAGGCTTACCTACCAACACATTGACAAAATCATCAGAAAAGGGAAATCACACTCGCTATGATAATACGCAAGTATGGTTAAACATGGAGATTGAAACCAAGTGTGGCTATACACTGAAGTAATCAAACCAACAATAACATAGGCGGCACTGGTATGGTGGACAAAAACCTGCCAGGAAACAACAAAACTAAATCTATGCAGGGTGGTAGAGGTATTTGCCTGTTTATGAATTACGGATCAATGAAATCAACCCTACCGCGGCAATGTAATCTCTGCTGAGCCTTTCTCCTCCCCTTCAATTTATTATTAATGGAGAAGCAAGGACCGGACTTCACAGGATTTGAATCTTTTGGAAAAATGCGCGTAAAGAGAACACAAAAGTTAGTTGAGAGCATTGGGAGACCCATATTGAAATAAGAGCGGACCACATGATACCAAAAAATTGAAAACTAGACTCTTCAAGATAACTATTAGCAATCGAGAAGAGGGATTAATCAAATCCAGGAAGTTTTTGAGGGATGCCATGTCTGGAACATTGACGGGTCAAAACCCGAGGCATGTGCTAGAGCGAGAGCCTACTACGCAACTTCAAGCGAGAGCATAATTTCGTTTGAAAAGTACGCTACTGTGTTTCCAACGTAGATATACGCGATACTGGAATAAATAAAATAAAGCACTGTACATCTAGGCGCCAGGCAGCCTAATGAAGCCATAAGGCCTCATCGCATCTGGTCTGCGAATGCTACGAAACACAAAGGGCCTGGCGAACGAACAACGTCATCCTGTTATGGGTTCCAGGAAATTTGGGAATCGAAGGAAACGAGCGGATGACCTCGCTAGACAGGGAGCACTAAAACTGTTTTATGGACCAAAACTTGTTCTAGGAGTAACGCAGCAAAGCCTCCATAGATCGCCCGTGCTTAAAAAGGGCTTCAGAACTACTATGGCTAAGTAGCAAGAATCTTAGAAGTATAACAGGAGCGTTAACAAGGCATAACACTGTTAAAGTACATCATTAGAGGAAATGGAAACTAACAGGAGCCCTCACCTGCGGATTTTGCACTGAGGAACCTGAAACCGTTATTCACGTTTTATACAACTGGGATGCACTAGCTAAGAAAAGACAACGAATTTTCGGATATGTGCGAATGGAACCGTAAGATTTCAGAACACTTTCAGTGAGAGACCTGCGTGATATGTTACAGGAACTCAACATTACAGACTGGGTGAAATCAACCAAGAAGAACAAAATAAGCTCGGAACAATAAGAGTAGACGGGCCCTAGCAACAAGGAAAAGAGGTATTAATTAGCTATCGAATTTTACTTCTAAGGTAGTGAACCCAGGTGGGAAATAATTTTAAAAGCACTAGGTCTGAAATTTGATAAACCAGACTGAAAATAATATAACTGAGTAACGATGGCAAGTGAAGATAGGATTTGGGAGGCAGCGTTTTACGGATTAAGTGATAATGATAATTATGACAGTTATAAGCTACACCAGTTATTTAACTGTGCGGTAGTAGGACGATAACGTTAGTAGGGAATGCTACATCGCCCGGGGCACGATTTGGCTAGTAACCGGTCTCCCGCTATGGTATTACCCAAGAGAACAATGCAATTGCTTCGGCTCGACTTGGCTACAAGGGGTTGTCAAGGTCGAAACAGACAGGCCCCGTTGCTGACGACTGCGCAAGGAATGCTAAATGTATGTATCGTGAAGAATTTGAAACTTCAAATGTAATATACAAAAGGCAGCTTATGTATCGGAAGCAAAGCACAAAGGAAGGATGCTGTGGAGCTGGATGATGGCAGCCTAGCACTATGGTCAGGAGTTGACACAGAAGTGGATGGCGCAAAATGAGTTGAGGTAATCGTAAGTGAAAGAGTGAAAATATGTGTTAAACAGTACGAATTGGTATCTCCCCGGGTATTGGGGGTTAGAATGAAAGTGGAGTTTTAAAGAATTTTTCTTGTTTCATGCGACGCATCCGATAATGGAAAAAGAGACCAAGAGTGTGAGCACTTCTGGAATGATGTAAAGAACGTGTTGAACGTATGTAAGCCGAACGAAAGAGTGATTATAGAGGTAGATATGAACAGATGGGTGGGTGTACAGAGTGAACATACCGAACGCGTTCTAGGAACATTCGGAAACCAAAGCTTCAATGAGAATGGTGAGCGCCTAGTGAAAATCTGTGTGGAGAGAAGTTTGTATCTAATACGTGGTTTCAACATAAAAATGTGCATATGTCTAAATGACAGAGGTAAATCTAAACTTATGATTGACTTGATAGCATATTAATAACGACTTAGAAATGTGGTGAAACACACAAAAATAATGCGGGGATCGGAGTGTGGATCAGATCACTTTTTAATTGTATCGAGAGTGTGTTTAAGGCAAAAGTGGGTTTGGAGAAGGAATACAAACGTAATGCGAACGTCCAAAATTAGGGTAGACAAACTGGTAAATAATGGTGCGAGAATGAATAAAACAGTAACGAGTTGAATGTGAATGAAACAGTGTGAAACGAACGAATAAAAGACACTGAAGTTGAAAGTGCATGGACAACCTTGAAGAACTGTGTTGTCAATTGTGCCGTGAGGATATGCGAAAGAGCGACTGTATGTATACAGAAAAATTGTGCTTGGTGGAATGAATCGTTAAAAAAGGCAGCATTTAAGAAAAAAGATGCCTGCATGGCAATGAGTGCTGCAAAAAATGAGACTGAGGAAAAGGGGTTGTATGAGGTGTACAAATTAAGAAACAATGAAGCGAAGGAGGCAGTGAGAATAAGTAAAGAGGAAGTGATGGCTGTGGAAGTACAGAAAATTCAAAACTGGGGAAACAAAAAATCTTCTGGAAATGGGTCAAAATATAAAACATGACCCAAAACAGAACGCTGCAGGAGTGATGAATACGAACAGTGGATCAGTTTGGGGCGATTGTGAAGTGAGTAAATGCTGGCAAGAGTAGTTCGGAAAGCTGTAGAGTAGTAAGTAAAGTAAGACTGAAGGGTTAAATAAGGAGAATGTAGAAGGAATGGTGAATGAAACTGAGAAGGATAAATGAGGTACAGAAAACGGTAGGTAGGTTGAAATATGATAAAGGAGCAAACATAGATGAAATCACTGGTTAAATTCTAAAGTGAGGAGGCGCAAAGCTTATACGAAGATTGTGTCAATTATTCAATGTGTACCTTCAGGGTGGAAAAGTGCCGAGGGATTGGAAGTGCGCGATCATTGTACGACTGTATAAGGGCAAGAAGAACAAGAGTGATTACAAGAACTACTGAGGAATAAGTTTGCTCAGTGTACCTGATAAAGTATTAGGAAGAATACTGATTGATAGAGTACGAGAAACTACACAAACTAACATTTAGAATGTGCAGGGTGGCTTCATGCCAGGGACAAAATGTGTTGATCAGATGGTTGTCTCCAGCAGGTGATCGAAAAGTGTTTAGTGTCAAAAGGAAGTTGTACTGTGCGTTGTAGAACTGGAGAAAGCACGACAGAGTGAATATGAAGAACCAGAGGAAATATTAAATTAATATGGCGTAAATAAAGGTCTAATAAGCGGGATAAGAGCAATATACAATGGTAGCCGGGCGTGTGTTTGGGGTGACAGGAGGTGCGAGTGAATACCTTAATATTGAGCAAGGAGTTCGAGAAGGCTATGTGATGTCACCGAAGTAGTTCAATGTATACATAGATAAATGTGTTGGGCAAGTATGTACCGGTGCAAATGGTGTAATGCAGATGACAATCTTATTAAGTGACAGTGCGGGCGAGCTACAAACTGCTCTGGGAAAGTTTGATACAGTCTGTGAGAGCATGGACCTAAAGGTAAACGTGAACAAAACTAAGATTGTGGTATTCAATCGGGAAGGTGGAAAGGAGAGTAGAGTATTTACTCTGCAAGATGGAATAGTGGAGCAAGTGGACGAGTTGGTATATCTGGGTAGAATATTTACTGCAGATGGTACATTGGATGGCGATATTGGACGAAGGGTCAATGCTGGAAGGAAAGTGATTGAAAGTATGCGGACGATAATGAGAAACGAAAGCATGAGACATGGGTATGTCAAAGAAAGCACGAAAGAAAAATAAATGTCGTGGGTATGAGGTTTCTGAAAGCGCCGTGATAAAATGAGAAGGAAAAGATAAAGAATGAGTGCATAACGACGGAGTGTGGCAAGGAAAATACGATGAAAGATAGATATAAAAGCAGTACATTGCGTTAATTTGGTCACGACCGAGCTGGTAGGGTAGTGGTGGCTCGAACTGCTCAGTATTCGTGAGGTAATGGGTTCGATTCCCGTTACCGTCTACCTTATATGAGGTTTTCTCAGGGAGTTTTCCTCATACACATGTAGCAATATGGTTACTGCGTACATCTACACCATGTGCGGCTACTTAGGCGGATGCTGGGGTAGTATTTCTCCGTCAGAACCTAACTCCGTTCCTTCGGATCCTATCCTGACTACACCCATCCTTAATCCCACCATGCATATATACGTAATGTATGTATGCTGGGAATCCATGATTGTAGCTGAAGGAGCTTGAAGGGCTCAAACAGCCCGCCCTCTTCCTTGGGGAGGAAATGAAATACGTGACTTTTCCTTTCCCTTCCTTGGTTTGGTCACATTTAGAGATTGAACAACACAAGATTATCGAAGCAAATATATGCGGGTGAGGATAGAGGTAAGACCGGGCCTGAGAGACCGCGTAAAGCTTGGCTAAATGTAGTAGAATGTATAATAAAAGAAACAAAGATAAGAAGTTGTAAAAATAAAAGGACATGTCAGAGCCAATGTATGGATCTAGTGGAGGCTATGGAGGTATGTGGAGACAGGAAAGCATGTAGAAGGATAGTGAATGAAACATAAATAAGAGCCAGAGATTGTTTTGCATACCCGTAAGGGAATGGCGTGATGGTTAAGTTATGAACTACACCACATGACTTTCGTCTTTAAGCTCTCGATTGTTATATTTAAAGTCTTTTGGTGGTTCGGGATAGATTTCTATTTTGCTACTTAAAAGCATAAAGTGGTATAAAATGCTTCAAACGAGATCCCGTCATAAAATGGTAATATATGTTTGTAAACTAAACCTACACTAAAATACCCTTATTAGCATTAATTACCTGCCTACTTGAGCTAGAGGTAAAATAACGCGAATTCATTCACAAATTTTCTTTCGAATCGACCGTATTCCTTAAATATTAAAAATGAGAAATTAATTGTTTCTTTGCGTAATTCCTTTGCCGTCATATAATCTGGAATTTTTTCCTTTTTAGAAATACAATAAAAATCTATGATTATTGGCTGGTCAATATCTCAGTTATAAATTGGCTGAGGTATAAAAGCAATCTGGCTTACCTTGTAATTTATACAATTGCCGGCGTGTAAAACGGTAGCTTTGGCGTTTCATCAATATCTATCTACCGTACACTTAAATCTTTTTTTTTCTTTATTTAAGGAAATCTCCCGTTTGTTCATTTTTGTACGAATAACGCTCAAATATCTTTCAATTCTAGAAAAAATACGTTTTAGATTAAATCGTGGCAATCTAAAATCGAAAAGTTTTGCGTCTGTTCAAGACAAGGCATCTCGTTAGTCTAAATCTCTCCGACAAATGTCACTACGACAATTACTTAAATGTCACTCGCATTGATACAGCAATAATTGGATACAACTTCTGTGTTCTGATTTTTAATTTAATTTTAGATACATCTGCCTCATCCCTATAAGAACCCAGTAAACAGCAAAGAAATTAGAGAACTTCCTTCGATGTTGTATTGTTTGTGGGTTTGTTCAAAGTACTCAAATTTAGGAAGTTTCAGAATTTTGTTGAATCTACCTCTTACTTTACGTAACAATGATATAAATGCTTCGAAAATTTTAGTTTTCAATTATAGAAAACTACTTAACTTTTTCTTATTGAAGCGTTAAAATTTATTGCTTGGCAACAGGTGCTTTTAACTTTTATAACAATTATCAATTCGATGAGAAACTTTCTGAAATTTCAATTGTGTTCAGTTATTTAATTTGAATACTTCATTGTAAGCAAAAATCATTAACATTGACACATTATTTAATAATTTTTCATTTCCAGCTACAATGACATCCCTATCCTTTAGACAAAACTTTGAAATGTATCCGACATTTTATAGTCCTCATAAGGTCACCACACTTTAGTGCTGAAACATGAACATGAAACATGAAGCAAACAAAATACACCCACGTACCACTCAAAAAATAAAACACCAAACGCGTTTCAATAGCCAATTTATATCATTAGCGGTCGACTAGGGCGTACTAAAGAAATTCGTGATATATATATATATATATATATATATATATATATATATATATATATATATATATATATATATATATATATATATATATATATATATATATATATATATATATACAGGTGTTCCAGTTTTTTGTAGCAGGACTTTAATATTCGATACAGGGTTTAAAAGTTTTAATTTTTTTTCAGTTCTTTTAATTTATCTTCAAAACTATTTAAAATAATAAATCCAAATTTAGTACACATATTACACTTCTTAAACTCAATATTAAGAGTAGTTTATCGTTTATCAATATCTACAGGTTAGTACATTATTCTGGGATGGGATAAAGATCCCCCCCGAACTTTTTCATGCGTCGCCTCTAACTCTTAAAAACCAAAAATTTATATTGCGCATTTGATTTAGGAACTTTTTTGTCTTCTGTTTTTTTTTCGAAAAATGCATAGTTTTCGAGATAAATTAGCTGTAATCCATGAACAGCTTCCAAATGGTAAGTAAAGAACGTCGGATGCTCCCTCAAAAAATCGTGTGCCATGAAAAGAACAATAAAAGAAAAGAATCAAATTATGTCAATTCTCACGTTTTTTTTTTGTCTCTTAATAAAAAGTAGTACTCCACTGATTTTTTCTTAACTTTTCAGTTGAATTAAATAAAGGAAAATAAAAGTAAAACAACAAAATAAATATTAAAAATATACGTATTTATTGGAAAAAATTGGAAAGAATTTCTATTTAAGATTTTAATAAGAACGAAACGAACGAAATAAATAAATTAAACAAATACATAATTCACAACGACGAATAATTGCACGAGAAATATTAACTAAAAATTGCCTTATTTCATTACACGCATCCCTAATCCTATTAATGAGTTCATCTGTTGTTGTCACAGGAGTTGCACACACCCTTTCTTTTAAATACCCCCACACAAAAAAATCTAGGGGATTTAGGTCTGGAGACCTTGGCGGCCAGGGAGCTGGGCCTGTACGACCGATCCTTCTTCCTGAATAATGGTTGTCCAGCCAGTTTCTAACGATTCTGCTCTAATGAGCTGGACAACCATCAAGCTGGAACAAAGCCGTTCTTCGTAAATTTAAGGGAATATGTTCCCACATATTCCCATGTTCATTCTCTAAGAATTCCAAGAAAGCCGCAGCATTCATTCGCGGTGGTAAAAAGTAGCGCCCAAAAAGGTGATTATTGTAAATACCTGTCCAGACGTTCACACTAAATTCTTGTTGGAAATGTCTCCGGCGAACTACATGTGGATTTTCATGTGCCCAAACGTGCTGGTTGTGAAAATTTGCCACAACACGGCGAGTGAAGCAGGATTCATCGGTCCATAAAACATTATTTAAAAAACCTGGATTGTTATTATTTTCAGCAAGAATCCATCGACAATACGCCACTCTACGTTCTGCACCCCCGGGTTGTAGTCCTTGAACAGGTTGTAGATGATAAGGATATCGGTGATCCCGTTTTAATGTTCGGTACCCGGATACCCTTCTAATGCTAGTTATGGGATCTCTGTCGAATTCACGCAAAAATCGTCGTGCAATATTTCTTTGCTGCCTATGATTATTATTTTGACGACCATGCACATTATTTAACCACTGACATAATTTGTTGGTGAACTCTTACAAATACTAGAGGATGCGGAGCTCTTCTAAAAGGAAATCTTCGCCTATATTCACGGGCTACTGCTGCTAAACTTCCATTTACAAAGCCATAAATAAAATGGATATCCGCTATTTCTTGATTAAAAAACAAAAATGGCATTTTAAAAGATCACTTTTGCAATAAAAATTAACACAATAAAATATGTAAATAAATTACATTCTTTCTTATGCACAAGTCGTATTTAAAATAAAACGTGAGATTTGACACAATTTGATTCTTTTTTTTTATTGTTCCTTTCATGGCACACTATTTTTTGCTGTTCATGGATTATAGCTAATTTATCTCAAAAACTATGCATTTTTCGAAAAAAAAAGCAGAAGACGAAAAAGTTCCTAAATCAAATGGGCAATCTAAATTTTTGGTTTTTAAGAGTTAGAGGCGTCGCATGAAAAAGTTCGTGGGGGATAAATGGTGTACCACCCCAGAAAATGTACTACCCTGTAGATATTGATAAAAGTTAAACTACTCTTAATATTGAGTTTAAGAAGTGTAATATGTGTACTAAATTTGGATTTATTATTTTAAATAGTTTTGAAGATAAATTAAAAGAACTGAAAAAAAATTAAAACTTTTAAACCCTGTATCTACAAAACTAAGCGTTTGGAAACCTATGTTTATATGAACTTTTTGTCTTAATTTTGAACATTAGGAACCTGTCCTAAAGGATACCATTCTCGATAGATACGTTGAGCTTTGGAGAAATTTGATCGAGCTCCTCCGTAACACATAATTGTGTCACTGTATTCTTCAAAAGTATAGTGAACCATTTTAGGAACACAAAATAATATGTACTATTGGAGTGATGAAAATAACAGGCGATGGAAATTTACGAAAAAGCGAACGAAATCTACAGTTGTCAAAATATTATTGTCCTGTTAGAGGTATATTGTGTTCTTGATTAAGTTTTTCATTGATTCTCTTATTGATTTTTCAAAATTACTTTAAAAAATGGTTCACTGCACTTTTGAAGAATACAGGGACATAATTATGTATTACGGCGAAGCCAGATCAAATTCTTCCGAAGCCCAACGTATCTATCGAGAAAGATATCCATTTAGGCATATTCCTCATAATAGGACGTTTATTGACGTACACAGGCGTTTGGGTGAAGATGGCGGTTTTAAAAAACCAAAAGTTAATAATGGGATTTCCAGAACTCGTCGCACTGCGCGAAACGAAGAAACTGTTTTACGAATGGTAGAAAATAATCCGAGAACAAGCACCAGGAAAACAAGTTCAGCGGTACGAAATGTTAACCGTGAATCAGTTAGACAAATTTTCAATGAACAACTTCTTCGTTCGTATCATTTCCAAAAGGTTCATTCACTATCAGAACATGACCATCTTCCTCGTGTACAATTTTGAGAATGGTTGCAAAATCAAAGACACGATATTTTTTTTCAATTTTGTTTACTGATGAAGCTGGTTTTAGCCGTGATGGTGTTCTCAACCTACATAATATGCACCATTGGAGTGATGAAAATCCTCATCAAACCGTAATTAGAAGTGACCAATATGGGATTTCTATTAATGTGTGGGCAGGTATAATTGACAATTACTTAATTGGCTCATTTCAATTGCCCAATCGGTTGACAGGTGAACTGTATCGAAATTTCTTAGAGAATGAACTAAATACGTTATTAGAGGATGTTCCATTGGCTATTATTGGTAGAATGCGTTACATGCATGATGGTGCGCCAGCTCATTTCTCTCGATTGGTAAGGGAATTTTTGGATAGGAGATTTGGAAATACGTGGATTGGTCGAGGGGGACCTGTGCCTTGGCCAGCTCGTAGTCCCGAACTTAATCCCCTCGATTTTTCATTTTGGGGATTTATGAAAAATGATATTTATTCTGTAGAAATATATAATGAAGAGCAACTATGGATAAGAATTATGGAATCCGCAGATAGATTCCGTAATAACCCAGGAATATTTCAGAGATGCCGCCAATCCTTAGGAATAAGAATTAAAAAATGTATTCAAGTACAAGGACAACAATTTGAACATCTAAGAATTTAATGTTTTTTTTAATCACTGCCCTTCATTGTTGCTATTAAAATTTAATTGTTGAAGTGTTATGTTTTTGCAAATAAGTTACTTTGGCGCTTTTGGATAATTTCCATGCATCGGATGCATTTTTCTCGTAAACCGTTGGTCCTAGCGACTTCAATAAGGTATACCTTTCTGAAGCAAAAAATATGGGAAAACAAATTTTTCCAGTGGAAAATGACATACAGTGTAAGGCAAAAAGTTAGGACCGATTTAAACAAGATGGTAACCTGTTTGTGGCGCCCTCTATCAGTAATAAAATAACTAAGGTCATATTTGAATTCTGCGTGATAAAAAGCCCATGTATACAAAATTTCGTCCGCTTATTACATCATTGTAAACAGATATTTAAAAAAAAAGACAAAAAAATAATTAAACTTCAACACCCTATATCTTTTAAACGAAGGCGTTGCCGACCTAAGTTCACAGGAACTTTTTCTTATTTTAGTGTCCTCTATCGCGTGGCACTATGCATGCACTTTTTTTGTCGCCCTGTGTATATATATATAGTTTATATACAGGAGGTTCAATTATAATAAAAAATATTATATGCAGAATCGGTTATCACAATAGCAATTAAATAGCACAATCCATCATCGTCTTTAGCTGCACATCATTTAGGCACAAGACTCCAAATTAACCCCAATAATATCCGTTTAATTGCAACTCTACAATTCTACATACCTTACGAGAAAGAATTATTAAAGAAGCAGTTGAAATTGAAAGAAAACCGAACGCCCTCAATAAACGAGATGACACTTCTATAATTTGGAAGAATATCATTAAACTAGTTGATTCGAGATTTCAACCAACTCCAAATCCTCCAGAAATTCCAAACACCTATGCTGAAACTATTCCTGGCATTCCCACTTTTACACCTTATGCATCAAGTACTAGACCTACTACCCGAAGTCAAACACGCCCCTCCAGATTAAATTTAAATTAGTTACCTTGTTTCATATTCTGTACTTGTTAAAAATAGTTACCTTGTTTAAATTTCTGTAATTGTCAAAATAAATTCTTGACAAGGACGTTCCCGAAACGTTGAATTAATTTTTACGTTTATTTACACAAGTTTCAAGAAAAATGTCTTATTTAAATATATATATATATATATATATATATATAATATATATATATATATATATATATATATATATACAGTGCTATCAAAAGTCCTCCCCTTGTATCTTTTGAACGGTTTTACTTGTACTAATGAAATTTGGAGGGTGAATATAAACGGATATAAGCTTCTCAACTAGTTATGACAAGTGAGGTAGTAGTCATATATGACATCACAGGGCCACAGTGACCAATAATTTTAAATAGTACCTTATGGCAAGTGACATCTCGTTTGAAAGGTATTAAAATTACCTATTCAGTCATACTAATTTTGTTAGGGTTTCGATTGATTTTGATAGAAAAATTAAATAAACACTAAAATTATAGTTTGGCATTTAATTAATCAAGATTGTAAAGTCTGCCTCTGGTTAATTGTCAAAAAAGTTGACGTTTTTTAATTCTCTCGTTGTTTTTACTTTGATAAGTTTTTATACCTTGACTATTCAGTTTAATTATTCTTTAACGCGACGTTTAAGTGTCTACATAGACAAAATGGTACGTACGGTAGCCGACAAAATAGCAGCTCTCTTAATAATTGGTGAATGTAGAAACAATTTCCATGCAGCGGAACGTCTTTTTAATGAGAGGTACCCCGATCGCCCAATATCGAGGACTTATTTGAGGGAACTTCTTCAGAAGTTTAAAGCAACCGGTAGTGTTCAAGATTTCAAACGGTCTGGTCGACCAACAATTAGTGACGACAAAAAAATCGACATAATTCCAGACATGGTAGTACATCCTACTTCTTCTACAGCCCAAGTTGCGTCTATCTGTGAAATCAGTCAAAGGACAGTACATGGGGCGTTGGCTAAAAACAAATTAAATATGGTGCACCAACATTCATGTGATGACCCCGACCGAAGATTAGAATTCTGTAAAAATATGTTAAGTTATCCAACACCCAGACTACATAAGATCAATTTGTTTTAGTGACGAAAGTACTTTCTTCCTCAATGGAAACGTTAAGACACAAAATGTGAGATATTGAAGTGACACAAATCCTCAAATCTTTCGTGAAAAACATACTCAATTTCCAGAAAAAGTAAATGTTTGGGCAAGTATTTTGGGAAACCAGATATTTGGACCTGTTTTTCTCAATGCTAACTTAACCGGTGAAGTGTATCTGGAGATGTTACAAAACGCAATTGAACCGTTAATTCTTGAAATTTTGGAAGATAATCTAGATGAATTCGGCAACTTGGAAATAACGTTCCAACAAGATGGTGCTCCTGCACACTATTATGGTGCAGTAAGACGTTACTTGGATGAAGAGTATCGTGTCAGATAGATTGGACGACGAGGTCCGATAGAATGGCCAGCTCGGTCACCAGACCTGACACCATTAAATTTTTGTCTGTGGGGGTACTTAAAATCTAAGGTTTATGCTACAGCACCTGGCAGTATGCACATTTTGAAACAAAGAATTGTTGAAGAATGTAGAGCAATTTCCGGAGACAGATTTGGACTAGTACGACAAGAGTTTAGCAATAGGATGCATTACTGTCAGGAATTAAGTGGAGCACATTTCCAACATTTACTATAAGAATTGGTCCTTGAATCTTGATTAATTAAATGCCAAACTATAATTTTAGTATTTATTTAATTTTTCTATCAAAATCAAACTAAACCCTAACAAAATTAGTATGACTGAATAGGTAATTTTAATACCTTTCAAACGATATGTCACTTGCCATAAGGTACTATTCAAAATTATTGGTCACTGTGGCCCTGTGACGTCATATATGACTATTACGTCACTTGTCATGACTAGTTGAGAAGCTTATATCCATATAGCTTATATACATTTTACAATTAATTTTATAAATTGTCGACCTATCCTGCTTATCCAATTCACCTTTTGGATTGCCTAAAAGAGTTTGCAAACTATTACCGGAAGTAATGGACAGTTTTAAAATTAATTTTGAAAAATATTTTGACTTTAGACCCGTTGTATACGCACGAGAGTTTGGTAATTTTACGTACTTCGTTTGTATTTATTCTCTTGCGTGCGTTACCTAACGTGGCTACATTCCTAACCCTCATCCTTTGTATTTGTTTCCTAACTATATTCATAACCACTTCATCTGAAAAACCATTGTATGCCGTAATTTCTTTAATAGTGCGGAATTATTTATTATAATTTTGAACTAAAAGATGAAAATTAACCAATCTTAGGATCAAAAGACAAAAATCCGCGAGTTTATGCTGCATTGGTTATGAATCTTATAGTGCTAGTTTCCTTACGATAAATATCTAGATCTTGTTTACTACAATTTCCTGTTACCGACATTTGATTGTCGGAAATTTAGAATTTGAAGTTCCTACAAAGTTCTGAAGACTACAAATTTTAGAATTAAGTATGGTAAACAAATCATCCGCGTTTTGGGTTAGCTATGTGGATGATATATATATATATATATATATATATATATATATATATATATATATATATATGTATATATATAAAATGCAAAAAATGGTCGATTTTTATATCAATGGGAACATATTTCGATCATATCCCCAACGATCCCGCATCCCTCCCCCGCCTCTCTATCCCTATTACCAATAAAATTTAAATAGGGGAAGTTCTAAGTGTGACACATCATGGAAAGGGTAATTTTATAAGGAATGTGACTATGTGACAATTTATTATGTAACTTTTTATTTTGCCGCCATCTTGCGGGAACAAAAAATGTTTCGTATTTCAAATAACGATACTTCATTTGAACGCCAAATTCAACAATTTAATGCACAATTCATAATACAAATGAAAAAATTGGAAACGTTTACTGTGTATTAACTTAAAGATTAAATTGGAAAACCTTTTATAACTCTAACTTCAATAATTAAAAACTAAATTAATTCACCGTAGATACTCAGTGTTCTCCACTAACTGCCATACATGAATATAAATTATATTCCAAACGTTGTCTAACGTTTTGGACCATTTCTGGAGTTATTTGGCGGCATTCGGTAAAAATACCTTCACGTAACTCTTTTAATGAACCTGGCTGGGTGTTTATATTTTACTTTTCAAATATCCCTGTAAAAAGTAATTTCAGTGGGATAAATCAGGAGATCGTGAGAGCCATTCAATAAATCCTCTTCGTCCAATCTAGTGTCTAGGAAACCTTTCATTTAAGTACTGACGAACCGCTACAGCAAAATGTGGAGGAGCTCCGTCCTGTTTAAATATTAGGTGATCTTCAAGGTATCGGGTATTGTTTTCGATTGTCTGTTAACGTTGGATCAACGGTGTCCTCGAGTAATTCCAAATACATAGCCCCAGTTACCTAGTAATAAAAATGGACCAACAATACGATCATCAAATATTCCATCCCAAACGTTTAACTTTGCTGAGTATTGAGTGTGTAGTTCATGAAATACTCTTGGATTGGAATCTTAACAATACCGACAGTTATGTCGATTGACAGTCCCATTGAGATCAAAACTGCATTCATCCGAAAACAAATGTTAAAAAGAAAATTTGGATTTTATATAGCACGCTCACTCATGATTTCGTAAAGTTGTTTACGGCGATCAAAATCGTCTTGGTTAAGTTCCTGAACCAGATGAACTTTATAGGGATGGAATTTGTTGGCTTTCAAAATTCGTGCGGCAGTACGTTGACTTACTCCAGATAATTCTGCAAGCTTTCTTGTACTAAGAGTTGGATCTGGAACAACTTGTCCTAAAACGGCTACCTCTACAGATTCGTTTCTTACTGGGTTTTCAATGTGCCGTTTTTTTTTTTTACAGATCCTGTTTGTCGAAATTTTGAAATTAGTTCCAAAACGTACTTACGATTAACGTGCTTGATGAGTGTCGCTCATTGTAAATTGTACAGGTAGTGTTAAACCATTGATTATTTTTTAAATAATCTTCAAGAATTTCTACTCTCTCCTGAATAGAATAAACCATTTTTGTTTTACTCGTTAATAGACTTGAAGTACTAATGACAACAAATAAATGTTAAATACGTAGTTCTGGAAACGAAAACCTCTATTTTTATTTTAAGTTGTTGCGGTGAATTCATTTAGTTTTTAATTATTGAAGTTAGAGTTATAATAGGTTTCCAAATCAATTATTATGTCCATAAATAAAAATCAACCTGCTTTTGCATTTCCTCCAAGAAAAATTTGCCTCAAGGTGTTCGATATGTTTCGTTTTCGGTGTCTCGCCCTGTACATATATATATATATATATATATATATATATATATATATATATATATATATATATATGTATATATAGTTCAGTTCGAGTTACCAAGAACAGAACACGAAGACTTGAAAATGGCAGATGAGATTATGCCGAAACGTCGTCATTTCAGCATCGGTTCTTTAACAACCATGGATTAGAATCTACGCGAGGCCAAGCCCGGAAGAACATCAACTTCATCAAGGTTATGCAATCGACCTTTTCAGTATCGCTCGTGTGTTCGTGTGTGTGTGTGTGTGTGTGTGTGTGTGTCGTGTCGTGCGTGCTGCGTGTGCGTGTGCGTGTGCGTGTGCGTGTGCGTGTGCGTGTGCGTGTGCGTGTGCGTGTGCGTGTGCGTGTCGTGTCGTGCGTGCGTGTGCGTGTGCGTGTGCGTGTGCGTGTGCGTGTGCGTGCGTGTGCGTGTGCGTGTGCGTGTGCGTGTGCGTGTGCGTGTGCGTGTGCTGCGTGTGCGTGTGCGTGTGCGTTTTGTGCGTGTGCGTGTGCGTGTGCTGTGCGTGCGTGCTGTGCGTGTGCGTGTGCGTGTCGTGTGCGTGTGCGTGTGCGTGTGCGTGTGCGTGTGCGTGTGCGTGTGCGTGTGCGTGTGGTGTGTGTGTCGTGTGCGTGTGCGTGTGCTGTGCGTGCGTGTGCGTGTGCTAGTGCGTGTGCGTGTGCGTGTGCGTTTATGTGCGTGTGCGTGCGTTGCTGTTCGTGTGCGTTGCGTGTGCGTGTCGTGTGCGTGTGCGTGTGCGTGTGCGTTGCTGTGCGTGTGCGTGTGCGTGTGTGTGCGTGTGCGTTGCGTGCTGTCGTGTAGTGTGCTGTGCGTGTGCGTGTGCGTGCGTGTGCGTGTGTGTTGTGCGTATGCGCGTGTGGAAAAATTATTGGTGTTTGTGTATGTTTGTATCACGATACTCTAACAGCTGCTATTAAAATAGCTTGCAGTATCCATTATGCTATGCGTCTGATTGATTGATGAGATAGCGGCAAAATTCATAGGTAATTTTGTATCAACATACTTCTAAAACACGCTATTAAATTAGCCTTAAATATCCTAATTATGCTTGCACTGATTAGATTATGGCGTAGAAATTAGGGCAAAAATTCATAAGGTAGAATTTAAGTGCAACTACCAAAACAGCTGTCATATTAAGCGAATAGCCTTAAAAGCGAAATGAATGAAGTAGCGTGCACTTTTTAGGAAATAGGGATAAATCAAGCGAATAAGGACTATTACAAACGTAGAATAGTGTCCACAAACAATAACGCAGATAGAACGAAAATTCAGATTAAGAAGGCCGATGAAGAAGGGTAATTAGCGGATATACACAGCCAGACTGATAGAAAAAACGTGAAAGACTGACCAAGAGACAGGTATTAAGCGCAGCCGAAGAAGCGAGAAATGTTAGTTGGAGAAGGGTCCGTGAAGTTAGCAGAACATAAATAGCATTAATATTCAAATTGCTTACATATGTTAGCACTTGGTTTGTGCACGTTAGTGCTTTAAATTTTTTTTGGGCAGAACCAAATACCTTCTAAATTTGACCATTTTGAACTGTTCTGTCAACTTCACACTGAAGACATGAACGTTAAAACTTTCAATTATTAGTGCTACGTTTGTGTTAGTTAGTGCTTCAATATTTTTTTAGGGAAAACCAAAGGGTTACAAAATACAATCATTTTTGAAGTGTTTTACCAACTTAATTTAAAAAAAATTTAAAATGCACAGATAAACACGGAATATCTAATGATAACATAATGCCGTTCTGTTATCCAATATAAAGGAATATGAACAATCCAGTTTATTAAAAATTTTAAAGTTTTAAAATTTTTAACTATGCATTGCTCTAATTTTTGTTTTAAATACTAACTTGGTTAATTAACGACCACAAACTAAACACCAACTGATAAATCGACGTTTGACATTTGTCCCAAACAAGGTTTAGAGCTATCAGAACACCTGAAAATGTTTCTGTTTCAAGAGTATTTGGTTTTGCCAAATCTTTATCAAAGCACTAAGTAGCACAAACCAGGTACTAACCTATAAACATAGTTTGACATTTGTATCTTCAACAAGTGTGAAGTTGGGAAGACTCCAAAATGGTAACATTTATTGTCGGCCCAAAAATACATGTATTAGCGTTTGAAACGGAATAAAAAAGTAACCATTGGGCCAATTCGAGTGAGCTTGATGTCAAATTAAAGCCGATGTATATCTACGTTGTTTAGATTCTTGGTTAATGCACTTTAAGGACCATTTCTACGGCCGAACGATGTAAAGTGTCAGTTTTTTGTGGTTTGCGACGGCATAGGTAAGTTTAGAGGAAAAAAAAAATTGGTTGAAATTTTAGTAAAATTTGGTTTAGTTAATGCGAGTTTAAAATTTTATTATCAAGATTTGATTTCTGTAGACGCTAAAAACGATTTTGTAGCACATGGCATTCTCGGGAATGGTAGGTCGCCGGAGCATTAGACATACGAACGTCTTATTTAAAAACCAATGTTTTGGAAAACAGTTTTACTTAACCCAGATTCCTGAAATTGATGTTGTGTGTTCTTAAAATTAGGAAATATATATATATATATATATATATATATATATATATAAAGAAGGTAGTGAAGGTTACATGTCATGAAAATGTCCATGGTGTCTATTAGGCACCTTATATTTAGGATGTTAGGCATATAAGGTATTTTATTTTATTTTTGCCACCATAAAATTTCTTTATACGCCCCAAAATGCGGGCGTAATGTAGTCTTATAGCACGGAAATGTCATTGGCTAACAGCATGATTAAAGCAAACAATGAATGTTAACGTAAGTTGAAAGAATTATTGAAACAACAACCTTACTATACAACCTTTATTAATAAAAATAATATTAATGAAAATTTTTTAAATAAAAAATTTGAAAATTTAAACAAAAGTTGGATTTTTTATTTTAATTTAAAGCCAAAATTACGAATTTTAAAATTTTGTTCCAATTTCATTTAAAAAAACGGAAAATTACTTGGAATTTTTTAAATTCCCTCGAGTAATCCCTAATAATTTACAAAAATATCTATTAAATTAGACAAAAATAATTACATTTAATCAATATTTATAACGTTTAGATAAGCAATGAAACATTTCACATGTAAAACAACATCGCATTTCTCACATCTGGTGGTAGCCTTGGTGTGACAATGTCGACACTTTGTTTCCTTGTCCTGGGATAATACCCAATGATTTAACTATCATAACGAATACCACTATTTTCATTTTGCGCTGGCCTTCCTTGGCTGAGGCTATTGTACAACTTTTTATTTTGTTGTAACAATCCAATGGCAATTTGCCTTTTGAATGACAAATGGTCAATACTGCCGCCATTGTGTTCATCTATGTGCCATGCATTTTGAACAGCTATGTCAATGCCTTGAGCGATCAATGGAAAGTACCATTTCTTGCCTCTTACTGACACGCGGTATAATATCGTCACAACGATCTGTTCTTCCCATATTCTGATTATACCGCTTTACCATGTGTGGTTGTTCAACGTAGACGACTTTTCTTTCTCTGCGAGAGAACCTTTTCACGTTATGTACAGGTTGTGCCCCAACTGCATTCGAACACAATGTAACGACACTATTGTCAATCCAGTGTACTGCAGCTAGATGTTCTTCCTGACACACTCTACATTCATAATCTGCTCTATTCCTTTTCTTCATATCTGTTGAAGAAAATGGATTTCCAGCAAGCCTGGTTATCCTGATAGTTTGGAGTTTGACCATTTTAATTTTAGAGCATCTGCATATGTCAAAACAACACCCGCTCCATCTCCAAGCTCTATGTATTCAGTACCATGAATGTACTGTTTACAACCATGGCGTTCCTAATAGGGGACCATTGCTTCGTCTATACTATGTGATTGTTCTAAGGGAGCATGGTGCAGAACGGCAGTATTGGCGTGTACAAACAATGGCCTAACTTTGGCAAATTTATCATTTGGGTCTAAGTTGTTATTATCCGACAAATGAATGTGGCTCATTATAAATTCGAAACGGTCTCGTGGTATCGCGTTTGCTACTAATTGATTATAGTTGTCTTTCTCACGTTCCCAATACATGCGGCGCCTGGGTAATTGAATATAACCACTAAGTAACAACACTCCGATGAAAAATATCATTTCACACACAGTGATAAAACTTGTTTTGTTCTTCTGTGCTGCATACCTAAAAATACATCGAAAAATAACTTTTGCTTCAAGCGAAAATATAAATCATCTTACCTGTTTGACTCATCAAAAAAATATTTATCAATTTATCATCAAAAAAGTTCTCAAACAAAGCCAAAGCAGTTGTCTGTCCCAAGTCCGACCTGATATCTCTGGGCCACTCTACTGCATGATGCAATTTTTCGTCGTTTATTTATATTGCGGTTTAGAAATAATTGTTCCAAGGGAAGTTCATCCTCTGAATCATATTCGGAATCTCGGCGATGTTTTATGCTGAAATTTAGTTCCGCTGGAGCTCTCAGTTGAGTAGCTGGCAAATTATTTGGATGAACATAATCTTCATCTCCAGAATCCTCATCCGTAACATTACGACATGCATTTTCAAGTGGTTGAATAACAATCGCGACTTCTGGATATGGGAAATTGTCTTCTCTCAAAAGTTGAAGGGCTTCAGTCAGTGTAAACCCTCTGGAATAAAAAGGGAAACATTAAGCCACCAACACAAGTTAGAAATACATAATTTTAACTGATGAAGTTAGCAGATATAGTGTAATATGCTATTTTCCTGACGTCCTATATGTAGAACGTACGCAAATAGGAGCAGGTCACATAAAATGTACATATCTAACCTGGAAACCATCAATATTAGATGAATATGTCAAGATTTGTGAGCACTCTTACAATATCTGTACTAAAAAAAATGTTATTACTAAGTACTTACCCTGAGAACCGTACAAGGTCGCCGTAATCCATTTTCTTTGAAATGCACTGAATATTACACTAGGTTAACTGTCACAAATTACCTCTGTTACACGTTTACCCTTTAGAATATAACCTTCCCACTCACTGAGGACAGATAGCAGCACGTACATCAAATTCATATGGCATGGCGCGAATTTCGAATCAGCGTCCTACATATAGGACTACAGGCACATCTAGGTTAATTGTAGCTTTTACATCACAGCTTCGGCAACGAACAGCGAGCCTGTGGCCGCGCCTGTGTTCTAAGTCCATTAAAATGTTACTCTTCACGCTCTTGGCGCTCTTTACCCATAAGTTACTTATCACAATTACAAAAATTTGCAACTACCAGACAAGATTGTTCTTGAAAATGAAACGGGAAAGTTTACCGAATTTCAGTAACGTTATTTATGAAAGTGAAATGATTATAGTATAATGTAACTAATAATATCAAAGATTTAGGAAATGCCCATTGTCGGTATTGCAATGTTGTCTCGACTTACAACAGAAAATTACTAAACAAAGTATCAACATCTTCCATTAGCTTTTCTCATGGCTAAAAACTTTTGACACAGTCTACAACGTGTCATCTAAAGGCTCAGCTAAATTCTAGACTTTCTCACTCTTCTACTGAATAATAAGGTTTTAAGTATGTGGTGCCAATTACTGGGTGGGGTGCCAACAACTGGGTCTTTTACCCTACGTAATTAAAATTAAGCTTGGTTCCATTTCGCTTGCAGCTGATTAGATTATGAGAGAAACCCTGCGGCGGAGGAAAGGATTTATTAGGGGCATTTTTTGGTTTTTGTCAAATATTTCTAAAACAGCTGCATAGTTAAAAGATATCAAAGTTCGTAGATATAGACCTTAAACATATCCATTAATTATGTTCTATGCACTTTTTTGATATTACGCAAAAAAAATTCAGAAGGTAGAAATTAAAGTGTTAGTTCAAATTTTTTCTATATCTGAATAACGATTAATTTTCTAAGAAAACGTGTAGGCGTTTTTAAAGAAAATTTAATTTTAAGTTTTGTTTATAAAGTTTCGTAATACAACGCAAAGTAAGTCTAAAAATTAATTAAATATTAAATACTAAACTGTTTTATTGATATTTTAAAGAAGCTGGAGGCTTTGGAATTTTTTTCTAAGTTAACACATATTCGTGTTCATTAATCTCAATCTGACATGAAGTTTTAAACGTCTGTTGTTAAAATGTTATTAAAATTATTTCATTTCTTTTAATTTTCATTTTGTGAGTTGGAAAGGCGTGTGGTGTTCCACGCCAGATATTTTTCAAAAACAGAAATCAAAACAAAGCATTTAAACATTGAAATATGAATGCAATAATATTAAACAAAAACATAGGTTGCTATGGAAAACATATATTTTTTATTCCTATAACAAAACATAAACATCATAAATCCATTATTTGTAAGTTGTTGTTTATTGTGAATCCTTGTGAAGTTTGAAATAAACTAAATTAATTCAAAGATTACCATCACGCCTCATGTATTTACTAACGAAGAATACGCCGACATTCATTTTGTTTATGGCTTCTGCAATGGACACGCATTGGAGGCTTCGAGATTATATGCCAGGAGATTTCCAAACAGAAGGCAGCCCAGTTATCAAGTTTTTGCTGAAACTCATCGTCTCTTTCGGAAAGGTGGTTTAAAGAAAATCGTATAGATGGATGCTAGAGCGGATCGTTATCGAGAATAGGTATTGAATTTTTTAAGTAAATAATCGTTCAAGTTCATGTAGGGCTAGTAAACAACTTCGGTCACAAAATCAAAAGTGTTACTTACGTTACGAAGCAGAAAGCATTCCATTTAAAAACTTTTCTAGATACGGCAATGCTGTGCTGCGCCTAAATTTTTGTAATTGGTGTATTAACTCAATCTATAGAGATGCAATGTTTCGCCAAATGATATTATGGATTGATGAAACTCCTTTTTCAAGAAGAAGTATTGTAAATTGTAATAATTCACACGTATGGGCGCCTGAAAATCCACATGAAATTCGTTCCAAACCATTTCACACTGAATATTCTGACGCATTGTCAAATATCATTAAGTGTAATTATTGCATTTATCTATCTTAATAAGTTCATTTTGCTTTGATAATTGCTGTAGAAGTGCGTATAGAAGAGTTTATAAAATGTATTCTACTGAAGAAATGAACATGCTGTTTGGCTACTGTTCATGTGAACGTGATGAACACAGAGCTTCCAAGTTATACTTTCAAACTTATATGGAACGACGTTAACCATATAAGCGTATTTTTGGTAAAGGGAAAAAAATTTCAAAATGTATGGATCTTTTACCAACCAAAGGACACGCCAAAAATCATAAAGAAATATGGACGAAAGCCATATAGCCACCACGTAATAAATACATCTCACAGTAGAAAGGCGGGATCAACAAGTGTTTTTTGTAAATGTTTGGTGTGGAATTCTTGGTACAAAAACCTTGGGACCTTATTTTTACAACGAAAATTTTAACGCAAAAGTCTACGAAAGATTATTAATTACCAATCTGGAAGAAACGCTGGATAATATACTTTTGAGTACAATTCACAATCTGCAATATTTTCAGCAAGATGGAGCTCCAGCTCCACATAACGGTAAAATTTTTTGGCCCCCAAGATCACCGGATCTTACTCCGTTATATTTCTTTTTGTGGGAAACAATAAAAGACAAGGTGTACAAAGAAAAACCAACTGATATAAATAATTTAAAAGAAAACATTTCTACCGCTATTCATTTTTTTTTAATTTTTGAAGTTTTCCGGATTATTATTAAAATTACATATACAAAACTTTATATCGTTGAGATCTGAAAAGGATAAGGAATTTAATAAGCTAACTTTCGCTTATAGTTGCTATTTAAAAAAAAGGTAGGTTAGGGTTGCAACTCAAAAAGCAGTGATTAAAAAATATTTTTGGGTAGGGCGCCTAATTAACCTTAAAATTATCTATTAAAAACCTCTTCAAAATGTTACTGTATTTTTAATAACTAACGAGCCAACGTTAATTGAAAATTTTAATGATTTTCAGTTTTTCTCAAATAAATCGGAAACTTGGCAACAATAATCAATTTTCTTGCCGGGTTTTAAATCTTTATGTAAGTCTGCCCAACTTTGCTAATTTAACCAACTTTGTATCTCTTATAATAACAAAGTTGCCCATACAACGTAATGAGATTTTTGCCACCGAACAGCCACGTACGAACGGCCGCCACCACTCAGAAGATAGATACAGTCTGGCTAGCTGTTCCGTCAACGTCCACCGTCGCTGTTACCAAACAAAACACGTGAAGAATAACATGCCCGCCCGCAATACCATAGCCACGATGACTTCATCAATCAGAAGGAAAACCAAAGGAAACTCCGGAGGTTCGCTTGACAACGCCTCCCACACTACTACAGAAGTTTAAGCACATCCGAGCAATTATAGAGCGGAGGGTCAACGCATGTGATACCAGAGAGAAGGAGTCACCCGTAATCTATCCTCTGAAGGAGAACTTGGTCTCGTTCTCTCGAAAAATAGACCGAGAATGGATCGCCTTCGCAAGTGTCACGGACATTAAAGAGGGGACCCGGATACACTCTACCCCAACGTAGGACCAAGACAGGCTGGTTGGGTATATGGTTGGGTATGCTACTTTGTACACACCTATCAGGCAAAGAGGGTGCGTTTGGGTAATGTGGTTATACGTGGAGTCCTCGTAGAAATTTCTGAGGCCGAGATTAGCTCAGAGGCATTACTGCGAAGTACACCTTGTGACGATGTAGCTTCCAAAAGGAGGACATTAAGGAGTCCCTCAAGATGGAATGCAACTCCCGGCCATTAGTAACTGTCCTGAACTTGAAACGGAAAACCGGAATCGGGCAGTGTCACCGATTTCCGTGATTCACAAAGTTGCTGCAGGGCCACAGCACACTGGGCCAAATACGTTGGCAACGTCACTCAACGCACTGAACCTTGCACCAATCGGGCAAAGTGAGTTATCAATAATAGGAACCACACCGCAAGCTCCATGTGATTATGTATCGAGTAAAAAGAGATTAATAAAAAAGAAAGTAACAGCGAGCATTGCAGAAAACTGCAAACAATTATAGACAATGAGTGAAAGACGTAATAACTATAATTAATCTAAAGGGAAGAGTTGGGGAGAAAATGAAGAACTGAAACATAGAACAAAGAAGAATAATAAGAAACAACAGAAAATGGTGGAAAAATAATCTAAATGTACACAGAAACCAATTTAATACCTATTAAAGATGGACCGGAAAATACAGAAAGAGAACATTCAAAATAAACAAAAATTAATAATACAAAAGATAATAAGCCTTGAACGACAACATATTTATTACAGCAAAAGAAAATAAGCAAGATATACATAAATCAAACAGGCGGGTGAAGGACTGCAACACATAAGACAATAAAAGAGAAAAAGTAAAATATATTTAACAACAAAATGGAGAGGATCAGAAAACATACAAAGAAAGAAGTAAAGATAGAAAGGTAAAGAGTAACAAATGAAAAAAATGAATGGTGTGTGAGATTTGGCGAACAACGTAAAGAACAATTACAGAAAGTAAAATCTATTTTATAGGACAATGAAACAACTAAGAAACACAATATTTTAAATTGAAGAACATAAAACAAGAAAACAGGGAGGTAATCACTGAAGAACAAAGAATAGTGAGAATAAAAATGGGAGAAATACACGCAGGTCACGAGGGAAATAAAATATAGAGGTGGACCAAGAATAAATAGAATATGCAGCAGAAGTTAGCAAAGAAGAAATAGAGGAAGCCATCAAATTAATACTAAAGTCAGCTCCAGAAAAAAACGGCAATACGCCAGAAATGAGAGAAACGGCTAAAGAAGAATGTGAAACATACGACTAAACAGGTAACCAAAAACCAGTGAATTGGGATCGCTCTAATATCTAAAAGGGAAACCGGAGATGTTGCACAAGCTACAGGGGAATAACACTTGCACCGTGAACTGGAAGAAACGGAATATGGATTTAGAAAAGGTGAAGGAGCCTACGATTGTATTTGCGTACTGAATCAAACCATTGAAAAGTGTTGACTGGAAAACAGAGAATTACACTTAGGTCCTATGGATTTAAGAAAAACAGAGAATTACACTTAGGTCCTATGGATTTAAGAAAAATGAACCAAGAACAGATATCTAGAAGCGCTTTAGAAATTCAATAGAAGATACAATAGAAGCAATGTAGAAAAAGATGAAAACAAGATTGTGTCCTATCTTCTTTTCGTTATACTAAGCGATGTTACACAAAACAAAGGATATATCCTCTTATAGTAGGAAACCCGATCATGGAGCAAATAAAATTGTCACAGCTATTAGTTGAGACGATACATCGAATACATAGGAAAATTAGAGGAAGGAGTAAGCCAGAGAACTGCAAAGATAGTAAATATATTTAACCGGATAAGAATGACTTTCTTCGGAAGAAAGTGAGTTACCAACAATAACTAAAATAGAAATATAATGACACCAACTGTCATATATGGACTATTACAAACAGAGAACAGTTACAAACAAAACCAATAAAACGAAAAATCGAATAAAGACAAGTGGCATGGTTGTACAGAATGGCCGAAGAAGAAGGGCTAATCAAGCGGATATACACAGCCAGACTGATTACATTTTTTTTGGGCAGAACCAAATGCCTTCTAAATTTGACCATTTTGAACTGTTCTGCCAACTTCACACCTTGCTGAAGACACGAACGTTAAAACTTTCAATTATTAGTGCTTCGTTTGTGTTAGTTACTGCTTCAATATTCTTTTAGGCGAAACCAAAGGGTTACAAAATAGAATCATTTTTGAAGTGTTTAACATATTGCATAATTAGAGAAAAATTTTAAAATGCACAGATATAACACGGAATATCTAATGATAACATAATGACGTCCTGTTATCCAATATATAAGGAATATGATCAATCCAGTTTATTAAAAAGGGATGTATTAAAGTTTTAACTACTTTTTTAACTATGCATTGCTCTAGTTCTTGTTTTAAATACTAACGCTAGCTTGGTTGAAGCACTAACGTCCACAAACTAAACACCAACTGATAAATCGACGTTGGACGTTTGTGCCTCAAACAAGGTTTAGAGCTGTCAGAATACCACAAAATGTTTCTGTTTCAAGAGTGTTTGGTTTTGCCAAATATTTATCAAAGCACTGAGTAGCACAAACCAGGCACTTACCTATAAACATAGTTTGACATTTGTATCTTCAATAAGGTGTGAAGTTGGGAGAAGACTCCAAAATGGTAACATTTACTATCGGCCCAAAAAATACATGTATTAGGGTTTAAGCGGAATAAAAAAGTAACTATTGGGCCAATTCGAGTGAGCTTGAGGTCAAATTAAGGCCGGTTTGTATCTACGCTGTTTAGATTTTTTAATGCACTTTAAAGACCATTTCTACGGCCGAACGATGCAAAGTGTCAGTTTTTTGGGGTTTGCGACGGCATAGGTAAGTTTAGAGGTACATAAAAATAAAGCTACTGCCACAAATGGTGCGAAAGTTTAGTATGTTGTAAATTCTGGTATTGTTAATACGAGTTTAAAACTTTATTATCAAGATTTGATTTTTGTAGACGCTAGAAACGATTCTGTAGCACATTTCATTCTCAGGAATGGTAGGTCGCAGGAGCATTAGACATACACGAACGTTTTATTTAAAAACCAATGTTTTTGGAAAACAGTTTTTAATTAAACCAGATGTGCCTGAAATTGATACAAAGAGATTCTGATGTTGTGTGTTCTTAAAGTTAGTTGTTTATGGATATATAAATAAGGTAGTGAAGGTTACAATGTCATGAAAATGTCCATGGTGCCTATTAGGCACCGTCCTATATTTAGGACGTTAGGCATGTAAGGTATTTTGAATTAGATAAAAAATAATTACGTTTAATCAATATTTATAAAGTTTAGATAAGCAATTTATTTACTTGTGCTTATCTGCGAGCAGTTTAGGGGTCTTCTCCCTCTTCAGCCCTGGGTCTTCATGTTCTTGGTGTGTTATGTATTGGGAATTGTATAGTTCCAATTTTGTTAAGTGTTTTATGTGGAGAAAAAAAATCTTTCTTTTATTATTGTGTGTTTGCTGTGGTGTGATGTGTTGCGATGAGAGTAGGCCGTTTTCGTGCGCTTTGGTCGTCATCATTATAGCATGGGGGACATGGGTATGGTTTCATTACAGCTTGGGGAAATGGGTATGGTTTCAAAATATCGTGGGGGACATATGCATGGCTTATCGGAGTAGATAAGGGGTTTCGTCGAGGATGTTGTCGAAGTCTTCGGGTAGGTCGTGTAGTAGTTGCGTCAGTAGTGCAGGTAGATGTTTGAATTTCCTCTTAGGTTTTCTCGGGTTGTATAGTCTTCTGTTGCCGGTGTAGTACGTTTTAAGAATGTTTTTAGTAGCGTTTATGTTGCCGTGGACTCTATTGTTTGTGTATTTTGTTTGTAGTGTTTTAAGTCTGTCCGTGACGGGTTGTATGTTTGCTGTTTGTATTGTCAAGTCGTTGGGGCATCTGTAGTCTAGTCTGTGGATGTGTCGTATTATGTTTCGTTCACAGGCGGCGATGGATTGGAGGTTTTTGGTTTTGAGGGAGGCGTACAGTGGCGCGCGGTAGTCAAGTAGTGGTCTTATGTATGTTTTGTATGTATGTTGTAAGGTTTTGGGGTGGCATCCTTTGTCATGTCCTCTTAATGCTTTTAGCACGTTTGCGCGGTTGCGTACTTTGTTTAGGATGGTTCGGACGTCTTTATCCCAGTTCAGTGTGAGTCCTAGGTATGTTATCGTGTCTTGCGGTTGTAGCTGTACGTCTCTTATTTGTAAGTTAATGTTATCTGTGGATTGACGGGGTTGTCTTGTAAGGTTGGGATGTTGGAATAGTATTGGTTTGGGTTTTATTAGGGTTGACGGTGATTCTCCATCGGTTGGCCCAGTTTGAAATTTGTCATATTTGTTGGGACATTAGTGTGTTTGCGGTCTGGCTTTTTCGGCTGGTCGCCCAAATCGCAGTGTCGTCAACGAATTGAGTTATTGTGATGTTTTGGTTTGTGGGTTGCGGAATTTCGTGTGCGCAGATTAAATAGAGTAGTGGTGCTAGAGCTGAACCTTGCGGTACGCCTGCTGTTGGGGTGAACGGCTGGGATGTAGATGTACCCATCCTGACCTTCACAGACCTGTCAGACAGGTATGAAAGAAGCAGTTTGACAAAGTGTATAGGAATATTAAGAGCTTGGTTTTGTGAATTAGTCCGGCATGCCAGACTTTATCAAACGCCTGCTTGATGTCTAGGAATACTGCCAGGCAGCAGTGTTGATGGTTAAGGGATATGGAAACATCGGTATAGAGTTTGACCAGTTGGTCGTGGCATGAACGGTTGGATCCAAAGCCGAATTGGCTGTTTGGTATTGAATTGTTGGCCTCGAGGTAGTCTCTTAGTCTTCTGGACATGATTGTTTCAAGGCACTTGCCGATGCAGCTGTGAAGGGATATGGGTCTGTATGAAGAGGGTTGTGTGGGGTCTGAACGTGGTTTGGTCATCATAATTGTGTGTGCGGATTTCCATTCGGTAGGGAAATATGAGAGAGATATGCATTTGTTAAATATTTGGGTGAGTTGTGTGATGGCATTCTGTGGAGATGTAATATGACACGGTTGAGGCCGTCTTGTCCGGGGATGAGTTCCTGCCTTTGCGGAATGTCTACTATAGTGTCTGGGGATATCGGTTCTTGAAATGGATCGTCTTGCTTTAAGGTATGTGGAGCGTCATTTCTTTGCCGGAGTCTGTCAAGGTTTTGTTCGAGTTGGGTTTTCAGTTCGTTATCGAATAGCGGGTCTTCCGGGGTGGTAAATATGTCTTGGAGATGTAGACTGAATAGGTTAGCCTTCTCCTGGTCTGTGGTGATTAAATTACCTTGCGGGTCTGTTAGGTATGATCGCGGCGTCGTTTTTTGTTTGGTTAGGACCTTAAACTTGTGCCAAAAGTTTGGGCCGTCTCGGTAGTCGAGGTTAGAGGTTATCTGTATCCAGTTTTCTTGCGTGACGCGGTTTGTTTCTAGTCGGATTTGGGCGTTAAGTCGATTATATTCAGTTTTAAGGGCTGGGTCTCTGTGTCTTATGTATTGTCTGTATATTCGTCTTTTTTGTTTGATTAAGGTTATTATGTGGGGAGGGAGTGGTTTTCTGTTGATGTCAATGGTTTTTGTCGGGATGGCTGTGTTTGTTGCGTCGGTTATTAAATGTGTAAGTTCTCGTATAGCGTCGTCTATGTTCTGTGGAGTGTCTAGGTTGGCGTTAGGTAGGTTGTTGGTGATTTGTTCGTTAAATAGGTCCCAGTTAGCGTTTTTAAAGTCTCGTCTCGTCCTTGGGGTAGCTGGGGGCTGGTCCTAATGTCGTATTGATGAGGAGCGGAAGGTGATCTGAAGTTATGGTGGTTCCTAGGTGGCACTGGTTGTTAAAGTATTGAATGAGTGGTTCTGAGCATACGATGTGATCTATAATAGAGGTTCCATAGTGCCCGAAGAAGGTGGGCATTGTATTTTCCGCTCGCCAGAGAGGCAGGCGGAGGAGATTGTTGGCTAGTATGGTTCCGTTATGATTGGTGGATGTGTCGCCGAATTGGGTATGTCTCGCGTTGACGTCCACTAGTAGCACAGCATTGGGAAAGGTCGGAGATGAATTCTAACAATCCTTTTAAGGTGTTGCAGGTGCTGCGGCAGCGAAAAAATGGTTGCGGATATCTCGTGTGAATTAGGAGTGCTATACCTCGGGTTCCCATGATTTGGTTATTATTGTGAGATGTTTAGTGTGCCTCGGGTCTGTAATTTGTTTCTGTTATGGCTAGAATTTTCATATTATCGTTGGTTAGAAGGTTTTTGAGTAAGGGGCGCTTCCGTCGGATTCCCCTTGCGTTCACGGTACCTATTATAAAACCCATTGCAATATCGGGTTGGGTTTGGGATAGGATGGTATGGAGTGTAGGATGTTTATGGTTGGACGAGAGGAATGGAGAACATGACTCGTGTACCCACCCGGGTGGAGCGTCGGTTAATGCCCGGTTGATCATTTTCAGAATAAGCTCGCGCTTATCCGGAAAGACGGACAGAAGTGTAAAGGCGAACCCTTTTAGGAACTGGTTGACACGTAGGAAATGTTCGACCGTAGGGTCGTCTGGTTCCGTATAGGTAGTGGATTCGGTTTCGAAAGCGGATATGCTGGAGGCTTTGGAAGGGGAAGCCTCTCGACGCTTCTCAATGTCGAAACTGAAGGTGGCGTGAGAGCCGCCGTAGTTGTTACACTTTGGCGTGGAAAGGGATGTTCAGGATTGGGCTTTGTGGCTACCACCACAGGAAGGGCATTTGAAGGAGGATCGGGGGGTGGGACACTCTACTGCTTGGTGTCCCAACTGCGTGCAGAGTATTTAGAAACGGGTTTGGGTTTCTGGAACGGGAATAGGCGTGCTGGTAATTAGGAGAGCGGTGTGGTTGTGGTTGAACTTAAGTTCAGTCCACGGAAGGTTTAGAGGTAAAAGGAATTGGAATAGTTGTTTCTGGGATTTCACTGTGGTGGGAACATTGCGGATGCAATATTTAGGAATGAGTAAGGTGGTTGAGTTGGATGAGGAAGTGCTTGAGGATACGGAAGTAGAGGTAGAGGAGGTAGTGGAAGTGGTAGGTGATCGGAGGGTTGCGGACGTCTGGGTAGGCGTCGCTGGACTAGCGGTCACCGTGGCATAGGTCCGTGGTGGAGAAGGTAAGAGGTAAGGATGTGGTCGGAAGTCTAGGAGGGCGAGTAGGTTAGGGTCCGGTGATAGGGGTTCGAGTCCGCCATGTTTGACCATGGCTTGTTAGTTGGTTGTGAGGTTGGGGATTGAAAAAATAGATATGAAAGAAAGAAATAGTGGACTCTCCCCGGAGTGCAGCCTCACACTCCGCCGGGTTAAGGCTTGGGAGTTGAGAGTCCGTGTACGATTGGAGGGCGGTTTTTTAGTTAGATCAATAAACAATAACAAATTTTTAAATATTTTTTATTAATTGAATGTACCTTTCCTTATCGGTTACCTGTCCTCACTATGCTGAATAAATGACGACGATGTAGGTTGATTGGTCGGTGCTATCTACGCTGTCGGTCCCCGGCTTCTGTGTATACCGCTTCTTAATTTTCTTGCTGTGTGCCTTAGCAGTGACAACTGCCTTTTAAGAAGTGGCGAAGTTCTCGAAGACCTCTAGTCGAGTTGACGGTGTAGGTAGAATTGAGATAAGCACTGGAACATTTCACATGTAAAACGACATCACATTTCTCACATCTGGTGGTAGTCTTGGTGTGACAATGTCGACACTTTGTTTGGTTATCCTGGGGTAATATCCAATGATCTAACATATCATAACGAATACCACTACTTTCATATTGCGCTGGCCTTCCTTGGCTGAGGCTATTTATAACTTTTTATTTTGTTGTAACAATGCAATGGCAATTTGTGTTTATCTACGTGCCATGCATTTTGAATAGCCATGTCAATGCCTTGAGCGGTCAGTGTAAAATACCATTTCTTGCCTCTTACTAACACGCGGTATAGGCTCGTCACAACGATCTGTTCTTCCCATATTCTGATTATACAGCTTTACCATATGTGTCTGTTCAACGTGGGCGATTTTTCTTTTCTTTTTTAGTTTGGAATTTGGCCATTTTAATTTTAGAGCGTCTGCAAATGTCAAAACAACACCCGCTCCAACTCCAAGCTCTATATATTCAGTACCATGAATGTACTGTTTACAACCATGGCGTCCATAATAGGGGACCATTGCTTCGTCTATGCTATGTGATTGTTCTAAGCGAGCATGGTTCAGAACGGCAGTATTGAGGGTACAAACAATGGCCTAACTTTGGAAAATTTATCATTTGGGACTAAGTTGTTATTTATTATCCGACAAATGAATGTGGCTCATTATAAATTCGAAACGGTCTCGTAATATTGCGTTTTCTACTAATTTATTATTGTTGTTTTTCTCACGTTCCCAATACATGCGGCGCCTGGGTAATTGAATATAACCACTAAGTATCAACACTCCGAAGAAAGATTTCATTTCACGCACAGTGATAAACCCTGCCCTGTTCTTCTGTGCTGCATACCTAAAAATACCTCAAAAAATAACTTTTGCTTCAAGCGAAAATAATCTCAACTGTTTGACTCATCTACAAAAATATTTATCAATTCATCATCAAAGAACTTCTCAAAGAAAGCCCAAGAAGTTGTCTGTCCCAAGTCAGACCGGATATCTCTGGGCCATTCTACTGCTGAGGAAGACTCAAAATCGCCATCAATCCACTTACAAGATGAAATTTTTCGTCGTTTATTTATATTGCGGTTTGGAAATAATTGTGCCAAGGGAATTTCATCCTTGAATCATATTCGGAATCTTGGCGATGTTGTATGCTGAAATTTAGTTCCGCTGGAGCTCTCAGTTGAGTAGCTGGCAAATTATTTGGATGAACATAATCTTCATCTCCAGAATCCTCATCCGTAACATTACCACACGTATTTTCAGGTGGTTGAATAACAATCTCGACTTCTGGATATGGGAAGTTGTCTTCTTTCAAAAGTTGAAGGGCTTCAGTCACTGTAAACCCTCTGGAATAAAAAGGGAAACTTTAAGCCACCAACACAAGTTACAAATACATAATTTTAACTGATGAAGTTAGCAGATATAGTGTAATATGCTATTTTCCTGACGTCCTATATGTAGAACGTACGCAAACAGGAGCAGATCACATAAAATGTACATATCTAACCTAGAAACCATCAATATTAGATGAATATGTGCGCACTCTTAGAATATCTGTAGGTACTAAAAAAAATAGCATTACTAAGTACTTACCCTGAGAACCGTACAAGGTCGCCGTAATTTATTTTCTTTGAAATGCACTGAATATTACACTAGGTTAACTGTCACAAATTATCTCTGTTACACGTTTACCCTTTAGAATATAACCTTTCCACTCACTGAGGACAGATAGCAGCACGTACATCAAATTCATATGACATGGCGCGAATTTCGAATCAGCGTCCTACATATAGGACTACAGGCACATCTAGGTTAATTAATTGCAGTTTTACATCACAGCTTCGGCAACGAACAGCGAGCCTGTGGCCGCGCCTGTGTTCTAAGTCCATTAAAATGTTACTCTTCACGCTCTTGGCGCTCTTTACCCATAAGTTACTTATCACAATTACAAAAATTTGCAACTACCACACAAGGTTGTTCATGAAAAGGAAACGGGAAAGTTGACCGAATTTCAGTAACGTTATTTACGAAAGTGAAATGATTATAGTATAATGTAACTAATAATATGAAAGATTTAGGAAATGCCCATTGTCGGTATTGCAATGGCGTCTCGACTTACAACAGAAAATTACTAAACAAAGCATCAACATCTTCCATTAGCTTTTCTCATGGCTAAAAACTTTTGACACAGTCTACAACGTGTCATCTAAAGGCTCAGCTAAATATCTTCAATTATATGATCTGTTTGCCAATAATATGGTTCAATTTTCTGGCCATGCTTTATACAGCTTTTCTATAATTCAGGAGTTACTGGACTCATTGTATCTCTACGCAGATTTAACATTACTTCCACCCTACTTCCCTGTTTGCTGGCATTTCTTTATTAAATTTCTGCCACTTCGTTTTTCACATAAGCCCATATCAACTCAATTGCATTTAACTCATAATGAGCAACCGGCAATCGTATTATCCTCTGAAGCTTTTTGAAGCGGAATTAGTTGGTGTCGACATGAATAGATGGACGTCCATTTTTTACATGTCGTCTTAAGTAGGATTTTCACCATCTGGAGACCCTTGGAAGTGCAACCGAGATTCTTTACGGATGCTAGTGATACAGTTGATCCTGGCACTCTTGTCTATCAATCCTGAAGAACGTAATTCCACTCAAAATCATTGCAATTTCACCTTCTGTAAAACGTGTTTCGAGAGGCATTTTTTTAAAACAGCTCTGATCACAATTGCAACTAAACCATAAATTAAATTCCATCGTTTGCCACTGTGGTGCCATTTCCTAATTTTTCTAAATATCCTTATAATTATTAATTATCATAACCTTTCACAAATAATTGCTAATTTACTATCAGGGTAGTTAATTATTTTGTCTTCAGTATCCTGTTTTGTTCTCAAGACAACCTTGTCTGGGAGTAGCAAATTTTTGTAATTGTGATTAGTAACTTCTTGGCCAAGACAATTATAAGATCAGAGATCCGTGCATACACCCGCGCCTAAAGCGTGAAGGGTAAAAGTCTAATGGACTCAGAACACAGGCGCGGCCACAGGTTCGCTGCTCGTTGCCGAAGCGGTGGTATAAAAACTGCAATTAGTTAAAAATTGTTTTCCAAAAACATAACAAGATTTCATTCCCGAGAATGCAATGTGCTACAGAATCGCCTGTAGCGTCTACAAAAAATCAAATTTTGATAATAAACTTGTAACAAACCTTTTGACTTGTATTAAAATATACAATAATTTATACAACTTTGTTCATTTCTGTGTCATGTGAATTGCATACCTTAGCGGCTGAAAAGTATTCGTTTAGATATTTTAAAGTGGATTAGTACGCGCATTTCGTTTGGCACATTGAGTTCATGCGCAGACATCTATTTCTTGAAGTCGTTGTGGTTACGCTAATGAAAGCAAACAGCGTCCATTTTTGTTCTTGAGTATTTTTATTAAAAAAGTGTCGTAAAATTTACGGTAAGAGCTAATTACACCTATTTTTCTTTGTCTATTATATTTATTCTTTTGTTTTACTTTTATTTTTAGTTTTATTTTACTTTCATTTCACTTTTATCACGTTACATTTTCCTATTACATAATTTCATTGTATTATTACGTTTCAATTTAAGGAGGATGACGCAATAGAAGTTGTTGCTATGCTGAAAATTATAAATAAATGGCACATTAACCCATTTAAATCAACCAATTTTGGCTTTTTGTAAGAGAATTTATTCATTTGGGATCAACGAATATCAAAACTCTCATTATATTTCCATTTCAAGATTAATTGCACAACCAAAAATTGAAAGCGTGGCGTCGTCAGCACATCTTATCAGCAACAGTACACCAGTGATAGCCAAAATTTTAAAGTACAACAGGTATTTCATTTCTAATTATTAGTATAGGTATTTTTTAAGTTACTAACATTAGAATTAAGATTTTCTACTTTTATAACTTGACTTAAAGATTTTATAATAAACCTTGTTATTGTTTTCAATTTTACATTTATTACATTTACGGTTTACTTGTTTTCCATACAATAAGTTGGCGTCCGAGGTATTTTAACATTTATTTACAGCTTGAAGTTACATTTTTTTGTAAAGCGAACATATCTAACCACACACATTTTCTAAATAAAGCAAATCAAAGTTTAAGAACATGGCCCATTTAATCACTGGCTGAGCTGAAGGCACAAAATCTTCTATTTATTATTAGGAGTATAAGTAATGTTAGGGGTGAAATTACTAATAACAACCAGCTACACCTTATTAATTTTTTATTACAAACTGTTACACTCGTATTAACAAAGGTTGAATTTACAACATACTAAATTTTCGTACCATTTGAGCTAGTAGTTTTGTTTTTATGTGCCTCTAAACTTACCTATAACGTCGCGAACCCTAAAAAACTGGTACTTTGCATCGTTCGGCCGTAAAAATTTGGACATTACTGCCTTTTATGTTATGCTGACTTCACGGGCACGATGGACAACTACTAAAAATTTAGTACAGGATCGGAAGCTCTACAGCTCGAGGGAAAAGGATATATGGCTAAGATTAAGTAAAAATTATTTACGATGAATACGAGGCAGGGATTGTTTTGCCTACTCCGCAAGGGAATGGCATGAAGGTTAAGTTAAGTGAAGTTATGTCAGTTGAAGGGAAGTACCCGATGTACCTTTTGTACCATTCGTGATGGTTGTGTAACATTCTTAGAATTCGCATAATTTCAAAAGCCTAAAAATTTATCTTTAAACAAAAATTGATACAAGATTCTTACACCATTCGTTATAAATCAAATTCTTATGGCATTCATTAAAAATGTACAGCCTTCGTCAGAAATATATTCTAGCAGCAGGACGCTTTCAAGAGTCGTTGATGCAATATTCTTACAGCATGAAACGGTGTAACGAATATGCCTTTAAAAAGTGGCTCCACGACTTGACCTTCCAATGTCAGAAGTTCAATCAGCTTGCCTTATAAGTAGAAAGCATCTTTGCAGCACACTTTATTATTCAGGAGCACTTATTTTTAAGGACAAACAACTGCAATTAAAAAAATTACGTAGGCCTTGAAGCCTTTGCAAAAATATTATCGGACAGAATGATCTCTTTAACGGTTGATGTTTAAAATATGTCAAGTATTTTTCGCAATTAAAAAAATGACTCGTGACGCGTTTAACCCTTTTTAGAATAAACCCTTAAATTTCTCCAAACAAAGGAGACTTTCGCAGGACATATCGAGACGTAATTCCTGGTTAGGGTTAAAATAACTTTAATATTACCCATCCTGTCGGTAACTCTCACTTTTTGGATTTTTCCCAATTTTCACATCAGCTGCTGATGACTCGTTGGTGCGTTAAGTAATATTCTGATTAACTTTTAGGTTAGCCTCGTGATCTTACGTAATACTATGGTTCACCAAGGTTTATAACATCTTTTATATGACTCATCCTGTCAACAACGTTGACTTTCCGGTTTTTCCTACATGACTGATAGACACCGTCAAGGTTGAAACAACCGTTGCGTGGCTCGTTACGCAACTTTACTTTCCGATTCGGAGTTTTCTTGCCAAAGGCGAACCAACTTTCATCTCTCAAACTTCCCCGAACGTTCACCTAACACTGGTTTAAATTGTCACAGATTTTCTGATTTTATTCAGTGTGCAGTAACGACGACCATATCCAGTATATCACGGTAAAACATTTCACCAACATTACTTAGCGTTTATATGTATTCACTTTACTGTGTAGGCCATACAAAAATAGCAAAACACAAAGAATCCAAATTCATGTGACCATGCCGCCCCAGTAATTGGTCATTCATCTTTAAAGATGCGTAAGAATCAAAGAGTGTGGAATGAGTGAAGAAGGTATACTGCGTTTTTAAGGAAGCATTTGGAAAAGCAACTTGCTCCTAAGTGAAGTATGAAACGGTGTGCGTGCGCGAAAAAAAAACGTTGTGTTTATGGCGCATTATCCCACTAATTAGCAAAAGAATGGAAAGGAATTGTGAGTTTGTGTTTTGAATTAGAACAGGCAAGATACATCAGGGTGTGTTTAATACGAGAACCAAATTTTTAAGTTAAATAACAGTTGTGTAATAAGTATATAAATGATAGTGGTCATTAATCAACCGTGTGTAGTGTACGGACCACGTGTGAATATATTTCACTATTATACCGTAAGCAAACATTTACGTTATTAAGTAGAATGAAGCCCTTGATCTGGACGTTCGAGTGCGGATAGAATAGGACAAATTCTGCACGCATGCGCCCTGTGTAGTTTCTAATTACAGTCCCTGGAGGTTAGCAACCGCAGAAACATATTTTAATTAAGGGCTTCTTTTCAGGCGCCATTTACAATCCCTTGATGACGTATTTATGGTACTCACCTGGCCTTTTTGGCAGTATTAATAGCCTTTTTAAGATCCATAATTATGACGTCATAATTAAATGTGATGGGAAAAGGAGACATTCATCTTATTTCAACTGAATTCATCTTAATTCGTCCTAATACGTCTTAATTCATCTGGAATTAGGCCAAATGAGTGCTTTCTGATTACTCCATATACACTACACCCAGACTCCGTGCTCTGACCAATCAAATCAAATCAATCTCAAGTACAGCGAAACAAAAATTATTTTATTTTATTATGCCAATATCATCATCACATAACATAGTAATCAAAATAAAACCGTTTTCGTAAAGGTATATCAAATTGGTTGTTTTCCATATTGGCCCTAAATAACGCATGGAAACATAGTTACGCTTCATCCGCTCGTTAAATTGTTGTATACGATGGTCCCCAAGCTTGAAAGCTTATGGAAACGCTCTGACAACACATTTTAAATTTCTTCAGTTCAAAAACCACCCTTTCACCGTACTTTGGTGATATGATGCTCAGATTGAGTATCTTGCATTCTATACCAGTCTCCAAATCCTTAACGTTTTTAAAAGGTTTAAAACATGTTGACGCATTTAGCGTAAATAAATACATGTCTGTAAGTATAGCATAACATTAAAAAATTAAATAAAGTGAATAAAATAAGTGTTAAAAGCAAAAACAACCACTTACCCATATATTATTGGTTACGTCAGTATTTTGATCCGTCTGCTGTTGCGTTTATTCATATCCAGTAATTGGTCTATTTGTGCAGCAACAGCTGTTATAGACATAGCCACAAGAGTAAATAACTGCTGGTTTTCTGTTACTTATATGTAGTCACGGTACATTCACTTTCTGTGTTTTGTTTATAGATACTCAAGGATTTTCCCCAATCATTAACATAAAGTAATTATTTTCTGGACTTCCCCGGCTATGTAACCGCAATAACAGCCGTTCACTATTCAAATACCTCTATCGTGTCTGGGAGAACCAACTAATAACGTAAAGGCAGGCAAGTCGACCTTCATTTCCACTTTTGATAATACACTTTATCTTTTATATAAAATTTGTTTTTTTGGGAAGCTGCGGTGAATTTGAAATAGTATGGTGTCCACACAGGATTCTGAACAACATCAATATCAAACTCGCGAATTGTTTTCTGTACCTAGGTTCTTCTAGCTGAAACAAGTTTCAAGCTAGAATCAAAGTTAGAACAAACCAGACCAGCATTGGACAGCGGTCTACATTGACGAGAATGGTAACGGGGATTATTTTGATTCCTTTGGACTACCCACGCTAGGTTATCACGTTTCCTGGAGAAGAATTCTAGATGGTTCCGTTACAAAAAAAAATGCTGCATGATTATCATTCGCATGTGTGTGGACTTTATACGATAATGGTTTGTATTCTAGATTAAATAATTTACCAATGCTTGATTTTCGCTACATACTTAATTACAAATGATGAAATATTCAAGTTACTATATAATACTCGTTTTTCTACAATTCTACTCTGATAAATAAAATAGAATTTTAGTGCTTAAGTTGTTTTATTTACGACTTAGGGAAAGCATAACGTGTGATTCTAGCTTAAAACTTATTTCGGCTAAAGGAACCTAGATACAGAAAGCAAGTCGCAAATTTGATATTAATGTTGTTCAGAATCCCTATATGGACACCATAGTATTTCCAATTCGCCGCAACTTCTCAAAAAAACAAATTTTATATAAAATAGAAATGAAGGTCAACTTGTCTGCCTTGACGTATAGAGGTATTCGAATAGTGAAAGGCTGTTATTGCGGTTACATAACCGGTAAAATCCAGAAAATAATCACTTTATGTTAATAATAGGGGAAACCCCTTAATTACTTTATTTTGTCTATGTAAAACAAAACACAGGAAGTGAATGTACCGTAACTATACATAATTAACAGAAAACCAGCAGTTATTCACACGTGGCCATATTTAAAGCAGCTACTGCGGTACAGATAGACACATTACTGTTAAAGATAAAAAGATTAAAATGAGATCTGGAAATTTATGGTGTTCAAGGAAGGCTGCAAAAGATGGATCTGAATAAACGCAACAGCAGACGGATCAACAGATTGACGTAACCAATAATATATAGGTAAGTGGTTGCTTTGGATTTAACCTTTATTTTATTTACTTTATTTAATTACTTGTACAGATCTATTAATGTTATGTTATAATTACAGATATGTATTTATCTACTCTAAATGCGTCAACATGTTTTAAACGTTAAGGAGGCTGGGATAGAATACAAGATACTCAATCTGAGCATTATCTCAACAAGTACAGTGGTTGTTGAACTGGAAAAATTTAAAAGTGTGTTGCCGAGAGTTTCGATAAGTTTTGAAGCCTGAGAACCATAGTGTACAACAATTTAACGAGCCGCTGAAGGGTAAAGATGTTTCAATGCGTTCTTTAGGACCAATAGGGAAAACAACCAATTTGATATTCATTTAAAATAACGGTTTTATTATAATTACTACGTTATGAGATTGGCTTAATAAAATAAAATCATGTTTGTTTCGGTGTACTGAGAGTGATTGGCCAGAGCACGGAATCTGGGGGAAGTGTATACGGAGTAATCAGAAAGGTCGGGTTCGGCCTAATGTCAAACGAATTAAGATGTTTTAAGATGAATGAAGCTGTATTAAGATAAATCACTCCTTTTCCCATAACCTTTATTCATGACGCCATAATTATGGACCTTAAAAAGGCTCTTAATATTGTCAAAAGGGCCCTATGACAGGGTGAGGACCATAACCACGTCATGAAGGGATTGAAAATAGCGCCTGAAAAGAAGCCGTTAATCATACATATTCATATACGCTGTGGCTGAAGAAGCGTGGACAGCTTGAATATCCCGCTTTCCCTTGTTTCATAATGGCAAGGCGTAGGTATATTCTACCATCAGTTCAGTCTGCAGCTTTGTGTTCAGAAGAAATTTCCTTCAGGCAGACACAGTGCGGCTTATTCCGCAAGTATGTTACAGGTTAGGCAATAATCAGAACCTCATTGCCGTCAAGTAGCTTTTGTTGCGGCAATAAAGTGACTTTCCTGATCTAAATCACGTCAGCATCACCACAGAAGTCCGCTTATGGCAAGGTGAGCTCTAGTTCACGGTTACTTTGCTGAAACCAATACAGTGTACCACGATTGCTGGTACCACGTTTATGAGAGATCCTTTCCGAATCAAACGAGTTTAGAGGGATGGTTACTACGGCCACGTCGCGGAAAAGGGCCACTTCTGCGGGAATAAAGTCTTTCGGATACAACTTGTTATAGATGTGAAAGTATGAATTTAAACCATTTCTAGTCAACAATTTTAAGGCTGCTGAGTTTTTGAAAGATCAGCACGGCTTAAATACAAACCATTGAATCCACGTAAAACATTCCTCGGAGGAGAAGTAATTGCCGCTCGAGTTATACTATAGGGTTGAGGTAGGTGAATAAATTAACTATCTGGATGTCTACTCAGTCAGTCCCTACGTAATATGCACTCTGGATATTCCCTAGGACATCCTCGTGTGTTGGCGTCCCGTTAAAAGATACAGTGCTGCCACTCCATATACTTTATACTACCCTGCATTACTTTTTAAATGAAACGGAAAATTGATGCTTCCCTTGTGCCACACAAACTGTAAACTGCTAAGAGGTGAGTATGAGCACGTAGAAAAAGCGGGTAAGTATACCGGGATCTTTGTTTCCGGTGAATAACGTAAAGCTGTACTACTAGGTTACAGCGTCCTCAAAATTTCTGAGGTGTGAGTACAATGTGACCCAATACGATAGCTCAACAATAATTGTTGCCATTTTTCCAGATATATTGATAATTGTTCGAAAATAAAACAGGAGAGTAGCGGATGACTTGACACATACATTACCGCGGAGCAATGGAAGCTCTACTTTCAAAAGCACATAGACCGAAAAATGATTCACTTCTGCTAAGACCGCACATCTCTGGCTCATTCAAACTTCTTGCTATTCTAGGACGAGGGCTATCTCAGGCAACATGAGAACCTGGAGCAACCCGAGATTGTTTCAGAGCCTGGCGTCTTAGCAACTGTTGCCAAACCTCTAAATTGAAGTGTCGACGATATTGTGATCATAGCCAATCAAACCAAACAAGCCATCAAAGATTGAAAACGTGGTGCTATCATACCGTGGTACACGTACGTTTCGTAATATACGACTAGGTATTCTCTATTTTGAGACAGGTTTAGTCATATTACCCCAAAAACCTGGTGACCGGTACCCTTCATCGGGGGATTGCTTGGTGGAAATAACTGACGAGGTCCAAATAGTCGCATAGTCGAATTTATAAGTCGTAGACCTATTCATTTAAATAATATTCCTTTAAGGTGTGTTCGGTGGATGCAAATAATAACATCACAATTTGTACAGCAAAAGACGTTTCGCCTAATTATAAAAGTGCCGAGTTAAATTATTTACTGTTTCTGTGATTCAACTTGGGAATCGGGTATCATAGTCTTTGCCAATGCTAACGTAGGACTGCTACTGCGTTGCATACAGTCAATACGCACGGCCGGTTCCCATCCCGGAAGAACTGCAGCCGCAACATCCAGGACCAGGACTACATCAGAACAGAAAAACCACGGAAACAGAACAGGGCCAGAGTCTAACACGGGAATAAGAAAGGTAGGACAGGATAGGGACTTTCACAGGAAACAACATGCAGGACAAGTATCTAGAAGCCACCAACAAGGTTGGAGACACTTTCCCTGTAAACCTTCCCACATCCACATTTGACAGGGAAGGTGACAACCCCAGTCAGCTTGTACCCATATCGAATTTCTCCATAAATCGGCCTGCTCGTAAGGCCGATATAGCGAACGCCATAAACAATATACCCAAGGAATATCTGAGAGTCCGTACCAAAATCAACTTTATTGATAATGGAATGATGTGGGCATCTACACTCACTATGTCCGATACTAATCCCACACCTCAGCACCATAAACTCATAATGATACAGTTATTGCAGTCCTGATACTTAACGACCGATTTAGTTCAAAGGATAACGCTCTCATCATTAAAGATTCTTTTCCTACCATTTCGTACCTCCTTCCATCTCACCTGCAACATCATAAGTGTGATGAAGCAACTGTCCCCCGTCACCATTTTATAATCCCACCGACGAAGTCCTTTCTCGTGACCTGCTGGGTGACATCTCCAGTATCCATAATGCAATCCTCCTAAGCGACTTGAACACCCGCCATATTCAATTTGTAAGTTCCAATACCAATAAAAACGGTACCAATATTTCTTATAATATTCTCACCTTTCTACTATTCCGTAACATAGGCCCTACTCCTTTTAATTAACAAAGTGCCCATATAGTAGACCACATTGAGTAACCCGAATCATTCATTCAACAACCTACAGGCGGTTACTTAGGTGATACCATCACTCTAGATCATCCCGTTCCACGTCCTCCTACAAGACATATTATCAGAAAAGACATTCAAAATACCAAATACATCTCCAATAATCTTCCGGCGTGCGAAATCCACACTCCTCGCGATGTCAAAAAGGCAGTCATTGATTTAACTTCCGCTGTTACAGAAGCGTTAATTCCTTAATTCCCAATAATCTATAGATATTTCCAACAATCCTCTCCTACATTCCGTTGTCACTTTGATCACAGGGGACAGACGGATACACCGCAAATTTATGAAAGAAAATTACCTAGCTCTTAAAATCGAATATAGTCGACTTAACGCCCTAATCTGACGCATCAATCAAAAATGGTTCCATTTTATCTCCAAACTCAATTATAAAGACGAAAAGATATTATTGTACACTTTCCCCGCACTCGCTAAGCATAAAGCAAAGCTCCAATTTCACTTTCCGATCCATAAGGAAATCTAATTCCTAGCAAGGCCAATCATTTTGGCTTTTACCCACATTCCCAAAACTGTACTTGACCGACTTAACAGGTGGATACTGAGACACCTACCATGCTCAAACGTCCGACAGCTAACGTTCATTTACAGCAAGCACCTCAATATTTTCTATTATCGTACGGCCTAATACCAAAAACAGTCCCGACTTGACAAAACCGACATCTCACAGACCCAACTTTCTCTTCGGTTAGCAGCAGATTCCAGCTCGAAATCTAAGAGATTTACTAGAAGTCAATAACTTTCTGATTAATTTACAAAAGCCAAGCTTTAAGTATTCCCCCTAGTTTACAGAGCTTCTACCGCCATTTCTAATAGATAGTTCGAGTAGACTCAGTCTACTCCTCAAGTTTACCCCAGAAGCAGGCGTATCCCAGGGTTCGACCTTGGCACCAATACTTTACATAATTTTACAGAAGACATTTATAGCGTGGCAGCTCATGCAATATCCTTGGCTCAGTTTGCTGACATTGCCTTCTAAGATTGCCTCAACAACTTCCTCAATTGGGCACTACCAAAACACTAGCGATCTAATTCCAAACCCCAGCTTTACAAAACATAAACTACTCATGGAAGATGACGTAGCATTTCCAAGCAAGGGAAAAGATTACAGCTTCGACGCGACGCTACTTACTTAGGAATAATATAATACACTTATCTTACTCACATCCAATACCTAACGTCCTACAGAAAAAAAAAACAAAAACAAATTTTGGCAGCCTCCAGGGCTCCTTACACGGAACCTCGAAACCCTACCTGAGGAATTTCAGAACCTCCTAGCTGATATGTGTTATGCTCTAAGAGTAAACTACGATGTTTACGATGAGTTAATGATCCAGATATACAACATAACAAATACACTACTCACACAAGCATACACTCACGCACAGACACACGCACTCACGTACTTACGCACGCACCAATACTCACATATACACACGGTATAATAGACCGTATAAGTCTCACAGAGATCCTTTTAAACAATATGTCAGAACCGTACGTGCACACAGACAGAAGAAGTTTCCAAACTAGACACTAAAATGTCTACTGTCCGTTACATAAGGGACGCCGCCTAGACATTAACTACAATACATCAGTGAATAATTGGAAAGCTTGTTTCAATCACAGTTAATTTTTATTAACGATTTTATTACTCAGTGAAAGTGTCACCGACTACTATACAATAATGACTTTTCACGATATATTTACAATATCAAAGGTTTGCATTATTTTTTCACGACATACTATTCAGAAATGTAGATATACAGGGTGTGGCGCGAAGAGTTTTGATTAAAAGTAATGGCGGATACAGTTATGTTAAAAATCTGAAATTACGAAGCTGTAGGTTTTGGATGACGCTGAGTTCAAATATAATGTTGTCCTGAATGTGGCACTTCCGGTTATACCGGAAGTAGACATCAACTTTGTTATTTTAAATGGAACATAATATTTTTTATTTTATTTTCGAATTCTACATGACATTATAGATAAAATTTGTGCACAATATCCTATACCAAAAATGAAGTATTTTCGAGCTATTTCGATTTTTTTTTTAAATTTCGAAAAAATGCTAGTCCACATTGAATAACGAAATCTCCATTAATAACGAAGCTAGCGACGTGAAATTGTAACCAATAAACAACAAGCGCTTGCCCGTTAACACCATATATCCATCTAATTGATATTTCATACAGGGTGTTTTAAACTTAGCCGCCAACATGCACAATTTAAATAATTTATAAGTTGCTTACTTTAAATAGAACAGCCTGTATTTTATTACATTTTCCGCTGTATTTTTTTAAGCCAATTCATTTGGTATCAGTACTCCCTATACCTAAATCCAACCACTTTTGAGATATTTCATTACCTTAGTTAAAACATAACAACACATAATTATTTCAACATTAGTAAAGGGTAGGCCATGATTTCCATTATTTAAGGTAATATTTTGTTATTTTTTCATAAGTTATTAATTCTGAAAAGTAACCAATAGCCTGAAAGGATTATTAATTGTGAATATCATTAAAAACATTGACTAGGTATTTTGTATTAATTTAATTAGATAACTTACAAACAAAAATAACTAAATGTAATATTAAACAAATAAAGTTTTATAAAAAGTGTTCAAAATTAGCACCATCTACTTCTAAACAATTATGAATCCTTTTCTTTAAGTTATGTCTTGTAATTCTGGAAATATGGTCGGGTGTTCAAGAATTAAAAGCAAGTTGGACTCCCTGCATCATATCTTCCTTTGTCGTAACAGGTTTGGGAAATACCTGATTTTTAATGTAACCCCAAATACCAAAATCTAGAGGAGCCAAATCAGGAGAGCGAGCTGGCCAACGAAACGGACCCTGATTGGCAATCCATCTATCATCAAACATGTAGTAAAGGTGCTGAGCAACAGGCCCAAAGTTATGAGGAGGTGCTCTATCTTGCTGATACCAAGCTGAAGCCGCCTCTCCATTTCTTAAAGTATGTAACGCCGGTCGTATGGCTTCTTCTAAAATGTGGAAATATCTTGTACCATTTAAATTTTCATCATAAAATTTTAATGCTAAAGTTTTATCGTCTTTTATTGCACAAAAAACATTAAAACTCTAACTATCTTGGAAATAACATTCTCTACTAACATGTGGATTTTCATTAGGCCAAAAATGGGAATTACGTCGATTAAATAATCCATTTTTGCTAAATTTTACTTCATCACACCATATAACTTTCTTTATGAAGTTTTCATCCTCTTGGGTCTTCATTAAAAACCATTCACAGAATTCTACCCTTCGAGGAAGATCACCTAATTGTAAGTGTTGCACCAAATGATATGAAAATGGTTTCCATTTGTGTTTTTTTAAAATGCGATGAATTGTTCTCGTCGACAACGTAAGATCTCTCTAATGGAGGCATTTGGAGAGGCCGTAAAATAACCCAAAACTTTAATTTCGTTTATGTCACTGTCCACTAGTGGTTTATTTTTATTAACTTTTATCTTAAATTGACCAAACTGACGGCAGTTTTTAAGCAATCTTCTTACAATATCGCCATTTGCATTTGGTCGATTTGGATATCTTTCTGCAAAAATACGGCAAGTCCGTTCACTCGCCGTAAAGAATAATAAGATTTAAAAAATCATAATCAGTAAATCCTACATTTGCAATTATTTACTATGAAATACAAACTGGTAAAGAAAACTGCCAAACCAACGTAAACAATTAACGTTCTAACTATCAAATCTTTGACAGCCATGGCCTACCCTTTACTAATGTTGAAATAATTAAGTGTTGTTATGTTTTAACTAAGATAATGAAATATCTCAAAAATGGTTGGATTTAGGTATAGGGAATACCGATACCAAACGAATTGGCTTAAAAAAATACAGCGGAACATGTAATAAAATACAGGGTGTTCTATTTAAAGTAAGCAACTTATAAATGATTTAAATTGTGCATGTTGGCGGCTAAGTTTAAAACACCCTGTATGAAATGTCAATGAGATGGATATATGGAGTTAACGGGCAAGCGCTTGCTGTTTATTGGTTACAATTTCACGTCACTAGCTTCATTATTAATGGAGATATCGTTATTCAATGTGGATTAGGATTTTTTCAAAATTTTTAAAGAAATCTTAATATCTCGAAAATACTTTATTTTTAGCATAGGACATTATGCACAAATTTTATCTAGAATTTCATGTAAAATTCGAAAATAAAATAAAAAATATTCGGTTCCATTTAAAATAACAAAGTTGACGTCTACTTCCGGTATAACCGGAAGTGCCACATTCAGGACAATATTGTATTTGTACTCAGCGTCACCCAAAACCTACAGCTTCGTAATTTCAGATTTTTAACATAACTGTATCCGCCATTACTTTTAATCAAAACTCTTCGCGCCACACCCTGTGTAGTAGTTATTCAGTATGAATTAAAATTAGCAACATTTTGTAGAACATAAGCTTGTTCCTTTATTTGTTGTCTGAACATCAGTATAAAAATGGGACCACCCGCACGCATTCTAATAAATCGATAAAATTTTTACAACACATTCGTGTAGGCGAAGCCATCACTATAATGACTAATAATCAATCAATGATTCGATAAGTCCCTATCGTGTTATAGACGTAATGGACTTTCCTCTGCTTGATGATCTTAGTGTAATGATGCCAAGATAAGCTATAAAAACTGACAGATGAAATATTTGATTCATGAACTTAATCGAGCCCGAGCACCGATTTTATCTATTTGTACGAAAATTTATTTTCGCGCTCCGTCTATATGATCAATAGTTATTTGATTAAAAACGGAAAAATGTGACAAGAATTTATATTACTGACAACAACAACAAAAAAAGCTGAAATACTAAACCCAACTACTTCTTTAGGTGAAGACACAAATCAAACCTTTATCCGATCACAAACAATAATTTACCCCAAGTGTCACGTGACAACTTCTAAACGAATGTATCAAATCCGGACACCCACTAATACAACCACAATAGCAACGAACAATAAATAATATTATGGTACATAACAAAATAAATACGGGAATCATCTTAAATTTCTGAATTACTGCTCATCAGTTCACACTTAATCATCTATCTAAACTTCTTTCTTTATCATTGTGACTGCCAGCAACTGCTTTATTGGATATAAGGTATCTACGCTACAACTATCGATCAAATCTGTTGTCTCTCTTCTAATCAATGTGTAAATGGAAAATTATGTACGAAAGACAAGAATGTTAAAAGTGCAGTGGAATGTTGTATCTCCTACTTCACACGTATCTTAATCTGACGTCCATCTTTTCTTTATTTGAGCTAATTGTTTAAAACAGTAATTAAATGTATTATTTTTATCGTTATTTGATAATCGTTGGTTCCACCATCAGAATAAGATCTTTCCTAACAACGAGGTGTAATCCACGTTTGTGTTTGGTCGTCTTTTCTATTTTTCATGCCTTACTTCTTTATGTAGCATGTGGTGCAATGTACACCTTTCTGTTCTGTAAAGTTTGGCAAATTTTTATTTTTGATTATTGCTCATGTATGTCCTCATTAATCACTTTCAGTTTATGATAGATCAACGATGGCTGGTAAGTTACGTAATTATTGCATTGTTTCTATATGCACTGTATCAAACAACTGAATAGATATATACAGGGTTGCTCATTAGTGCGTCAAAGTGCGATATCTGAGTAATATGAGTTTTAGAAGGTTATGTTTCCTAACAAAGTTTTTGGTGTTTAAGAGGTGCGTATTTTAAAATTTCATTCCAATATACGGGGTGCGTCATAAAAGTGTGGTAGTAACAAATTATATTTTTTAAAATAGAACCCCCAATTTTTTGCCATATTCGAATTTATCCTCAAATTTTAATGTATTATCTTAAAAATTGACCGTTCTCGAATTATTTGGAACAATATGAAAATTTTGACAACTGCAAGGTTCCAGAAAAATCGGTGCTGTACCCTGACCTCTGTGAATTTCGGAATCGGTATTCTGGGGATCGAAGAAAACCTAATAAACTACGTTTTGACGTATTGTAATTAAAAAAAAGTGCTCTACAACCCCCGAAATATTGATCCAAAGTTGCATGATTTCAAACCACAATAACTTGCTTATTTCAAATGGAATACCCTAATTTTTATACCGTTTTCAGATTTATCGTCAAATGTTAAGGTCAGTTTAAGTAAGGTGTCCTATATTTAAAATTTCCCGTTTCCGAATTATTCGGCAAAATAAAAAAAAAGTATTTAATTTTTATTTTGATCGTCAGCCGGCTACATGTTGACAATCCAAAAATACATTAAACTACAGAGAATTATTTATAGACAAATAAGGTATACATAACAGATTCTCAAACTGTCCCCCACTTCGATCATAACACAATTGCAGTCTTACCAGAAAAGACCTATTTACTTCTCGTAACACGTCAATGCTTACGCTACTTCTAAACACATAAATTATGCGTTGTCTCATATATTCTACAGTAGTCAGAGCAGTTTGATACACACCGTTTTTTATGTGATCCCCGTCTGGCAATCTCTGGGGCCAAGAACGGTGTTGCCACGACCTATCCATCTACCCTCAAATCCTCAATTTAAGCAGTCTCGGACATTTAACGCAAAGTGCGCAGGAGCACCATTATGCTGTAGCATAATTGCCTTAAAATAACACGAATGTTTTGCAAAAGTTGGGGCAAATAATTTTGCAAAAAATACAAATTTTGTTCGTTAAAGAAATGTGGTCCAACTATAAAATCACCCATAATAGCGCCCTAAACATTTACACTCAGCTGTCGCTGCGAATTAACTAATCTTGTTGTTTTTGGGTTTTCCGTTGCATAATAGTGAATATTATGACGGTTTAGGCTAGCACTGAGTGAAACTTGACTCGTTGGAGAAAAATACATTTTAGAAAAAGTTAGGTGTTATTGTTTTCACTTCCAACTCCCATTGGCAAAATGTTCTCCTAATCTAAATCAGGACCAACCAGTTTTTGATGGAAGAATATCATGGTACTTGTTCCTCTTTAAAATTTTACTAACGGTAGATCGGGGTAAAACGGTTTCCTTGGATATTGTTGCCAAACTGGTAGAAGGCTTCGAAATTAGAGACAACAACACACTCAATTGGTATTCGTCGTTTGTCCTCTTAGCCCTTTCACGTTTTTTTTATAATTCACACTGTCTGTTTTAATAAACCCTTCTTTAGGTCTTTCTAAACTTCTAGCCGAGGATTGTCTTCTATCGGGATATTTACGCGTATACATCCTTTCAGTTAGCAAACAATTTTGATCAACGGATCCCATAACGAAGATCATGTCAACCGGCTTTCGGAATTCATCTGTATTTAGTTAACTTCAAACAACAATATGAGATAAGAATGAAATATACAAAACGACTTAAAATTTGATGATAAATCCGAAAGCAGTATAAAAATTAAGGTATTCCATTTGAAATAAGCAAGTTATTGAGGTTTGAAGTCATGCAACTTCGGATGAACATTTAAGGGGTTGTGGGGACTTTTTTTTAATTACAATACGTCAAAACGTAGCTTATCAGGTTTTCTTAGAGCCCCAGAATACCGATTCCGAAATTCGCAGAAGTCAGGGTACAGTACCATTTTTTGTGAACTCTGCAGCTGTCAAAATTTTCATATTGTTCCAAATAATTCGAAAACGGTACATTTTTAAGATAAAATGTTTTACATAAATTAACATTGAAATTTGACGATAAATCCGAATATGGCAAAAAATAGGGGGGTTCTATTTTAAAAAATATAACTTGTTCTACCACACTTTTTCGACCCGTATATTGAAAATATTATATATATATATATATATATATATATGATGCATGTATGTTGGGAATCCATGACTGTGACTCAAGGTGCTTGGAAAGCTTAAGCAGCCCGCCCTCATGCTTAGAGAGGGAATGAAAGACGCTGCTTTTTCCTTTTCCTGCTGGTGGTATTAATAAAAGGAAAAGATATTTAGGTTTTAATATGAGTAGCGTACATTATCGAGTCTAACGTGTACGTGCGAATTCAATTAATCGGTTTAGTTAGTAAAGGGTAGTGTGGTGTATATTAAAGTATTATTCCACATTTTTTCTTCTCCGGGTCCGTGCATTGGCCGTCATCAGATAGACGTAGGAATGCTGATTGTATGGACAGAAGTGTCTAGAGGTTCTGATATCTCCTCGGGAGACCGTAAGAAGTAATGTTAGAGTTGGATGGACAGTGTGTGAACTTGAATTTGGATTCTCTATCTAGTGGTATGTGAAGATATTTGTAAGGTATATAGATGTGGGGGTTAAGAGTGTTCCGTTAAGATGGAAGAATAATTTTTAAACTTGCGTTTAAGTTTCTGTGTGGTCCTTGTATTCTGTCTGTCATGGGTGAAATGTTTGCGTGTTGTATAGTGAGGTCAAGAGGGTATCGGAACGAAAGTCAGTGTATTCCTCATTGGATACATCGTTCGGTGAAAGTAAGGGAGGAAAGTCGGCAATGGAATTATCTTTTATTACATTACACGCTAGAGATGTTGGAGGAGCCGGACACAATCAAGTTCTGAGAAGAAGTGATAAATGGTCGGAAGTGTTCGTGCTGCCTGCATAGCATTTTCGATCCATATAGTGGGAAATCGATTCAGAACAGAGAATGTGGTCGATTAATGAAGTACCGATGTATTCAAAGAATCTTTTGCCAATTCGCAAAAGCAGCAAATTCAAGAAGGCCAAATGAAAGCCTAATTCTATTGGCATTGCTTCTGGAGTCATCAAATGTAGTGTAGAGGACATTAAAATCTTCAAAGATTACTGATTTTAGTATGATGGTGCATAGTTTAGAAGATCGTCTGAAAGAATATTTGCAATATGAATACAGATACGTCAAGCAACACGTCCGAGATGATCTAGGTATGGGTGGATGGTAATGTATTTATGACTACTATGCTCGCAACACGATGTCCGTTTTGTGCACTGTTCTGTAGGTAGAAGCAGTAGCTAGAGTTCAATTAGTACCTGTATGTTAGTTTTGTATCTTTGAATTTAAGCATTTGTGTGATGTTCATGGAGTAGGTGTTTAAGTAGCTAACGTCTCCTAGGGATGTCCATGGCGTTAACGGTCCCTTCTATAATGTCCTTGATAACTAGATAACTGGGTAAGGGTTACTATATCGTCACCATGACGTCTTTCCACGAAATTTCAAGAAGTTGAATAAGGATTTTTGGAAGGTGGTTGATTTTGGCATATTGCGAGCTAGTGGCTGTAGGGACCTGAGGAATAATTAGAGTAGGTAGTAAAGTTGGTCATATGAATTTGTTTAGTTTGTCACGTGAGGTCTGTGATCGTATTATGTGGAAATTTTGGAGGTTACGCACGTAGTGTTGGTATACCGTGGTTTAAGTAAGTGTGGTTGGTTAATCGTCGAGGTAGTTGACAGTTAAAAAACAACTTAACGGTAGCACGTTGGAAAAATTGATAAACAATGATAAAAATTAGTTCTCTTCCGGTCTATTCTTTGTTATCCTCATGATACTGTAACAGCTTCGTTGTGATTTCCTGGCCTACTTGGCATTTCCTGGTCTTTCTGGGCAAGGTTTGTTCCTCCTTGGCTTGACAGCCGGTTTTCCTTCCGGGATGCGGAATTACTGCGTTTGATTGATTGTATATGATGCACAGGCAGCCCTGGTTTGCAGCGGCGAAGTTTCTGAAGGGTTCGAGTCGGTTTGCTACTATTTTGGAGTTGTATGTTGTTATTTCCTTTTTAGTTTTAAAGTGGAGCGCTCGCACACGTCTGCTCTCTAATAGGTAAACCCACACGTGATAGCCGTTCAGTAGAACCGAGTTCAAGTCACCATTGTGAGATACATGCCCTGGATTAAAAATATATACGTAAAATCGCATACCCCTACCCGAAATTGACTTAAAATCCTAATCTGGTCTGTGCGGGCAAGCGCTGTACAATCCCGAACTGAGTTAACAAGTTCGTCTGAATTCCCGACACTCATGTAAATTATCGTACGTTTCAGTAGACTTTACTCTTATCAAATATGTGACTTATTTCCTAGTCCTTCGCCTAAGTTCCCTAACCATGACGTCGCCAGACAAAATACGTTATCGAATCTTACAACTGTTTCGGGCTGTTGCACATTTTGTAAAAATCTTTCAAGTTTTTCTTATGTCGCCATCGATGGCTTTTAGTGTATGCCTGTCAAATTTGATGCCACAGTGTCCTGTAAAAAGCTTGACTGTAAATGGGTACACCTCTAACGGCGAATTGATTTGTTAACGTAGTACGCAACACTTCTTACGGACAATCGTCACAGAAACAAATAACCTGCAGATATGTGTCTAAAGATTTATTTTACTCATACGTCAGTTCAATATACATTTTACATTCAATAATTGATATTTTACAGAAGTACTTTATCGACATTTTTTCAGCTATTCAATTAACTTTCTGTAGATATGTTTATGGTCCTTATACGTTATAAAGCTACAAGCAAGTTCGCCGACCTGTTAAGTAATATGAAAATGGCTGCGCCTTTAATACTAAACAAAACTGTTTCATAACGTTTGTCCGTTTATGTTTTTCCGAATATTACCTTATTAATATGTCGGAGAAATTTCGGCAGCTACTCGCTATGAATGAAGTATTTCCACAATGCCCCCATTAAGTAATCTAAGATACTGCAGTCGCAACTGTGTGCAAGATAGTTCGACATCCGTTCTAATAATCTGCTTCGTAAGTACACTAGCCAGTGGCACCTATCCACAACCTCTTCTTGCAGACATAGCCACACACAGTCTAATTTCGCGCCCTTCCTGTGCGTTTTTAGCTAAAGCACTGTCTATCATCCTACTGCCGCATGTTCATGTTTACTTCTTAAGGTTACCTTATAACTTACTTAAGGTTCATGGGTTTCTGGGCATATTTGATAACCCAGTCATCGGTAAATGGGCGAGGCTTATGTCATTCTACCGTAATCTAATTCTAGGTGAAGTACACCTTGTTAGACGTAGTGTTAAATAGATACCTGTACACGAGGGCAACTCATACAACTTTTTTTCCTAAATTTATATTTTAATTAAGATTCCCTATTCCCCTGAGGAAGAATAGATTTTTGTGCATCGCCGAAGCCTTTGCTTTTGCACCTTCATGCTTACCTAAAATACCCCCATGTTCAGTATCACTAGAAAATTTAAGGCATCGTATGCGTAACACGTTTGATATCGACCTTATACTAACTAAGACGTGTTCTTTCCGTATGGACAACGAATTCAGAGCACAAGTGTATAGGTAACCCCATGTCTGCGCGTTCTGCTCTAAGACACTGCAGTTCTCGAAGCTTTGGCACCAGAGGATATGTGCAGGAGTGAGACAACCTCCTATGAAAGATACTTTTAAGAATCTGCATTCGCCTAGTGCAGCCGACTAACACGGTTCCTGTGTGCATGTTAAACCTGCATCCATACGAACTTGCCGTCTAACACGGCGTTCTTTCTGGTCACAAGGTATGCTGTTTTAGTTGCCTGGGCCGACTATTTATCTAATACAACGTTTTCCCTTAAAATGGAATGACTTCACCTGTATACAAACCATAGTTCTAACGAGAAACTTGCCCTGATGGAATGAGGGCCAAAGACAGAAGCAAGAGGAGTCATGGGAGATACACAGAACAGCACTTTCCAAGACAAGAATTCTACGAGAGCAACAAGGTAACCTCAGAAAAGGCAATACAAATATAGAGAGGGCACTGGGCAAACCATTAGGTTTCTATTGAGCACACACTTTCCAGACCCTCACCACAGAACGCTACCAGCAGAAACGACGAAGGTAGACGGTCATACAAGACCCCACTTCACAGTCACACAAATAGGTTGAATAGACTCTGATTACTTTGAAACCCTCTAGATACATAAAGCAAGTGTCCGCCTAACATGTACTCCAAAAACATAAGGGGTACAAGTGGTGTTTATTTCCAATGGGTTAGGTCGCCCTGTAGACCTAACTAAAGCGTATTATCCTGACTACATTCTTGTTGAAGGGAATAAAAAAGGTCTTGGGCCCAAAAGGGAAATCAATAATCACTGCCCTCCGTGGTTTGGCCAACAAATTAAGAAATGTTCTTTGTCAAACGATGTAGCCTTGTACGCATTTTCGGGCATACAGCATGTTTTTAACAACACCTCACTCAAAACCATATGGAGGTCGCAGATAATAAAGACCCTAGCGTCCACGTCTATATTCAACAGCATATTACATCAAAATTATGCTGTAGTATGACTGATGATACCTCTCTAGTAGGGGTGTTGACACCCATACTTTCGACGCCTTTGATCAACCATCTTTTAACTCTGCTGACAAAGAAAGATCTCGGTACGTAGAGGTACCTTGGTGACCTAGCTGTTATAATCTGAGGAAAACACGTTCAAATAGTATCAGGAAGGTGGAAAACCGCTCCGCGCATCATACACGATTAGTACACAGAATATAGCCTGAGCATGAAGCCTTTCAAAACAGTAGTGGTGCCCTTTCCAAGCCAAATGGCGCTGTATATAAAGGTTCCCATATTGGGAATACCACCATTGGTCCCAGAAATTGGGGGCAAGTATGTGGTAGTTAACTTTGACCAAAAGTTTACATGGAACTGTCATATAAGAAAACAGGTGTAGATGTTTCAATTTTAAGCCGGTCCTGTAAAAGACTACTAGAAAGAAACTGTGACGAAGTGGAAACTTGAAGCTATTGTCAGACCCATGATCACTACCGCCGCAGTGATAAGGTAGCCAAAAATACGGCAAACAATAGCTCAAAAAAAATGAACACCTGTCGCAATTGTGAAGAAGAAAGCGATGAGGAGAGTTCTGGTATTGCACAATACTAAAGGGTTCAAATCAGAAAATCTTGTAGGTCAGTTGACAATTTTGAAGGTGAAATATCTGCAAGAAGTGCTCATTACTATGCTATAGAATGCTTAGTATTATAACGTATGGCATTAGTCTAAACTACATGAAGGAGTGGAAAGGGGACTTTACACAGTAGTACACGGACGGTTCAAAAAAAAGTTGACAGAGTAGAGATTAGAGGGCCTAATTTCCGCATCTCCCAGTTCTTAAGCTTACTTTGCTCCTGATTGCTGACCTCTTTGTTAATCTCGTGTAGCACCGCTAGTACTTTATTAGGATGGACGGATGTTTGCACAATAGAGCAAGCAGCTTAAACTGTACGTAATAAAGCAGTACCGTTTCCTTAAACCCCTTTAAAACAACGTTCTGTACTTTTTCTTATCAATGGTATCGATGCGACCTTCGCCTTGTGTGGTTGGTATTGGCCCCGATATTGTCAGTAACTGATAGAGTAGGGGGACTGTGGATGAAATGACATCGCAGGTTAAAATCGTCGCTATTGATACTTTCAATTTATTGAATTTAGCGGTTGTTTGAACTGAAATCTAAGCTAAACATACTCGCAGGACTGTCTATGCTAAAATAGATTAACACTGCACCACAACTAATTATTTTAATAGCTTACTTCTCAAATGATCTGTGGTCATTAGGTGTTTTCGGGTTTCTTTAACTATTGTTTTTTGAAGATGGTTCAGAGTGTGTACAATGGAGATTAAATGAACCTGAATGCATGAGGGAAAATGGTTCCTGAGCTCATTATACCTCATGCTCGTAATTTAAGCATATTAAACTTCATTTTAGTCTATCGAAGCTTCAGAAACCTTGGGATGGTTTGGGGCAACCCTACCAAAAACAATAAGGATTCCTTTAGAGATTATGCAGGAGACATTAAAGGTCGGTTATTTAAAGTGACGAAAAAAAGGTATTTGCGAACTGGCTGAAAAAATGAAATCTCTAATCGAGTCAGCAAAAAGTGACACTCTATGGGATCAACTTGGTTTCCCAGTTTTCTTTCTCGTTGCCTAGAATTTTTATTAGATAATACTTTCTCAGCAAAATATAAGAATACTGATGCATCGCGAATCTATAACATGGACGAAAGTTGAATGCAAACGGTACCAAGCAAGCTTTCAAAAGTTGTAGCCCATTGGGACTATATGAACACAGTAGGTTACTTATACCACCAAATGGAGGAATAAGTTGCTGCTTTCTGTAGTCTCATTTGGTACATTGACCTTAGAAGATGAGCGTGGTTGTATGAAAACAGGTCTTTTTTGAACTTATGGAACATTTACATCAGAATGTCTGCAGTGATTCTGAAAATAAAGTGTTTCTAATTCTTGATGGTCATGACAGTCAAAAGAGCGGAAAAATTGTAACGCTGTATAGTGTTCGGCGCCTCTAGACCAAAAAAGAAATCGTCAATACGTCATTACTGCAAAATAAATGCGATTTTTGCAATAAGAATGCTTAAAAGGTCAGGGACTCATTTTACCCCAATCCAGAGACCATTTCGATGAAAATTTAAAAATTACATATTTTTTACTTTTTTTTCAAAATAAAAACCTTGATGTTGCTCATTCCTGCCTGTAGGTTTTGTCGCGTGTGTTAAATTTTGTGTCATAATCATCCTATTCTAATCTTCATACTATAGTAGCAATGTCTAACAATTTTAACAGATATTACTACTGACGAAGATAACTACAAGTGTTATCGAAAGGTTTAGATTGTATAATTTAAAATACACCTTTAAAAAATCCAAAAAGGATAAGTATTTTATAATGTCTATTTTTATCTAATTTCGCCACTGTATGGCATAGTCCGAAAAGCTGGGCTTAATCACCAAGCCAGGATAAGCATGGATAAGCTTCTCCCACATTTTCCACCACGACCTTAACAATTTAATCTTGATCAGGAGAGAGTGATCCAATTTCGCGCAAGTGGGTTAATACGCGCATATTTTGTTTTATACTAACGGTTTGTTAAGAGGCTTGCTGGGACATCTGTCTCGAGTTTACGCCTCAATCTTCGTACTACCATTTCGCATTAACTGTTCCAAATTTTCTCACTTTTTGGGGATGTCAAGAAAATATTTATGAACAAGCAGCGGAAAGTCTTGGGACTTAGAGCAATTAAAGGACATCTCTGAGATTCAGAATAGAAAACTAATTCGGCAATTTGGCAGAGAATGTGAAATCCCTGGATACACACTTAGGGACAAGTTAAAACGTATTTAGCCCCCAGCACCGAATTTGGGAAAAAGGCCGTGTTCAATGAAGACCGAAAGCTTTAGTTTGTAAGACACATACAAAAATTATCAAATATGTTTTTTGGGCTCACTTCACTACAACTTAAACAATTAGTATCTAAGTTCGCCCAAAAGAATCACATAAAGCATACGTTTAATTCGTCAACCAAAACAGTGGGAAAACACTGGTTAAGGTTGTTTATGACACGGAATGCCGACATAAGTATGAGAAAACTAGAAGGAACCATGGTGTGTCGTATTCAAGCTTTTAACCAAGGAGATATATCAAGATACTTTGAAAATTTAGAACGACATGCTATTGGACCAACGCGTGTCTTTAATGTGAACGAGACGGAGGTTTAAAATATTGTTATAATTTTAAGTTCAAAGGGAAGGAAACTGGTCGGCTTTGCAATTTAGTAAGAGCGGGGCAGAACTGTTACAAATGGATGCTGTTTTAATACCGCAGGTGGTTATACGTTTGTTATTGTAGTACCTCAGGCATTATATGTCCCGCCCAAGTTTATCTTGCCGTAACAAAGGCATTCACCATAGTTTAAAAAGAAGGAACCATGAGGTGCAAAATATTCCTGTTCAAAAATGGGTGGATCAACGTTGAGCTATTTCCAGAATGGTTGCAGCACTTTACACTTTAAGGCGTCTCTAGAAGACCCAATCCTACTTACTTTAGATAACCATATTTCACACGCATCACTAGAAATATATCACTTTTTTAAGGATAACGGATTAGTAATGCTCTCTATAGCACCTCATACATCCCACCGCCTTCCGCTGTTAGACCTAACTTTTTACGGTTTGTTAAAAACGCCTACAGTAAGGAGTGAAGAACAAACCCTTATAAAAAAGTATCGCACTATAAAATTTCCGAGCTGTTTAATAGAGCTACATTAAAAAAAGCGCAATCCGAACTCTGAGCTATTGGGATTATGCCATTCGCCTCAAACAAATTTGGCGTAGAAGATTTTGTTCCTGCATTACAGTTTCATCCGGCAGAATAAATTATAGACGTTCCCGAGGAAGCAGAAGTGATGCAAAAAATTTCAAAGGCAAATACACCATTAAGAACTACGTTAGGAGATGTGAAGACATCTACTTCAAAACAAATTGAAAAAGAAAATTTAGAAGTGGGTCCTACAAACAAATCTCAATTGCTAGAGGAGTTTCCGCCTTGTGATTTTTGGAATTCTATAGAATAAAGTTAGGTGAGATAACCAATCGGGAGAGATGGATAATGGCCAAAACTTATTTAAACTGTTGTTCGATGGCGCTCTCTGTGCTCATCAGTCAGAAACCTTCGGGTCTGAGTACGGCCAGTGTGTTTTCGTCTGCGTCAAAATAAAAATATTATCCTCTCGTTATAAAATTTATATTAGTAGCATATTTCATCCTACTGCGTGTGTGTAAACTTTTGGTTGATTTCTAAAAATAAGGTGAGTACAATGTCTATTAGGAAATCCTGACCTCTAAAAGTAGTTTAAGGTATTCAGTGGGTTTGTTAGTCACGTTGGTCATCTCTCCTTCCTATTTTCGGAAAGATGACCACTAAATGCTAGGGATTGATGGCCACTAATTTTTAACGTCTGTTTCTTTGCATTTTGATTCCATTTCTAATTAATCGCAGAAATATGCTAACGGAGTATAAAAGACAGATTTTAAATAATTATACTGAAGAAAATCTGAAGTTAGCAATTGAAGCAGTAAGAGGCGATGCTTCAAAGAATTAAAGTATTCATTGAAAAACCTTGAAAAAGAAGATAAAGAATAAAACCCCCACGATTGGTAGAATGATAACAAAAATTGGCTTTAACTTTCTTCTACTACCAATTCTGATGATCCAGTGTAGAAACATTTGCAGTTTCCTGTGATCACACACAAATGATTTCTGAACCCACAAGAATCCCTGATAACCCTAACCATACTACACATCTTATAGATCTCGTTCTGCCCTCTAGATCTATCTGGCCATTTTCTAACAGAAATAACTTCTACTGTCCCTAATTGCCATGTTGTTTGCAACACTGATAGAACCTTGTGGTGTTTTAAGTCAGCTAAATGGAATGAGTTAGGGACTCCTTTTCAACATTTCCATGGCGTGAATGTTGTTTTAAGTCATCCTCATGGGTGTGCAGTTATACATTTTCAAAAAACAAAATCGTATAAGTCATTAACGTTCCCAACCCTGGTTTAATTGGGCTTGTGTTGATGCAACATATTTAAAAAATAAATCGAATATTAAATATAAATCTAATAATCCGGCGGAGTGTCATGCAGACTACGTTGATACGTGCTAAAGTGTTACCACTTGAACTAAAAAGCTATTTGAACAATGAAAATGCAATGAACTAGCTACATCCCCTGTGGTCTTTAGCTAAAGCCATTAGCAAAAACGTTGGTACATCTTCATTTCCCCCCCTCCTTCTGACATTTCTTGACGTATCTGTAGTTGCAGAGTCTGCAGACAAAGTCAACATTTTTGTGGATTTATTTGCATCAAACTCGTATCTCAATGATTCTGGAATTCTTACCTCGTGTGAGTTAAATGATACGCTCATTAAATGGGTTTCTAGTGTCGTTGATAAAAGACGAATACGTATCATCATAGTTGATGGCTTTTTTTTCAAAAGAACTTAGCATTAACGTGGGCGCCTGTACTGTTTCTGTTATACTTAATAACCTTATTTCTTCAACAACTAACCCGACCCATTGCTTTACTGACGTCAGCACTCTTCATTGAAATTCATGTTAGTCTACTCATAATGGTAAACCACCTTCTATCTCAAATCAAGACATTAAATCTGAAATGGCAACTTCATCCAACGTGTTCCTGAATGGGGAAGCAATAGTCTACTTAAATTTAATGCTAATAAAACCCAGTGTTGCCCTGCGTCCGCCAAAAAAGAACGACCATTTCCTCATATATTAAGTGTTTAGACCCTATTATTATGTTGAGAATGGCTACATTTTCAAATCTATCATGGGTTGATCTAAGTATATATCTAAGCAGTACTCTACCTCCCGGCAGCTCGTTGTGCTATATAAGGCCCAAAAAAGGAGCGTTATATATAACCCGTCCTTAACTTCTGACATACAGTCCCTTGGCCACAGAAGAATCGTTTCAGTTCTTTCTTTGTATTTTCGGTATTACAATGGCTATTGCGCTTTTTATATTCTTTGATACCACCTCGGGCCACCTTTGCGAGGAATACTCGATTCGATAGATCACATCGTCAATATGCAGTACAAATCTCAACTTTTCATTCCAAACGGGCGCAATCCCCATTCTTCTCACGCCCTTGGAACTCTGAAATGATCTCCCTAGTTCACGTTTTCCAGTCACTTGTGGTATGGAAAAATCTAAGGTAGCCGTTTAGAGGCATCTCTTGGGCAATTAATTATCCAGCTATCCAACCTCCTAAGTGTTTCTGCACGGTAAGCACGTAAGCCAAACTTACCCTGTTTAGGTCCACTGTTATTAAAAAAAAATAGAGCACTATTCTACGTATAAAGGTTATTAAATAAGCTCAAAAGAAACTCATCTCAGGCCACTCGTTTGAAACTCGTTCCTGGGTAATTCCAAGGGTTTTCCAATTTTTTCAGGATTTTTCAGGTGTACCATTTGGGATATCGTGGGAAATTTACTTTGGTAATCTTTAACCCTAGAATACTTAACCAATAAAATATCGGCATTTACATAATTCGGGCTTCTGAGACCCGTTATATAAAATCACGTATAGTCAGAGTAGAAACAAACGTGAGATTAAATATGAAAGTGAACATTATAGTTCAAAATTTTTTTAGGGACTAGGGAAGCCTGTAGTGTACATTTCAATACTATGAGCATTACAGATATTATTGTTACAACTAATACATACCATTGTGCTAATTGTTGTACTTGTTTGAGCGGCTGGCGAACCAGAGATATCAATAAATTTGATTCGACACTCCCGTATACTACGCCGTAGGTTAGGCGTAGTAGATCTTCTCTGCATATGTGGTATCATTGGTTTCTTCGCTAAATTTTTCAAAAACAATCTGAGTTTGTGAGTCACTCCTATGTTGTAGTTTGGATGTTCCTTCGTAAAGACTATATATGCGTGTGCTACAACGTCAATGATATTGAAGAAAAATGTCATGGGCCCTCGTTTACTTTGGCTCTTACTCGTGTATGTCAACACCATTTGATCCTATGACGTCAACACCGCCCTTTGTTTTATTATGAGTGATGATTTCAGGTTTCCTCTTAGCGTCATCATTGATAGATGCGCCGTGGTGCACAGTGCTTAGTAAAATTACGCATTTGTTCTTTTTGCGTGCGTAAATTATTATGGGTGCGTCATTTTGAAAGAAAAACAATGAAGAGCAAGATCTTTTGAGCATTCATTTCTTTAGGAATGTCACGCTTATTCTGACATAGTGTACCCACAACAGTAATATTTTTATCCAACAGGTCAATTGCTAGCGGAACACTAGTGAAGAAGTTGTCTATCGTGAGATTGAGACCAGAATTGTGAATGCCACGCACAAAAGCTTGTACTGCTTCAAGCTCAAGGATTTTATGTGGAGATTCTTCGGGATAAACCATTCAAAGCATAACCAGACTTAGATTAACACATCCAAAATACTTTAAGTCCATATTTTGACGGTTTACTTGGTATATATTAAACGAATCTGCATCTACCTCTAAACCCAATAAGTTGTTCATTAATAGTCACATTAGTATCCGGTATGACGCAGGTTTTGCATTGCTGAATGAATAAATCCCAAACGTAGGGCACCATTCCTAACTTGTCTGTTTCCAAACGCGCATTCCGGGTTCTCTAGTCGTCAAATATCACGAATCTTCGTATTTCTTTAAAGCAAAATGTGGAGATTGTGGCTCGGTATATAGGACTGGCAAATTCACTACAAAATAGTTCTTGAGCAGAAACATCCCAGCTTCTGCCAATTCCCACATGAATGAGTAAACCACAGAATGCAAGAGATTCATTAACATTGACATCTTCATACGTTTTTCTTTGTGCTTCGTAAACACGACTTCCCTCTAAATTAGTACATTTCACAATTTCTTGTACAATAACTGGAGTTACTAATAACTGGCACGCTTCGTTTGGTGTTGCAGTCGTATGCTTTCTTGCTATACCTGGCGCACGCCGAATAATTACCAATATCGACAACATCATCCTCAGAATTACCGTCAACATCATCAAAACTGGATCCAGAACACTCGTCAGGAACCAATTTCACAATTTCTTGTTCAATAACTGGAGTTACTAATAACTGGCACGCTTCGTTTGGTGTTGCAGTCGTATGCTTTCTTGCTATACCTTGCGCACGCCGAATAATGTTAAATTTTATTTTTTGTTGGAGGTTCCAAACTTCAATCCAGACCACTCGGAGCAACGTAACCATTCGTTGAAGAATTACCAATATCGACAACATCATCCTCAGAATTACCGTCAACATCATCAAAATTGGATCCAGAATACTCGTCTGACACATCACTTTCTTCAGAAGGCAGATAATCACATTAAACTGCCCACTACGACAGTGTTTCTTCATAGGCAGGGTCACCAAGTCTCGTGCTTTTGACATAATTTTATTACAACAAAATGAAAATCAGCTGCACCGACTTTTATACATACAGCATTAATGCAAGTTTCAACTTGCACAGACACGTACAATTCCGACCAGCAGTGCTTGACAAATTGTAATAACTATCATCCTTGGAACTGGTTTTATAGGAACTAGCTGTAGACGGACTTCGAAGGCCCGGTTTATGTAACTAATGGAAAAGATTTATTTTTCGATTTCTAAATACACATTCTTTTGTTTTTTGAATCAAGTGTGTGTTGAATGAAGACGTGTTAGAGCATATCTGAGAGGCTATGCACCTCCATTCTTTACCATTTCACTAGTGATTTCATCTACCACTTTACCGTTTTTCAAGATTTATTTTTCGATTTCTAAATACACATTTTTTTGTTTTTTTTAATCAAGTGTGTGTTGAATGAAGACGTGTTAGAGCATATCTGAGAGGCTATGCACCTCCATTCTTTACCATTTCACCAGTGATTTCATCTACCACTTTACCGTTTTTCAAGATTTATTTTTCGATTTCTAAATACACATTTTTGTTTTTTAATCAAGTGTGTGTTGAATGAAGACGTGTTAGAGCATATCTGAGAGGCTATGCACCTCCATTCTTTACCATTTCACCAGTGATTTCATCTACCACTTTACCGTTTTTCAAGATTTATTTCTCGATTTTTTGTTTTTTGAACCAAGTGTGTGTTGAATGAAGACGTGTTAGAGCATATCTGAGGGGCTATGCACCTCCATTATTTACCATTTCACCAGTGATTTCATCTACCACTTTACCGTTTTTCAAGATTTATTTTTCGATTTCTAAATACACATTTTTTTGTTTTTTTGAATCAAGTGTGTGTTGAATGAAGACGTGTTAGAGCATATCTGAGAGGCTATGCACCTCCATTCTTTACCATTTCACTAGTGATTTCATCTACCACTTTACCGTTTTTCAAGATTTATTTTTCGATTTCTAAATACACATTTTTTTGTTTTTTTTAATCAAGTGTGTGTTGAATGAAGACGTGTTAGAGCATATCTCAGAGGCTATGCACCTCCATTCTTTACCATTTCACCAGTGATTTCATCTACCACTTTACCGTTTTTCAAGATTTATTTCTCGATTTTTTGTTTTTTGAACCAAGTGTGTGTTGAATGAAGACGTGTTAGAGCATATCTGAGGGGCTATGCACCTCCATTATTTACCATTTCACCAGTGATTTCATCTACCATTTACCGTTTTCAAGATTTATTTTTCGATTTCTAAATACACATTTTTTTGTTTTTTTGAATCAAGTGTGTGTTGAATGAAGACGTGTTAGAGCATATCTGAGAGGCTATGCACCTCCATTCTTTACCATTTCACCAGTGATTTCATCTACCACTTGACCGTTTTTCAAGATTTATTTTTTTCGGTTTCTAAGTATACATTTTTTTGTTTTTTGAATCAAGTATGTGTTGAATGAAGACGTGTTAGAGCATATCTGAGAGGCTATGCACCTCCATTCTTTACCATTTCACCAATGATTTCATCTACCACTTTACCGTTTTTCAAGATTTATTTTTCGATTTCTAAATACAAACTTTTTTGTTTTTTGAATCAAGTGTGTGTTGAATGAAGACGTGTTAGAGCATATCTGAGAAGCTATGCACCTCCATTCTTTACCATTTCACCAGTGATTTCATTTACCACTTTACCGTTTTTCAAGATTTATTTTTCGATTTCTAAATACACATTTTTTTAATCAAGTGTGTGTTGAATGAAGATGTGTTAGAACATATCTGAGAGGCCCGGTTTATGCATCTTAGGGTTAAGAGTACTTGAACCTGCTTTTACGTGTGTTTTTCTAATTCTTGACTGTAAGTCGAGCCTTTACGAGAAATTTTCAGACACGTACCTACGAAAATGCTTGCCGTCTTGCCCGATTTTACACTATTACATTGCTAATAAAATACAAATTATTAAAGTTAAATGTGCGAAATTCGACCACCTCCCAACTTGTGTGATGATTTTGACACAATTAGAAGAATATGTAGAAAAATTCATGTAAATGGAACGTCTAGAAGTATCGAATAGACTACCTAAAAAATGTTTTAATAGACTACACCATCTCGATGCAATTAATGATATTAGTCTTGTGATAGCTGTAAATTTTGCTATAATTATGATAATTTAGACGGAGCATCTCTATATAATCAATCGGTTGTTGTTCATAACATAACAACAAAAGAAAATAACAACTTGAATAGAAGATCGAAACGAATTAAAAAACTTGTATAATTAAGCATTTCAATGAAGCTCAATTAATCCCTCATACTTAATAACCTCAATAAAGCTCAAATTTCTGAAAGAGGAAATACGGGTGTTCGCAATAAAGAATCAATTACGATATCGGATAATCTGTAATTAAAATAATTGGTATTGATGGGTGTTCAATTAGTAACGACTTTCTGAATATATTCCTCATGCACGTGAATAAAAGCTATTAAAAAATGTAGCTTGTATAAATGAGATTTTAAGTAAATTAGTTCATTGGCCTAAAGCAACGATTTCTGTTCAAAATAATTTATACGGACAATCGGCAACATAATTAATAAAGCCCTAATCTTAATTATACTTTTATGTTTGTATTTATTTTCGATTCCTTTGATTAAAACCGCTACAACAGTACGAAATAAAAAGTTGTTTTTATCGAAAATTTTACAACTTGCCCGAAAATTAGCAAACAATATACCAGGGGGGTAAAATATGCATCTCGGGATCTAGAAATGGAAGGATTTTGATGTACTGCATTCAAGATTATAATTCACTTAGACACTCTGTACCTAAACTTCTTACTACACGTTATTTAAAAGGCAACTCTAATTACAACGCAATTACTAATCTTAATTACAACTTCAAGATGTCTTCAGACATAATAATTAGTAATCTATTTAGGTAGTGGGTGGTTGTTTATAATCAATGGTATAAAAAAGGATGGATGCTATTAGCATCTCAGAAAAAAAATTCATTCAATGCAACAGCCCATAAATAAATAAACCTGATCCGAGTCAAAGAACATAAAGAAAAGTTTGGTCCATAATTCACCTTAGATCTTACATATTTACAGGTTTCTTTGCTTCATTCACATCATGATTAAAAATACGTAAAATATGATAGTTAAATCAAAATTAATTACATTATAGCAGACACCCAATTGTTTTATTGATATCTAATATTAAAATTAATCACTTACGATTAAACCATTACATTACTGTTGTAATTCTAAACTAACGCTTATTGTTAATTGCCTTACAAAATATAATATTACTATCCGGCTCGAAGGACCAGCATTGTCTGTTTAGGACATTCGGAATTTTGAGTAATCGATCACTAATTCGATGACCTCAATTGCAGATGACTGGTGTTACATTATGTTCGATTGAGGTGCTTGGTATTATCAAATGGCGAGACAAAGTAACATAGATTATTTAAAAAAATTATTTTGTGCTTCACCAAATATTGTCTTATAAGATCTTCATATTCAATTTTCGGTGGCAGTTCACAGTTCACTTTTTTGCGATTACAAAAAATTCTCGTTATGATCTAGTTTAGTCTTTTGATTTAATGTGGTAGTAATTAAATTCCAATTTCCATCATTATCCTCTTGTACAAGTAAAATGCCTTAAAATCTAAATAAATGCGCAATTTATGTAATTTGATTTGGTAGTCCTACCATTGTTACACGGATGCACCTCAATATACGCACAGTACAGTTACAATTTCTTATAGGCACACATTATAATAGTAGTACTTCTTCGTGGTAGTGTTCGCTTCACCGACATTTTCTCCATTTTAAAAAGAAAAGGCACCGCGGCACCATCGCCATAAGCAGCTGTTTGGCAATGATGCTCATTAACGTTTACCATCAGACATACTATAACTAGATCTAGCAAGACTGACCACCGTAACGTAGTGGGCTACAACTAGAACATAACCTAACATAACGTTCATTCACACCATACCCTTGCGGAGTAGGCAAAACAATCCCTGCGTCTTACTTATTTTCCATTCACAATATTTCCCCATCCTTTTCTTTCTCTACACCTAGCTTCCGCAAGATTCATACATTGTCTCTGACATGTCCTTTTATTTTTAAACCTCCTTATCTTTCTTTCTTTTATCATACCTTCTTCTACATTCAGCCAAATTTATGCGGCCTACCAGGCCCGGCCTTACCTCTAACCTCACCCACGCTTTGTTAATCTTGCGTTGTTCATTCTCTCAAGACCAAACCAACGCAATGTACTACTTTTATATCTATCCACCATCGTCTTTTCCTCGTCATTATACACTCATTCCTTATCTTACCCCTTCATGTTTTACTACATGCGCTTCTCAGGAATCTCATACCCACGGCATTTATTTTTCTTTCATCCAATCTCGCTCTTCACTCTACCATCTTCAGTAAACATTCTACCAAGGTATACCAACTCGTCCACTTGTTCCACAATTTCATCTTGCAGAGGAAATACTCTACTCTCATTTCCACCTTCCGACAATCTTAGTATCGTTCACGTTTATCTGTAGGTCCTTGCTCTCACAGACTATGAAACTTCCTCAGAGCAGTTGGTAGCTCATCCGCACTGTCACTTAATAAGACTGTGTCATCTGCGTACACCAGAACTCGTACATTTACGTCACCAGCCATTACACCATTTGTATCGGTACATGCTTGCCTAACACATTTATCCAAGTATACATTAAACAACCACGGTGTCATCGCATATCCTTGTCGTACTCATTACTCAATATTAAAGTATTCACTCACACCTCCTCTGACCCTAGCACATGTCCGGCTACCGTTGTATACTGCCCGTATGCCGTTTATTAGACCTTTATTTACACCATATTCATTTAATATTTCCCTCATCTTCTCCCTATTTACTCAGTCATATACTCCAGATCTACAAACGCACAGTACAGCTTCCTTTTTACACTTAAACACGTTTCGATCAGCTGCTGGAGAGCAACCATCTGATCAACACATCCTCTCCCTGGCATGAATCCACCCTGCACATCTCAAATCTTAGTTTGTGTAGTTTATCGTACTCTATCAATCAGTATTCTTCCACATACTTTACCAAGTACACTGAGCAAACTTATTCCTCTGTAGTTCTTGCAATCCCTCCGGTTCCCCTTACCCTTATTCAGTGGTACAATGATCGCGCTCTTCCAATCCATCGGCACTTTTCCACACTTAAGGCATACATTGAATAACACACAATATTCGTATAAGCTATATACCTCCATTCTTTATCATTTCACCAGTGATTTCATCTTGGCCTGCTCCTTTACCATTTTTCAACCTTCCAACCGTTTTCTCTATCTCATTTATCTCAATATCCTTCTCAGTTTCATTAACCACTTCTTCTACATTCTCCCCATTTAACCCTTCAGTCTTACGTTCCTCACTACTGTACAGCTTTCCGAAATATTCTTGCCAGCATTTCCTCACTTCACAATCGTCCCATACTATTTCGTTGCTCGTATTCATCACTCCTGCAGCGTTCTGTTTTGGGCCACATTTTGTATTTTTGACCCATGTCCAAAAGAGTTTTTGTTTCCCTCAAAATCATTCTGCAATTTCTCTCCTTCCACAGCCGTCATTTCCTCTTTACTTATTTTCACTGCCTCCTTCGTTTCTTTGTTTCTTCAGCTGTACCGCTCTTCTCAGTTTCATTTTTTGCAGCAATCATTGCCACGTACGCATCTTTTTTCTGACATACTGACTTTTTTACTGATTCATTCCACCAAGCACATTTTTCTGTCTACCTACAGTCGCTCTTCCACATATCCGCACGGCAAAATTGACAACACAGTTTTTCGAGCTTATCCATGCACTTTCAACGTCAGTGTCTTTTATTTGTTCGTTACACACTGTTTCATTCACATTCAACTCTTTACTCACAGCATCTGTACGGTCACCCATCTGTTCATACCTCCCAATATCAGCACTCTTTCGTTTGACTTACATACGTGCAATACGTTGTCTACATCATTCCAGAAGTTCTCACACTTTTGGACTCGTGCTCCATTCACAGGTGCATAGCATGCGATAAGAAAAATGTTTCGAAATTCGACATTCATTCTAACCTACATTACCCGGGAGATACCAATTCGTACTGTTTAACACTCTTTTCGCTCTTTCACTTACGATCACTCCAACTCCTTTTGCGCCATACATTTAAGTATCAACTCTTGACCATAGCACTAGGTTGCTATCCTCCATCCCTCCGATACACACAGAATATCAAGCTGCCTTTCGTACATTACACTTACAATTTCAAATTATTTACCATGCATACCTCTAACATTCCACGCACCGATTCGCCATTCATTCCTTGCTCAGTCGTCAGCAACGGGGACTATCTGTTTCGACCTTGACCTCCCCTTGTAGCCAGGTCTTGAGTAATACCATAGCGGGCAGACCGGTTACTAGTCACATCGTGCTCCGGACGATGTAACATTCCGTACTAATGGCATCGTCCTACTATCCGACAGTAATTTGTCTTCTGCCCCGACACGTAAGGAAGTAGAAATGTAGACAGAGTCAACTTGTTTGTAGCTTCTAGAACAGTCGTATAAGTATGGTAACAAGCGGCCCGTATAAGCTTACTCGTTGAAGGTAAAATTTTACGCAAGTAGATGATTTGTAGGTCGCAACATCACACAAATCTAGCGTGCAACAATTTCTAATTGTTGGGTTACTGTTGCGCTATTTTCATCGAAATATTTGTATATCTGACAGTTTTCGCGGTGTCCTTCTATGAAAATGAGGCTCGTTGTGCGAAAATACTAGACCTCTTTACAATATGTGTCGCACTATAGTCTGAATAGTATTTCGAGTTTCCCCGACAATGCGTATTACGTTCCCTAAAGCTGACATCGATAACGGATATCAATACTAACGCCCGAAACTCTAGTAATGAGAGCACACTAAGCAAGCGGCAAGACAAAGTATCGAACACGCAAAGGCAATCTAATACAGGGTACCAGATGCATCAATCAGAATCTGATAATAGAAAGAGCACGCGGAATGGCATGACAATTTTTAGGTGTATCCCAGAGGTCGAATAGTGTTAAGACTCTTTACAGTCTAGCTCGTCACGAAATCCAGATGAATGGGATACTACATATGAAAACTCGGTATGGCCCCACCCTGAATGTACGTACGTTGTCGAACTATATGCAATTAGGTTGACCAGAGCAACATAAAAAAAATATTACCGCGATGGCTAGGTAGAACGAATAGTGATCGGAGTTATCAAAGTTCCAAAAAAACGGAATATGAGTGCAGAAAGTGTGAATGTGAAGGGTTAGTCTAACCTTCCTTTTTACCGATAGTAACGTACCACGCGCAAACTAACTTAAGGATCTAGCGTTAAAATAAGGCATCTTGGAAGCCAGATGGAAAAGGCACCACCCCAAGGAACCTTGTAAATGTCTGGCGATTAGGACGTCAAAGTGGCACGTTGTAAACGGATTTGTCACTTTTGAATACAACGTCTACGAGATCGATGGTCGTTTCATAACCTATCTCAGGCCACCGATCTACCTAGGGCAGTACACCTACGAGGCGATGTCACGCAAAAAGAAACAATTATTACACAGGGGCAAAATTCACTTGCGTACTAACGACGCTCCTCTGTCTTATCAGAAGGCTTTGCACTTCGTGCAGATTTTATTCCCAAACACGTCGCATGCGTTGCCGTTACCAAGTTAATCCCTGATTTATGAGCGAAAAGACAGTGTCTTAAAAAAGTACACGACAGTTCGGGCTGCACTTATACGCTGAAACCTCGTCGACAATTACGTTTAGAGAACATGGACTCCTGAACTGCATTGATTAGTGCCAACGTTACTCTCTCATAGACGTAGCAGTTCGCGAATATTCGGAACCGGCGGTATCTCAAGGAAAATTGCACGACTACAAATTTTTTCATACGTTCTGCTTACCACCGAACAAATATTGTCTTAAGTACTATAAAGACGAGCGCAGGCGTGAAATCCGTGTGATATTCTGGGTTATACCACTCCGCTAATAGATTAAAGGTAAGCTTAATTGGGATAAGGTAAACGGGTACGGGCGCCATTCACTCACAATCAACATTGCGTGTAACACTGATAGCTTGTGGTTTTCTAAGTTAGCTAAATAAAGCTATCTGAAAAATTGGCGTGAATATTGCTTTAAATCATTCTCATCTTCGAATTTCAGTACTGAAGTCACCCTCATAGGCATGGGGTTATACATGTCCAAAAACAAACTCGCTCCCAATCCTGGTTTAATCGGGCTTGTGTTGATGCATTATCTTTCAAAAATAAATTCTGTGTTAAGTGGAAACCTTATAAAACAATAGAGTCCTCAGTAATTTTGGTACACCTCTGTTTCTCCAGAGAACACCTTTCGATCAATCTGTAGTAACTGACTTTGCAGATAAAAACTAACCTTCCTCTGGATGCATTTGCATCAAACTCGTGTAGTGATAATTCTGGAAATGTCATTAATCACTTCTTCTCCATGCGCTATAAAACCAATTCATTTTCGATACAAACTACTAGAGTCGATCATTTGTAGGCTTAATTCCAATCAACCTACTGGCCCATACGGTATCCGATCTATTGTTTTAAAGAAATGTTTTCTCAAACGAGTACCAATCCTGTCTAAGCTATATTCAACAACCATGTCTACTGACACATTTCCTTCATCATCTAAGTCAAAAATTCAGTCTAAAAAATGCGACAAGGCCGATATAGTTTCATGTTGTCTAAAGCTATAGAAAAAGTCATAAGTCGGCAACTACTTTCTTTGCTTGAATCTAACAAAGTCCTTAGTTACCGACTATATGAGTTTAGGCAGTCATTCAACAGGCGATTTTCTTTCGTATGTAGCTCAAGTCTGGAACAATACATTAAAAAAATCGCTACTTCAAAAGTATTTGACCAAGTTTGGCATGTATTTGCCAAACTTACTTCGTTTGGGTACGAGATCCGTTTGCAACCTACCCATGACGTGGATATTATTTCACGTCCTCTTCGTTTTGGGGCATTACTCTTTCAGAATCTTAAGTCATCCTCATGGGCATGGAGTGTACATATCTCCAAAAAACAAAACCGAAGTCATTCTTGTTCACAACACTGGTTTAATAGGGCTTATGCTGACGCATCGTCTTGAAAAATAAATGTTATACCAAACGGAAATCCAATAAAACGCTCGAAAGTCATGTAGACCACGTTGGTACTAAAAATACCTTTGCAAGTGTTATCGCTAAAGCCAAAGAGTTATACGAACAACGAAAATGCAATAAGCTAGCTACCTACTCCTTGAGTGACGTGTAAAAACCATCAGATACTTTCTTTTCTCAAATTTAACACACCACCAATATGGTTTTTGGCACAGACGTTCAACAGGTGACAATCTGTTGTATGTGGCCCAATTTCGGAACCATACAACAGAACGATGCGGTAAAACAATTGTAGTCGTAGATATTTCAGATATATTTGGCGTAAAAGTTTACTTGCCAAACTCGCCTCGTTTACGTTAACTGATACACTTAATTGGGTTTCCAACTTTCTTGAAGAAAGACAAATTCGTGTCTTGATCGATGGCATTTTTTTAAGAACAGTTAGCATTAACACGGGCATGCCACAGGCAGTAGCGATAGCTCCTACACATTTTGTGCTACATGTAAATGATCTAATTTTTTCATGAACTCACCTAATCAATCACCTTACAGGATAGAACACCTTTCGTTATAGGTCACCTCAATCTATTCTTGATTCTAATCCACTCCTAAACCAGACGAAAAGGTCGATTAATGTCTTAGATTTTTCACACTCTATCACTATGTTAGAAATGACTGTATTTTAAAATATATTATGAGCTGACCATCTTCAGTCAGTTCAGTCAGTAAGCACTAGTTTAACTCTAGAAAGCTCTTTTTGCTAAAGACCCGAAATCGATCTTATTAGAAGTACAATTTTTACTCGCCTTTAGTTTCCGATATGCAGCACCTTGCGGTTCAGTTCTTTTGTTGTATTACATTTCATACCAACACGGGCTACCTTTGCTAGGAATACGTTTGCTCATTCACATCATCAATATCCAATACAAATCTCCATTTGTCATCCCAAACGAGCGCATTTACATTTTTCTACACGGCTCTGGAACGCTAGTTCTTGTTATCCTTTCACTTATGATTTGAAAAATTTAAGGTAGTCGTTCATAGGCGTCTCTCGGTAGTGCAGCATCCCCCTGTGCTTTCTCGTAAGTGTTTTTGAGTACTACAGCACCTTAGGCTAAACTTCGCCTGTTTAAGATCACAACTATAAAAAAATTACTTTGTTTTAGTCACTTTTGGCGTCGTTAATGTTTTCATTATCGACATTTTCGGGATTTTTTACATTATGGTCATTTTCTGCATCTATGACGTGTCCTACTTGGTCAATGTTATTGAAATTTTCGGCATTTTCCATATTTTCAAAATGTTTGACATTTATACGATTCCCATTTGCGGCCTTTTCGCATTTTAGACATTTTCGGCATTAATACTTATTTTTGGCGATGTTGGCGCTCTTTACGCCGTGTTAGTCTACCGGCAATATTTACTACTTAGCAATTAACGTTTGCGTCTTTTTTTGGTAATAAAAACAATTTGACAATTTTGACTTGCATAGTTTTAGTTCTTTTGCCATTTACATGATCGATATTTTCAATAGTTTCCCCTCGAGTGTTTGACAATTTCAACATTAAAATTTTAATTTTGACAATTTTTACTTTTTTACGCTGTTACCACATTTGATGCTTTAAATATTTCCGACTGCGCCATTTTTGTCAATTATGACATTTCTAGCATTTTCTACATTTACATAAACGACATTTAGACATTTTTATGCTTAACATTTTTGACATGTTTAATATTCCTGAGATCTAGAAAATGTTGTCAACTGCGACACACATTCGACATTTGCACCGTTTCGTCATGTTTGACATCGTCAACGTCTTTGACCTACACATTATCGACATTTCTGAAAACTTAACATTTTAGACAGTTTTGCAATTTTGACATTTTTGACACTCTCGAAACTTTCAGCATTTTTAACATTTTTGCTATTTTCATTATCATTATCGACTTCAACATTTTTTACATTAACATTTTCGTTTTTTGTTTGCATTTTCGCCAGTTTCTCTATTTTCGAAATTTCAAAATTTTCACATTTTCGAGATTTACATTAAAACTTTCAATTTTGCAATGTCAACACTTTTTGGTGGATTGTTACATTTAATTTTTTAAGATTTCGACTGGTTTACGTCAGTAATTCTTTTAACAATTTATCGACATTTTCAGAAATTTGTACAATATTCATGTAAACCATTTTTGTCACTTTTGCCATTTTTACATTTTTCTCAGTTTCAATTTTTTTGGCATTTTCGACCTTGTCGCTATTAATACTTATTCACGTTGTAATTAATTTGTTTGTTTGTAACTTATTTTTGGTATTTTTAACATGTTTTACTTACATTTTGCACTCTCAACGGAGTCATTCCAGTACTTTTGTTTGCAACTTTCCGAGCATGTTAATATAATTGACAATTATTACGTATTTGACGTTTGTACACTTTCAATATTTAAAATTTTTTAATTTTCAAAATTTTTGAAATTTTTTACATTTTCGACGTGTTTAATGTTTTGTTTCCGATTTTTACTACTTCCCCTTCGACATTATTGACGTTCAAATTTCTATTTTGTCAATTTAAACATTTTTTGTGTTATGATAACATTTGATATTTTCAATACTCTGGATTGCATCATTTAGCCACTTTCCGACAGTTTAAAAAGCTTTGATACGTTTGATATTTAAAAACATTTAAAAAAAATTGACAATAGGGGCATTTGGACCATTTAGTCATTGCATCATCTTTGACATTTACATGATGGACTTCAACATTTTTGATATCTTCGGCATTACCGGCCTTTTGGACGTTTTCGTCAGTTTTTGGACATTTTAAAATTTTCACATTTTCGAGATTTACATTTTTGACGTTAAAATTTTCATGTTTGACAATTTTAACATTTTTTGTGGGAATACTACATTTGAAAATGTTGAGCTTTTCGACTGCGTATTTTCACTTATTTTTTATCCGGCTCTTTATCGCCATTTTAAAAAAATTGGATAATTTTGACACCTAAAACATTAACATCATTTATGTCATTTTTGCGCTCGTTAACATTTTCGACATTACACATCTATCGTAATTTTTTCCATAAGTACTCCTTTTTATTAATATAAGTATTAAATTTTTTTGTATTTTCATTACATATTATTGCAAATATTACTTGTATGTTTTGGAAACTAACTACTTTCCCCCTTTTCCTGTTTTCCTTGTGTTTGAAGTTTTCGTGATTTACAAGAAATTTGACACTCTCGGTATATTCGAAATTTACGCCATTTTAATTACGTTTGACGTTTACATTATAGACATTTTAATTTTTTTGCCATTGTCGGCATTTGCGACATTTTGGATATTATCGCCTTTTCAATATATTCGAAACTGTCTACTGAAACTGACAGCCATTTGCACTATTTAGTCACCACTGACACCTTAAACATCTTTGACACTTACATTGTCAAAAGTTTTATACTTATTTTTCACATTTCTGGAATTTGTGCCTTTTTCGATATTTTTTAATTCTTTATTGTTGACGTTTTCGAAATCTTTAACATCTCTTTTCACATTTATTTTCGATTGCACCATTCCACTAACTTTCGTTTTCGCTTTTTTTGGGATTTTTAAAACATTTGGCAACGCATTCGACGTTTGCACAGCTTTAGTCGCGTTTGCCATTTTCAACATTTTACCAAGCCAGTTTATTCATTTGCTATTTTTATATTTTGTATTCTGCTATTTCAATAATTTTGCTATTCTTTTGACATTTTCAAAAATTTTTACAATTTCGAGATATTCGTAATTTGAGTCAGTTCTGTACCGAAAAATTGCACGCGAATCATGACTTTAGGAGATCACAATGTTTTAATTTTGATACGAAAAACGCAGTTTGATGTCTTACTCCGTTATGGACACTTACTAAGATGGACTTAAAAAAGAGTCTACAATGAACTGAAAAAACCACAACCTTGGCAGATAATCATTCTTACCAATTGTAATCTTAAATACCAATTTTTGTAAAAAAAAAAAATATTTAAATAAAATAAAGTTTAGTATATATGGACTTTATTTAAGTTTGGCATATCTGTCGACCACGTTTAGGCTTTCTTTAGTGGTCTTGAAGACCAAACACTGGGTGGACAAAGATTTCCTATCGATCTTAGCTTCTCTTTTAGTCCCACACGCATGTACACACGCACACGCCAACAAATACTCACACTCGCACGCACATACACACATGCGCACTTACACGCGAATGCGCACGCGCACGCGCGGAAGAACACGCACACGTATACGTACACATATACGCACATGCATACGCAGACGCACACCCACACGCACACGTACACGCACCCTGTAACAGGAGCTTAAAAAAAATTAAAAGATCGCGCTAAATTATACAAGATTAGAAATTTATATATTATTTTTCTGGATAAAGAAATGGTTATTGTTTATTTGTATTTGAATGTAATTAATATTAAGACGAAAAGCGTGAGTTTATTTCAATATGTTACTTATATATTCAATTTGACAATGTTTAAAATACGCGGCATTTGCAAGTGCATTGATGTCTGTAAGGGATGAGACGCTGTCATAATAATGATGTGCAGTTTTTAAAATAGTGGCGTTAAGAAGAGTCGCATAAAATAAGAGATCACAGTTGGTAGTCGTCGACCGATTGACGTCCCAGCATAAGTAACATTGTATAGTCACGCGGCCCTATAAAGTGTGAAAATTACAAATAAGAATTAATTAGCGGTATAATGGGGAAGAAGTAGAAAGTTGGAAGTGTTCCAAGTTGATGTTTTGATAACGAGTGATAAATGTACAATAAGACTATCGACACAGATAATGGTCTTTCGTAGCTCGCTTGTGTTTGTGTTAATAAATAAAACGTTTTTTTGTTTTATTTTCTCGAAACTTTACATTTGAATATCACAATTAAACGAGAAACAACCGTTTAATTTTGATAAAGATTTTACATGTTAGTTTTAAGAATATTGCTTTACATTATAGGTTTGATTTTTGTATATATTTGTAAACAACGTATTGATGCATTTTCGTTCAGATTTGGAATTTAATTAAATGAGTATAACGTTTGATTTACTTTTATTGCTAAAGATTACTAATATTAAAAGCATATCCAAATATTAAATATATGAAGAAGAAGGCAACTCAATAGGAATCCAGATAATTAAATAAACCGAAATGAGCATAACTTTGGTCAATGATCACAGTAATCATTTTTTTATTTTAACTTTGAGCTAGCCGTCGCAACCAATTAAGAAAGTAAAATTTAACTAGTAAATGATACCTTTGTAAATTGAACCCATTCAGTTTTATATAAAACATAATAAAAAATAATCATTTCAGTTTCACATTAACAATGTTAAATCTTATTCAATAATTATTGTTTTTGTTTTGAACGAATAAGTTCAAAGGTAAATATGTAATTAAAAATTATTATTAATTTTATTAAAAACATAAATAAAAATTTTACCTCGAATAGGATTTGAACCTACGACCTGCACTTTGCTAGAGTACCGCGCTAGATAACTGCGCCATCGAGATTCAAGCCCCAATCGATGTAAATTTTGTCTTTATGTTGAAATTATAAAAAAATTTAAAAGAACCCAAATCTTATTCTTTGGAGCGGGTTAAACAATCAAAAGTAATATCCAAGGGTATTACGCCGTTGCAACCTGCACCCACACACGCACACACACACGCACATGCACACGCACACACGCACGCACACGAACATTCAGACGCACACGTATACGCACACGCACTCACACACGCACACGCACGCGCACGCACACGCACACGCACACACGTACACAAAGACGAACATAAAACATTTTTACTTTAGGTGGGAAAGTTAAAAATTTGGGGAAATCAACTATAGAAGTATGAATATAGCAATTTTGAAATTTTAACGGAGCTTTACACATGTGTAGTGAATTTTTTAACTAAAAATTCTCTGTTATGCGCGCTACGCTCTTCCCTGTAATTTCACATAAACGGCTGAATGCGTTTTTAGTTGGTTTTTCTTTTGTTTTAACTAACAGTAGTCAGTTTATGGTTTTCCACATTTATATTACCGACATTTCTAACTCTTTTGCCACTGTCGGCCTTTGGGATAATCTGGAAATTTTCGATATTATAGACATTATCGCCAATTTCTTGATTTTCAAAATCTTTGAGTTTTACACTTTTTGATATTTTCAGTAGTATCATCGAAAGCTGACGTATCATCCACTCGTTCCATTTTAGTCATATTGGACATCTTAAAAATTTTTGGCATATACATTATCGACATTTTACATTATTTTGACATTTTTTACCTGTTTAAACCTTTTCCACATTGTTAAGGTTAACACTTATCTTTGGCGATTTTAACATCTTTTACACCAGTTTACTCACATTTTATATTCTCGACTGCGCTTTACCAGTAATTTTTGTTTCGATCCTTTCGGACATTTCCAAAACAATTGACAATTTCTACATGGTCAATGTTTGCAAAGTTTTAGTAATTTTTGAAAATTTAGCATTTCTTGTGGAATTATAACATGTAATATTTTTGGCCTTTTAGTGACTTGATATTTTTAACATTGTCTTTTAATTTTTCATACCATTGTCGACATTTGTGACAATTTAGGTATTATCGATATTTCTGACATTTCCGGTTGCTTCTCGATTTTCAACTTTCAACCCTGTCGAATCATTTGCACTATTTTAGACACCTTTAATACTTTCAACATATCAAAATTTTGGATATTTTCAATATTTCCGATTTTTTTTGTATTGGTGCAAGTTTCGACCTTTCCGATATTGTCGGCGTTAACAGTTATTTTTGGTAAGATTAACAACTTTTTCTCATATTATATTATTCTCAACTGCGTATTTCCAGTAATTTTTGTTTGTATCTTTTCGGGTATTTCAAAAAATTGCAATTTCTACACTGCGACGTTCGCAAATTTGGCACTTTTAACATCTACATTTGCCACATTGTCGACGGTAAGATTTTTATTTTGTCAATTTTTACATTTTTTTTGCGTTATTATATTTAAACTTTTTCAATACTTTTCATTTCAGTAATTCTTATTTACAACTTTTTCGACAGCTTAAAACGCTTTGACATGTTTGATATTTCCACATTTAAAATGAAAATTGCGAGATTTGTACCATGTAGTCACTTTTGACATCTTTGACATTTACCTTGTTGACTTCAATATTTTTGACAATTTCAACATTTTTTACTTTTTTGATATTTTCGCTAGTACCTATATTATCGACATTTCGAAGAAATTTTCACATTTTCGACAGTGTGGACATTATAACTTTCATTTTTGCAATTTTAATTACTACATTTAATGTTTTTGAGCTTTTCGACGGCGTAATTTCAATCTTTTCTATTCACAAATTTAGCACCATTTAACAGTTTTGTCAATTTTGACATTAACACCATTTGTATCAATTTAATCGAAATTTTTTTACATTTACGCTGTTGTAGTTACATTTGCACTTACAGTATATACTTTCAACTTTTGTGCCATTGTCGGCAGTTGCGACAATTTTGATATTTTCAACATTTTTGACATTTTCGCCAGTTTGTTAAGTTTCGATTTTTTAATATTTTCGAAACTGTCCAGTAATATTGACATATGAGCCTCTTGCACCTTCTAATATAATCTGACATCTTCGAAATCTTATCATTTATATTGTCAAAATTTTGACTCCATTTTTAACATTTATCGAATTTTTGACTTTTTGATAGTTTCAACATGTTTGACATTTTTTAATTCTTCATTGTTGTCAATTTCGCAATTTTTAACATCTCTTGCGCTATATAAGTCACATTTGTTATTTTCAACTGCGTCATTCCACTAACTTTTGTTCGTGCCATTTTTTTTCGACATTTATTTTCCGTAATTTTATCGTTTCTGAATTAGTTTAGTTATTTGCTATTTTTCATATTTTCTATTTTGCCCTTTTCAGTAATTATTGTCATTTGCTTTCTTTTGCCATTTTCAAGAATATTTACCATTTCGGCATGTTCGAGATTTGAGTAATTTCGTCACTTTTGTGCCGAAAAATTTGCACGCACACAACAATATTTAAGTTTGTTTTTCTTTCGTTCTTTAAATGCAAACATTATGCGAAAAACGAATCTGTTTTAAAATCTTACCCGTTATGGATATTTACAAAGATGAGTGTACAAAATACAAGTCAAGTTTATGGTATACATTGAACTGAATAACCCTAACCCTAGCTGATAAGACATTTTTACCAAATGTAACCCCAAAAATCATCCCCATAAAGTTAAAAATATTTTATTAATTTTTGCAAATTAAAAAAGCATATCATTGTCAATTAATTTTGTACAGTCTGTCATCCAAGGTTAAGGTGTTTCTAATGGTTTCGTGAACCATAGGCTGGGTGTATAAAGGTTTTCGATTTTAGCTCCTCGTGTTTAGTCAATTTCAAACTGTTAGAAATAACTTCCTACTTTGTTATTTCCATATCAACTGAATTTTGAGTTTTGAGTCTGATTGATGTTTACCACAACGTGTGGCGGTCTTTTAATAAGCTTATTAATCGTTTATATTATAAAGGACAGTATCCATAATTTCGCAGTTGATTTGCCAGACTAAATCATGCAAATTGTCATTTAAAGCTTTAAGTTTGGTATTAGTTTCTTTTAACAGCAACTTCGAGTTATAGAAAAAAAACAAATTTAAAATTCATAGTTAATGACAAAAAAATTGGTCGTAATTAGACCAATTTGTAATTAAAAAGCGGCGTATGTTAATTAAGCGGAATCTTTTATCGATTAATAAAAATTAGTAAGATTTGTAAGAGGGCATTCCTTAAATTGACATTTAATAACACAATTGACCGGTTTTATCGAACCTTAATTACAGTAGTTCAATAAAGTTGTGCTTAACATATG
>JARFJB010000418.1:4072500-4075000 GCA_036346205.1 Vesta saturnalis | reverse complement strand
CGCGTGCGCGTGCGCGTGCGCGTGCGTGCGTGCGCGTGCGCGTACGCGTGCGATGCGGTGCGTGCGTGCGTGCAGTGCGAGTTCGCGTGCGAGTGCGAGTGCGGTGCGCGTGCGCGTGCGCGTGCGGTGCAGTGCGTGCAGTGCGAGTCGCGCGCGCGTGCGCGTGCGCGTGCGCGTGCGCGTGTGTGTGTGTGTGCGTGTGTGCGTGTGTGTTGTGTGTGTTGTGTGTGTGTGTGTGTGTGTGTGTGTGTGTGTGTGTGTGTGTGTGTGTGTGTGTGTGTGTGTGTGTGTGTGTGTGTGTGTGTGTGTGTGTGTGTGTGTGTGTGTGTGTGTGTGTGTGGGCGCGCGTGTGTGTGTGTGTGCTTTTATACGTTCGTGCGTGCGTATGCGTGTGCGTGTGTGTATGTGTGTATGTGTGTGTGTGTGTGTGTGTGTGTGTGTGTGTTGCGCGCGCGTGTGTGTGCGTCTGGTTGTGTGTGTGTGTGGTTGTGTGTGTGAGTGTAGTGTGTGGGTGTGGTGTGTAGGTGTGGGTGTGTGTGCGTGTGTGTCTGTGCACGTATGGGTGCACGCTTGCCTGTGTGCGTACGTGCGGGTGTGCGTGTCTGCGTGGTGTGTGTTTTGTGTGCGTGTGCGGGCGTGTGCGTAGAGTATGTCTGTGTGCTTATTTGTTCATTCGTGCATGTGTGTGTGTGTGTGTGTGTGTTTGTGTGTGTGTTTCTGCGTGGGTGCGTACGTCTGCGCATGTGTGCTTTCGTGCGTGCATTCGGGCGTGAAGGAACCCAAAAACTACTTTAAAGGTATTTTTATTCCGATTTAACCCAAATGTTTAACACTTAAGGGTTAGGTATTTATTATATTTCATTGAAATAGGCGCGCCTGTAAGGAATAATTGAAGTAAATATTATTTTGGAGCTCAGTAATTTCTGGTGGTGGTGATGTACAAGATTCATAATTTTTGTATCGTTCGCACCTTAAAAACTGGAGAAGCGGTTGTACTCAAATTTGACGAAATCATTTGATCTAATCCACTCAAATAATATACGGTGGGAAAGTGTTTCGAATCATAAAAAAAATTATAAATTATAGCTAAGATAGTCATTAAAGCGTATGCATAACATGTGTTTTACCGATTTCTCTATAGGAGAGGGATACAAAGAATAAACGATTAACCGAACCGTCACGGGCCGAATCTTTTAGCTATTTTCAGCTAATATTCGATGATAAAATGTGGTCTTCGTATTTTGCGTATTTACCTCCTAAGCCTTCGGTCTGTTAAGGAACATCTATGCCAAATTTCAGTTCTGCTTTTTTTTGAGGCGGATGCCTATTATGCCTTTTGTGTTGGTTCGCAGTATATCTAGACTAATAATTCTGAATGGAAGCGTGTACCTATGTAAGTTAGCGTTCAAGATCTACGCTTATTGATTGCTTACCGAACTATGGTGGCATTCGTAGGCAATTTTTGTCGTAATATTGGAATTCTTCAAGATTAGACATCGTTGTTATAAACGTTGAACAAAAAAAATACACAAGGCAAACTATATTATTATTATTGTTTCGACAATTAGCATAAAACTTCAGATACATCACTAATTTATAAAAAAAGATTATTCTGTTTATAGCATAGATTATAAACGTTTATAGGTCTGTTGTTCATATGAATTTTATAATTTTCAAGGTTCAGAGATCATTAAAATTTGACTTCATTTTGATTCATTACAGAAATGATAAAAAATAGGAAGGAGGGATATTCACATAAAATCCAGCACATAAAATCTTCCATCTGTTCGTCTTACAACCTTGATGCTTGTTCGCTAATGATTATTGCTTTCTTACCTCGATAAAACAATCGTATCTAAAACAGTATCGGCTTCTAATGGCCAAGCTTTTCAAGTTGTTGTGTGTTTTGTGGTGTAATTTTCTTTACCGAAAAAGATATGAGAATCACAAAGTAGCATTTCGTTTTAACTTATACAACTCCCCGCCATATCTAATAATCAGGTTTAGTTAAAGAAGCCATTTGTTATCAATACACGTTTTTTAACACTGAAAAAAACCACAAAATATTGTTGAGAAATCAAACAGAATGCATTTCCACCACGGTTGCATTAAATGCACCGCTCACTTGATTATCAAATTTAATGTGTGCATTCAGTAATTATAACGTGGTTTCAACGTTAATTTTACCTCGAGTTATAACTGAGGACATAATATGCTTGCATAATTGTAAAGTATAACAAAAATAATGAGGTGGAAACGACGCTTGTTCTAACATTGGTAGTAGCGTTTTATCTTTGATCAGCACACCTGTAGTAGGCCATGATACTGATTTACAGAAACAACCGAAAAATGTGTCACGTTTCTTGGAAGTCGATGAAAATTATTTTTATTTATGAAATTTTTACGGACAGGTACAATTTATGGAACGCTTCGTGTTTGTTAAATACAACAAGAACCGATATATCACATTAACTGTCGAAAATTTTGGATCGTTTTCAAA
>JARFJB010000418.1:3945000-4067500 GCA_036346205.1 Vesta saturnalis | reverse complement strand
TACTTGTAAACGGTCCTCCTTGCGTATTCGTATCCTGGTCTTCTTCCTCTTCCTTCTTATCGCACGACGACCTTCTAGTCCTGGTAAGAATGTAACCACTTCCTTTTGACCGCTATTTGTCTGAGCGGTGACAATTACTTTCTTCTAAAAGCGGCCGAAGAGTCCGATGTATCCCTGGTGCTGGATTTTAGCCGGTTAGTTCTAACTTTATTTAATTTTTCCTTAAGAGCACCCGAGCACGTTAGCCCTCTGTTACGGTTGACCCTCAGATATGCTGTGATAGAGTTCAAGTGACCAGGACAATTTCATTTTAAGCTAATTGTGTTTTTACCTTTTTATCAGAGAAACTTGATGACCTGAATAGAGGAAGTAGTATTAAATAGCATTAATTACGTTCGTGAAACCTCCCATGAAGTAGGCTCAGCATTAGCATTAGAGGTCAAAAAATTTGCTTGTTCTGGGTGCCGCCTACTTCGAAGAGGGTAACAGTTGCTCAAAGCTAGGGAATATAGATTAAAATTCTTCTGAAAACCATGCCTCAAGGGAAGTGAACGCTTTTATTTTTATTTTATTGCCTGTACAGTAGGCAAAGTTCAAGCAGTTAACCGACTATACATAAAAAAAACCATTATCCGCGAACCGGAATTCAAACCAGGGCCTAGCTGTTTCCAGACAGTACATGGGTTAACTATTGCCGATATTTGAAGGGTGTTAACTAGTTATTTAAATTAGATGTTAGAATTCTAACACCACAAGCAACGAGGTATGCTCCTTTGGCCCTTCTCGGTATATAGCTAACTCAATGTCCTCAACGACTGACGAGAGATTTATCCGACAGCGAAAGAGAATGCAGATGACAGAATAGATTATCCAAAAGTAAATGAAATAAAACATAAGCTGCTGTTTAAGAATTTTAAATCCGAATACAAAATTAAAAATTTATTAATATAGAATCATGTAGATAAGAAATATGCTAAGAATCAGTTTGTGTTTGTAGTCTTCAGTTGAAAAGAAAGCAAACAGCATTAACGTGAAGATTACAGAATTAAGATTGATGATGGTAATAATAAGCTTTTAATTAAATAATACACCGCTAAAGGTTATTTATGTAGGAAGAGTTTAGCGATTTATACAAAGGCATGCAAAAAAGGAAAAGGGTCTGTTTGGCCTATATAAACTTAATCACAGTTGTACATCTTAAAAGTCGGACATAAATAATCGTAAACAACCCCTAATTATTTCTTCCATTTCTAGAAGAACAATTATGATTTTTGAAATACGACAACATTGTAATTGTAACCGTGCACCTGAAGACATTTATTGTTTAAGTGTAAGTTCGCTTCTGAATAATAAATGTAACGTTCATGTTTCCAGTTTTCAGAATTTGTTTGTAATGCCGACAACGCAATGGATATAGAATTTATATAGCCTTGAATACTACTACCTTAATCTCATTATTCCTTGATGATTCAATTTCTAAAATTAAAATTTTAAATTGAAAAATGAATTGTTTAAATAATATAGTGGAAAAGATTGATCACGCTATTAAGTAAAAAAATCCTTCGATTATTACTTATAAACCGAACGAATTGATAATATACAGGTTGCTTCTGCACGACATTGATTCCTTTGTAATATAAGATATAAATTATCGATGTAGGTGGTATAATGATCTCTGAAAATTGATTTCGTTAGGTATATAATAAGCAGTAAAATTTTTCTCACAATTTTATGAAAAGTGTAATTTATATAAACATCCTCGGACATAAAAATTGTTGTTCATAAAGAGTGTTTTAATTGCAGAAGCGCGAGAATACATTATCAGATGGAGAGCAAAGCGAATGCGCATTTAATCTCAAATTAATTATATACCTCGTTGTAAATTGCATACATTTTTCGACATCGTCTTAATTATTTAGACATTATAATTGAATTTATTATAACAATTCCTTCGAGCTTAATTATGAATACTCCGACAATTATACTATTTTAAAATAGGTCCTCGTAAAGATCCCTGTGGTACTCCTCATTCTTTTTTGCATATTTATATTTCGAAATAAAATATTACAGTAATGGTTGCAACAACGAAACTGTCTTTAGTCGTGACACATGGCTTGATTTGTGCAATTAATGGTACAAGAATCAGGTATTTTACGAGCAAGTTTATTGAACAAATAAAACAGTTTTACACAGCCATAACCAAGAAAAAAACAGCGTTTATTGATTTTTACGCGCTAAAAATCTGCATAAAATTTAAATGAAAATATATCAACTTTTATTTGTGTGAATTTTAATTTTCGATAAGAGTATGATTAAAAACCAAAAACGCGATCTACGTCCATAAAAGCAGAAAGACAAATTCCATTTTCATAAGGTTGTAATAATAAGATATTCAGGTAGCATTCTCCTGGTCGACCAAGACTAGCCCATACATCACATATATAATTGCGGACCGAGATGCGATCTTTCCTCATAAATTTGTAAAATAAATACGGCCATCTCAAGTTTACGTGCAGCTATGAGATGGAATGAACCGATTTGATTTTGTTTATCGTGTGTTGACGATGTTATGTTCATGTTTATTACACTATGGTTTATTTAGACTTCAACTTTGTGAAATGCTAGAAGCTATTATTCAAATCAAACAGGTGATTCTATAATACGTGTTGAAATGACAGAATCTGTTTAAGGTCTTTCAGTGAGTCACGTAAAAAATTTTGATTATTCCGGATTTATTCATATTTAAAAAGATTTAATTTATTCTTAACTATTAAATGTGACAATTTCTTGGGCTTTTAACAAATTATGATAAATAATTTCTTAAACTGGTATAATTAAGGTTTTTATTTCATTCTGCACCAAAACTAACCTGGACTCTCAGAAATGCCTTACTCTGTTTAAGCCCAAGTATTCAAAATTATACATCTGCGTTTTATCTATGTATATTCCACCATAACTGATGTGCGTCAATAAAACTACTGTCTAAAAAGTATAAATAACTAATGCATGCATAGGCGCCACTTTGACCCAATTACTTGTGCAGAAAACCATTAGCAAACTACCGGTGTGAAGTTAGCCTCCCAGAGTACATCTTTTATTTATTTTTTGTTGCAATCATTTATTGGTCGTTATTTGTTGGCGTATGTTGGATATTACTTGTCGATCATGGGATATTAATATTTTCCCAAATAATTGTTTCACTTTACACGTGACGTTGCCCCCCTCCCCCAAGGTTAAAATTTATTTGTTACATTCGTTTGTTGGCCTTATGTTGTGTAGGTTAGGTATTTTTTATCATTTGTTGGTGTTTAACCATAAATTAAACAACTTAGATATGTATTCAAATCTATCAAAAGCACAAAAAAATGTTTAACTGTTGTAAACAGTTTTATTCAAATTTTAAATACTGAGTACCCCAGGGTTGTCACAGATTTTAAGAGCGTATAACTTCTAAACGGAATCAAATAGAGACAAGGGACTTTCGCCAGCGTGATTGGTTTCTCACAAAGTTTTGTTATGATATTTTTTACAATTTCTCCAGGGACTTGAAAAATGTTGCCGCTTTTCAACTCAAAATTGTGACTCTTTTTTAAATGTATTACCAGAATCGTATTCTATCAAATACAACTTCGCGACACTTCAGTAATATATTAGATTGAGTTGCCGAATGTGTCTTAACTGCAGATTAAGAAAAGAATGTCCTAGTATGTAATATTTTCGAAAACATTTCTTATGTTATTTTTCAGTTGTTGGATATTTTGTGGGATTAGAGCTAACATCGATCTTTGATCCGATTATTCTATAGGTCCTTCCCTACCTGTCCATTTTGGACCGATTTTGCACAGATTTCCTCGCAACAAGCGAAAAGTGAGGAAGAGCACCATCCTGTTGAAAATATACTTCTTGTATAATTCCTTGTTGTTGTAATTGTGGAAAGAAGAAATTTTGCAACATATCCGTATAAATAACTCTAGTAACAGTATTTTCTGCAAAAAAGAATGGCCATACATTCTCTACATTAACGCAGCACATCAAACATTAACCTTTGTGGTACCTCGCTTAAATTCATTGTAAGCTTTAGAATTTCCCTACCCCAAATACGCTAACTATGTTTATTGATCTACATCTGACATAGTCAGAATAACATCAGATTCTACTTTAAATAAATCCACATCTATCTCACTCAGAATAAGCCGTTTTTCAATGTCATTTGGTCTAAAATATTTGTGTTGTATACGGTGTCAAATTTAGTATTTTATACACCTCACTTTTAGAATAATTTACCTCACTAGCAATTTTTCTTATAGAAGTTCTGTATTTATACTATACCATCACTTCATTAATTTGCAATACACGATTTAAGAAGTTCGGATTTTGTTGCATTCCAATTTCTTTTTTTCCTTGTATTGACCCATTTTCGATATACTTCCTATTCCATTTAACGACGACAGATTTTTACAAGAGCATAGATGCGTATTTGTAAAAATGTTTAAAGTAATACGAAATAATTTTCCACGTTGCAGTATGTGTATTAAAGACTACTTGTTTTGGTGTTATTGATGTCCAACAATTTTATCCTTAAAGCAGATGGCTTATTAAGCTTCATGTCAAAATTACGAATTATTGGTCCAGTCTAGGGTCAGTAATAGAGTTAAATGCATAAAAGTAATTTCAATTTAATCCTTGATTAGAATATTTGATTTTAAAGCAATTGAAACATAGCACAGCCTAAATTAGGTAAAATTATCACAAGCTTCCTCTCTAAATTTATGTAAAACTTGTCTATTTATCCTTTTTACTCACATACCGACCAATCATGTATGACTGCTGCATTCGAAGTTTACCAGATAGCTTATATCGTAATTACGTTACCGTTACAATTATCAAAAAAGATAAAAATCATTGCACAACATACTTTAGTGATTGCTTGAGATTCGATATTTCCGGCAGACTATTAATCCGAAATACAACACCACATTTGTTGAACAATACTCACGTCACCCGTCTGTGAATCAGTGTATTTCTTAATCATCAAAAAAAGACGAATCTCGTTCAAACAATAAATTAAGCGTTTGACGGATATTTCCGTAATTCGTCCGCCAACTTTTTCTCCTGGCTGAACGTTGCGACCTCCATACTGAAAAGGTTAATGGTTATTTGTTCAATAATGGTGCCTCATTTTTAAAAGTTCGTAAGCGATTAATAGATTATACGAGGGTGAAACGAAAAGTTCAAGTAATTACAATCACAACATTATTTATTGTCACAAAAAAGTTAGGTAGGGCTGTTAATACTTTTAGACCTTTGTCTGTGAGTGTGAGCGTGAGTTCGAGTGTGACTGTAAGTGTGCGTGTGAGTGTGAGTGTGAGTGTGAGTGTGTCTGTGTGTGTGCGAGTGTGTCTACCTGTGTGTGTGTGTGTGTGTGTGTGTGTGTGTGTGTGTGTGTGTGTGTGTGTGTGTATGTGTGTGTGTGTGTGTGTGTGTGTGTGTGTGTGGTGTGTGTGTGTTGTGTGGTGTGTGTGTGTGTGTGTGTGTGTGGTGTGCGTGTGTGTGTGGTGTGTGTGTGTGTGTGTGTGTGTGTGTGTGGTGTGTGTGTGTGTGTGTGTGTGTGTGTGTGTGTGTGTGTGTGTGTGTGTGTGTGTGTGTGTGTGTGTGTGTGTGTGTGTGTGTGTGTGTGTGTGTGTGTGTGTGGTGTGCGTGTGTGTGTGTGTGGTGAGTGGTGGTGTGTGTGGTGAAGTGTGGTGTGGTGGTGTGAGTGTGGTGGTGTGTGTGTGTGTGTGTGTGTGTGTTGTGTGGTGTGGTGTTGGTGTGTGTGTGTGTGTGTGTGTGTGGTGTGTGTGTGTGTGTGTGTGTGTGTGGTGTGTGGTTGTGTGTGTGTGTGTGTGTGTGTGAGTGTGTGTGTGTGTGTGTGGGTGAGTGTGAGTGAGTGTGAGTGAGTGTGTGGTGAGTGTGAGTGTGTGTGGAGTGTGAGTGGTGTGTGTGTAGTGTGATGAGTGTGAGTGGAGGTGAGTGTGAGTGAGTGTGTGAGTGTGAGTGTGGTGTGAGTGAGTGTGAGTGTGTGGTGTGGAGTGGAGTGTGGTGAGTGGTGGGTGATGAGTGTGAGTGAGTGTGAGTGAGTGTGTGAGTGTGGTGGTGTGAGTGAGTGTGTGAGTGTGAGTGAGTGTGAGTGAGTGTGATTGGTGTGAGTGAGTGTGAGTGAGTGTGGAGGGTGAGTGTGAGGTGTGAGTGTGAGTGAGTGTGGTGAGTGGAGTGAGTGGTGAGTGTGAGTGGTGTGAGTGAGTGAGGTGGTGAGGTGAGTGGTGGTGAGTGGGTGGAGTGAGTGTGAGTGAGGTGAGTGAGTGTGAGTGAGTGGTGAGTGGTGGTGAGTGTGAGTGTGTGAGTGAGTGAGGGTGAGTGAGTGAGTGTGTGGGTGTAGTGAGTGTGTGAGTGTGAGTGTGTGGTGAGTGTGTGGGTGAGTGTGGTGAGTGTGAGTGGTGTAGGTGAGTGTGAGTGATGGGTGGTGAGGTGTGTGAGTGAGTGTGGGCGTGGTGGTGAGTGTGGTGAGCGTGAGTGGGTGTGGTGAGTGTGTGTGAGTGGGTGTGAGTGTGGTAGTGTGAGGTGAGTGTGTGAGTGGTGGTATGTGTGAGTGTGTGAGTGAGTGAGTGTGTGAGTGTGTGAGTGGTGTGAGTGAGTGTGGTGAGGGTGTGAGTGGTGGTGTGTGTGAGTGTAGTGAGTGAGTGTGTGAGTGGAGTATGGAGTGTGAGTGAGTGTGTGAGTGGGTGAGGTGTGAGTGAGTGTGTGTGAGTGAGTGTGAGAGTGACTGTGGGTGTGAGGGTGAGTGTGTGAGTGAGTGAGTGAGTGTGAATGGGTGTGAGGTGTGGTGAGTGTGAGTGAGTGAGTGGTGTGAGTGAGTGTGAGTGGTGAGTGTGAGTGAGTGGGGGTGAGGGTGTGAGTTAGTGGTGGGAGTGGGTGAAGTGAGGGAGTGTGAGGTGAGTGAGGTGGGGAGTTGTGGGTGAGTGGGTTGGGTGAGTAGTGGTGTGGTGGTGGTGAGTGGGGGTGGGAGTGTGAGGTGTGGTGGGGGGGTGGTGAGTGTGGTGAGTGGTGGGGGGGTGAGTGGGGGGTGAGGGTGGGGGGGGTGAGGGGGAGGAGGGAGGGGGTGTGGGGTGTGGGGTGGGGGGGTGGGGTGTGGGAGGGGAGGGTGAGTGGGGGGAGGTGTGGTGAGTGTGGAGGGAGGGGAGTGGAGGGTGGTGATTGTGTGGTGAGTGTGAGGAGGGATGTGAGTGTGTGAGGAGTGTGTGAGTGGAGTGATTGTGAGGGGAGGTGGAGTGAGTGAGGAGTGTGAGTGTGATTGAGGGGAGAGTGAGTGGAGTGGAGTTTGAGTGAGTGTGAGGGAGGTGTGGTGTGACTGAGTGGAGGTGTGTGTGTGAGTGAGTGGAGGAGGGAGGGAGGAGGGAGTGGAGGAGGATAGTGTGTGGGGTGAGTGAGGAGTGTGAATGAGGAGAGTGGAGTGGGTTGAGAGGAGTGGGGTGAGGAGTGTGAGTGAGGTGAGGGAGGTGAGGGGTGTGTGGAGTGAGGAGTGTGAGTGAGGAGGAGGTGGAGGAGTGGAGAGTGGAGAGTGTGAGGGAGGTAAGTGGTGTGTGAGTGAGTGAGGAGGAGGAGTGGAGGAGTGTGGGAGGGGTGAGGAGTGAGGAGGTGAGGTGAGTGTGAGGAGTGGAGGTGAGTGTGGAGTGAGGAGGGAGGTGAGTGAGGGTGTGAGTCAGTGATTGGGAAGAGTGAGGTGGAGGAGAGTGAGTGAGGGGAGTGAGTGAGTGTGACTGAGTGGAGGAGGAGGAGTGTGGGAGTGAGAGTGAGGAGGGTGTGAGTGAGTGTGAGGAGTGGGGAGGAGGGAGTGAGGGAGTGAGTGTGAGTGGGTGGGAGGAGGTGAGTGAGGTGGAGTGAGTGGAGTGGAGTAAGTGGGGAGGGAGTGAGGGAGGAGTGAGTGGGTGAGTCAGGGAGAGTGGGGGAGTGAGTGTGAGTGAGTGTGAGGGAGTGGAGGGTGTGAGAGTGAGTGAGTGTGTGTGGATGTGAGTAAGTCAGGGTGAGTGTGGAGGGAGTGTGAGGGGTGAGGAGTGGGGAGGAGTGGAGGGAGAGGAGTGAGTGAGTGAGGGGTGGGCGGGAGGTAGTGGGAGTGTGAGTGGTGAGTGGGAGGGGATGAGTGGGAGGGGAGGGTGGAGGAGTGTGGGTGAGTATGAGTGAGTGTGATTGAATGTGAGTGAGTGTGAGTGAGTGTGTTTGTGTGTGAGTGAGTATGAGTAAGTGTGAGTGAGTTAGAGTGAGTGTGAGTGAGTGTGTGTGAATGTGAGTAAGTGTGAGTGAGTGTGAGTGAGTGTGAGTGAGTGTGAGAGGGTGTGAGGGAGTGTGAGTGAGTGTGAGTGAGTGTGAGTGAGTGTGAACCAGTTTGACTATTTTTGTAAACGAGTGTTTGTGTGAGTGTGGGTGTAGTGACTGTGAGTATATATATATATATATATATATATATATATATATATATATATATATATGTGTGTGTGCGTGTGTGTGTGTGTGTGTGTGTGTGTGTGTGTGTGTGTGTGAGTGTGTGAGTGTGTGTGTGTATGTGTGTTTGTGTGTGAGGTGTGAGTGTGGAGGAGGTTGTGCCTGTATGTGTGTGTGAGTGAGGTGGGATTGAGTATGAGTAAGTGTGGAGGAGTTGTCTGGTGTGTGTGTGTGTGTGAGTGTATGTGTGTGGTGTGTGTGTGTGTGTGTGTGTGTGTGTGTGTGTGTGTGTGTGTGTGTGTGTCTATGTAAGATTGTGAGTGTAAATGTGTGAGAGTGAGTCTGAGTGTGGTGGTGGGTGTGAGTGTGATGTGAGAGTAGTGCAAGCGCGAGTGTGAGCATAAGTCTGTGTGAGTGTTAGTGAGGGGTGTGACTGTAGGTATGCGTGTGAATGAGTGTATGTGTGTGAAAGTGAGTGTGAGTGTGAGTGTGAGCATGAGTGTGGTGTGAGAGTGAAAGTGAATGTGTGAGTGTGGGAGGGGGGGGGGGTACTAGCGTTTGTGTGTGAATTTAGCAAGTAATAAGCTTATGACGATTTAATCCTCTACTACTTTGTTCATAATTAAAAAGGCTTATCTTTTTGTGTAAGTGTGGAGTCATATAAACAGATTTTGCAAGTTTTGTTTAGCTGCAATTGCAGCTAGCTTGTTTTATTTATGACAAAGTATTCGTTATTTTGACTTAGTGTCCCGTAAATTTAGAGCGGTAACTGAGGATTGTCAATTATTATTAAGAATTAAGTGTCCCCACTTACAATGTTGGGTAAAGTTTTCCTTGCAACACTTATTACAATTGCGATAATTCGAACAGTCATCGAAATTTTTGATTTAGAAGCACCTCTTTTTTCCATTTTGCAATTAGCTAAATCTCACCATATTTACAGAAGTGCTAGTTTTTTTTAACTGAAGTAAATAAAATTAGAATTTTCGGAATTTTCAATTCTGAGCAATTTAGTTTGGAATATTTTACTAATTTTTTTTCATTCTAGTTGAGTCGTTATAATATATAGTGCTACAACTAAAGCATTTAGATTTTGGCAATCTTAGAAACGTTAATAAATCGATTTAGTTATAACTGAGTGATTCGTTGCAAGGATATTTAGCATTAGTTGGCTATTTTCCATAAACTCGTGGTGTGCAAATGGGTGCATTACGTTCATTTTTCAATCATCAACTTAGTAGTTGATTTAAAAAGGTTGGCAATTAAATTGTAATATCAAAACTAGATCTATTCTAATTTAAGAATGAGTAAATTATGGTTCAATATCAAATTAAATCGCAAACGTATTTCACTGAAATGGTGACTTCGTCATAGTTTCGTCGCTAATAAAATATCTTCATTTTGGCATTAATGCTCAAATTAATTTAATGTTCTAACAATTGTAATAAATTTGCTTCATTTCAGCAGTTTAATTTTGATATTTGTGGCGTCCCCCAAAAACTTATTACAGAAATCTATGGTTAAATACAAGGACAATAATGCTCATCTACGTACAGGTACGCAGAAGGGATCTTCATAACATATTCTCATAATACACGATGACAGGATTAACAATTTGTAAAGTTCAGTTTAATTCTAAATATGAAGCTTACATATTCTGACGTTAAGAAATGAGGAGCAAGGCTGGGAAATGTGTACTATCTAATTTACATGAAGATGTCATTTTCTATTCTCCCTGACTTTGGACAAATGGACAGACATTATTATATTAGTAATATGACATGAGTTTGTAGGTACACCTATCGGCTAACCAATTTATTCACTTATCAAGACTTCCTGGCCTTTTATTAAATTCCTTGTTAATTCGGATTTAATTAAATTTAAACATGATTACATACTTAATACGTGCCTTCATTTTAGTTATCGTTTACAAGAAGAGGAAATTTTTTATAAACAATCACCATCCTCTACAACGCTTATAACGCAATTTTAATTTAAAACTTTATATAGACTTTTCCGTGCTTAAAATAGTTTAACACTGTAAATATTTGCTTAAAAACTATTTTTTGTTCACAATTACCTTAAAGTAATACTAATAAATCATGGAAGTAGAAATAGTAATGACATTTTCATGTAGAAGTTGGCCAGAACTAGTGCCCGAGCTATCTCTAAAATTACAATAAATATTCCTCTTTTATCTATAAACATACATTTGCGCATTTAATGCATTCCGGATAATGCTTTCTTACCTATTTGAATTAATCCTCTACGCATCACGTCACTAAAACAACAAAAAAACATTCGGGGCATAAATTAATTACCCAAAACTTGTAGCTCCTGAATTAAAAAAAAAACGAACGCGTGAGTAGTTTAAAAGAATCAAGAATTTATTTACCGAATCCCTGAAATTATAGAATATTTTAATACAGCTAAATGTGTGTGCAAAATTAATAATTTTGAAATAATACACAAATTAAATAATTGTTATCTACAAAAAAACTACAATTACCATCGGGTTTTTAAGAAAACGACTATTTTGAAAAATTATTCATTGCACATATGTGTCGGTGTTTTAGCAAATAGCAGCAAGAGTTAATCAGTCGCGATACTATTTTTAACTCATTCTTAAGTGAATTATATTTCCTCTTATACTAAACATACAAAACACCTGTTATCCATTAAACATATACAGTGTAATCCAATAAGCGCACGTCGGTAAAAAAGTTATTGAACCGTTGTACTTATGGAAATACCTTCTTAATGAAACCTATAATGTGTCATCTTTGCTACAACCCAAAATTTTTGTCAAGAATACAGGGTATTCCAAATGAGAGAAATACCAGAATGTAAACTTTCCCGATTATTATTATTATTTAATAAATTAAAAATTATTGTAGGTAGCGGACCGCGAAGATTTTATTATAATAAACATGTTCAAATCGCAATTGTTACCGCGATAGAAGAGTTAATTAATGTGGTTTAACATATTTTATTAAATATTAAGTCGTTATTTGAGAATGGTTTTCGGGATATTTTATTTTTGTAACTACGAGGGATACTATTTATGTATTGAGAATTGGCAACACTGGTATTGCAGGTGAAATTTGTCACTGTCATCTTAAAGTTTGACATTTTTGAGGTTATACGTATTCAGAACGTTTTGTCATGTGAGCACTATTTGTGTTGTTTACAGTAAGTTGAAAATTTCATCTCAGCCAAATATGGAATTAACTCGTGAAAATTTTCGAGCTATGATTTATTATGACTTTCGACGTGGTCTAACTCAAGAACAATGCATCAATCAACTGAATTCAACTTTTGGCGATGAAGCACCATCCATAGCCACTGTATATCGCTGGTACACTGAATTCAAACGTGGACGTAGTTCGTTCACGGACGAAGTTAAAGAAGGTAGTCCAAAATCAGTGCTTGTGCCGGAAAATATCGATGCTGTGCGAAAACTAATTGAAGAAGGTCGTCATGTGACATACCATGAAATCGAGAGATGTTTAAGCATTAGTATGACCAGCATACACAAGATTTTGCACGAACATTTGTGTGTTCGGAAGCTGTGTGCACGTTGGATTCCACATTTGTTCACAGATACTCAAAAAAATGCTCGTGTCGATTGGTGCCGTAAAATGATTTGAAAATACAATTGTGGTGCATCCAAAGCGGTATACAACATCGTCACAGGTGACGAGTCGTGGATTTATGCGTATGAGCCAGAAAGAAAAGGCCAGTCCACAGTTTGGGTGTTTCAATGTGAAGCAAAGCCAACAAAAGTTGTTCGTTCTCGAAGCGTTAAGAAGCAAATGGAAGCGTTTTTCTTCACGAAAGCCGGTCCTATGGTAACTGTGGCTCTCGAAAATCAAAAGACCGTTAATTCAGCGTGGTATACGACCATTTGTTTGCCTGAAGTTTTCGGTAAATTGAGAGAAACCAACACAAAACGAGGAATCATTTTGCATCACGACAATGCCAGCTCACACACATCACATGCAACAAACGAGTATTTGGACACACTTAAATTGATGGGTCATCCGCCTTACAGCCCCGACTTGGCACCCAATGACTTCTTCTTGTTCCCACTAATTAAAGATAAACTGCGTGGACAACGATTTTCATTGCCCGAAGAAGCAGTTGAGGCCTTCAAAACGTATGTTTTAGAGCTGCCATCTTCTGACTGGACAAAGTGCTTTGAAGGGTGGTTCAATCGCATGCAAAAGTGTATAGATCTTAAAGGCGATTATTTTGAAAAGCAATAAAAATACTTTTCATCAAATTCATTTGTTTATTCTTTCTATTCTCAATACATAAATAGCAACCCTCGTAATAGTGTCTAAGGGCTGAAAACATGTGTTTGGGTGGAAACAAGTAGGTATACGCTCGACACTGCTTTATTGCCGGGGACCGTAGCAAATCTTTGAAAGTTGCGGTATGCAAATTCTTGTGGTAAAAACTTCATAAAAGTAATAATTAATTACGTCGGAACATAGCGCAAATCCAAAGGGATCTTTGTTTGTTACGATGAAATTCGAGACCTAAATGTAGGGCTTGTTATGGACGAATTCATATTTTTAAAACTAAGATTTCTTCAATAATTAATATGAAACTGTTCCTTGTTTTTTTATTACTTTTGAAAAACGGGGGTGGTTTTTCGGGAGTAGATATAGTTAATTTTGTTATCAAGTTTTGGTATGAACGAATAAGTTCAAAGGTAAATATGTAATTAGAAATTATTATTAATGTTATTAAATACATAAATAAAAAGTTTACCTCGAGTAGGATTTGAACCTGCGACCTGTACTTTGCTAGAGTTCTGCGCTAACCAACTGCGCTATCGAGATTCAAGTCCCAATCGATGTAAATTTTGTCTTTCAGTAAAGTCAAGATCAATCACTTAGAGATTATTTTGTTCTTAGATTTGCATTATTGCAAATAAGTTCAAATTACACTTTTTTGAGATAGGTTACCTAGGGGGACGCTACATTATTAAACTGTCTTGGAGATGACAAGTCAGGACACCTTCCACCTTCTAACGAACGAAGGCTAACAGTAAAAAAGGTCATAATCAAGGAACAAATTTAATAAAACCTAATCGAGTTTTGATGTAAGTGTAAAATTTTGAAAAACTAATTTGAAATTGATAAAAACATTCACGAAAACTTGACATACCAATTATTGATCTAGTAAAGAATTGGGTTTTTGGTTAATAATGATATAAATTATTTAAAGCATGCTCAGCTACCGCAGATTTCTCTGGTTGACCTAGTCAAAAAAATCTCATATGTCCTTTACGTGTTGTATCAAAGCTACGTTTTGTGGTTCCTATTTATACTTTTCCATAAGAACAAGGTAACTTATCGGAAGACCTAGCTAGTCATTCAATGGTTCCCCTCCGTCCAATCCAACTGCCAGGAAACGTTTGGTTTAGAAATTCCCGTACTTGAATTTCAAATAGCTGAAACCATATGTGTTCTGCTGTTACATTTGCATCATTATTGTTCGGAAATAATTTAATAAGATCTGGAACAGAGTTTTAAGTTTCGATTGATAAAATACGGTCCTATGATATGTCCACCAATATACCACACCAAACATTGACTTTTTGCAGTGGTTGTGAACTTGTTCCATCCAATGTGGATTTTCATCTGACCAGTATCTACAGTTGTGTCGGTTCACTTGTTCATTCAGACAAAAAGTGGATTCGCCAGAAAACAAAATATTATTTACAAAATTAAAATTTTATCTCAGTTTATCTATAATAACTTCGCAGAACTCGATTATGCGATGAAAATCGTCTTCACCTGATTCTTGTAGTAGAAATTTTTCTCGCTTGGCAAACTTTTGAATTGAACATATACTCATGTTGTGTTTTAATGCCAAATGTGTTGAAGTTTTCGGATTCTGCACGACATCCAATATTACATCCAAAGAATTCTCTTCGTTTGTCACTGTTACTGGCCTTCCGACTTTAGGTCTATCTTTGACACTGCCTGTCTCCCGAAAACGACGTTAAGTTCTTGAAACTGTAGACTTGGAAATTGAACCCCGGTCGGGATGCAATTCGTTAAATACATTCCCTACTTCTGTAAACCTTCGTATTTCATCACCATAACCAATCATAATTAAAATTTCGATACGTCCGGTTTCATTTAAAGTTGCCATTTTGGGCCAACAATGTGATACTCAATAATAATTTGACATTCGTTGTCAAGTTAACATTTACCGGTTAGATTAAACCGAGGCTGAAATTTAATGGTTTTCAAAAATTATCGTTAATTTTATTAAATACATAAATAAAAAGTTTACCTCAAGTAGGATTTGAACCTATGACCTGTACTTTGCTGGAGTACCGCGCTAACCAACTGCGCTATCGAAGTACAAGCCCTAATCGATGTACATTTTTGTCTTTATGTATGTAGAACTGATGTAAATTCTAAATATAATGAGATTACAACCAAATTACTTATAATAACGGAAGGTGAGCCTGCAATGTCGCAAGGATTCACACATACCAAATCAACTTGACTAATATTAATTTATTATAAGCTTTGTTATGAATGAATAATATAATAAATTAATATTAGTCAAGTTGGTATGTGTGAATCCTTGCGATATTGCAGGCTCACATTCCGTTAATATAAGTAATTTGATTGTAATCTCATTATATTTAGAATTAACATCAGTTCTACATACATAAAGACAAGATTTACACCGATAGGGGCTTGAACCTTGATGGCGCAGTTGGTTAGCGTGGTACTCTAACAAAGTACAGGTCGTAGGTTCAAATCCTACTCGAGGTAAACTTTTTATTTATGTATTTAATAAAATAAATGATAATTTTTAATAACATATTTACCTTTGAAGTTATTCGTTCGTAACACAACTTATAATAAATTAATGGTTTTCGTTGTAACATTTCAAAATCAAAACTCAATAACTGGATTGAATTTAGGTACATTATGTGTATTACAATTTTTGGTTAGAATTTGAGGAAAATTGAAATATCCAATAATATACAGGGGTTTGATGTCCCACGACTTTATTGCCGACACTGTAAACCTGCACTTACTAGCTAACAGGGATTTAAATTATTTAAATTAAAGTTGATCCCTGCATCAGACATAGCGTTGGATAGGATATTTGACAATGCAGCTTGCTCAAAATCTTGTTCTTGTGAGTGGCAAAGTTAACTGGTAGCTGTGATTACGTAGAAGAGTTTTCGAGTGTCAGAATTGTGTTTGGCGATGTCGACATAGACGAAGCTCCTGAATGTTGGTAATAATATTGATCATTTTGGAAACCAATTAGTAGCCGGTAGGTCCTACCAGGAAATGGATTCCAAAACGGCGTTTGATCATACATTCCCATAGATGCTTAAAATAAAATGTTAGAGATTAGATGCTCCACAGTATTTTGGGCGCATTCAGTTCCAACTAGCTCCCCAAGAAGCTGGAAACGATTGCGAGGCTTCTTATTTTGTAATTATTTTATCAACATATAGACTTCTTCTTGTCGTTCGTCGTTCTGCCTTTCAGTATTTGTTCTTCTCTTTAAAGTTTTTTTGCAATAGGAGACTTGAAAGGCGTATTTTTTGTGTTACTGCAAGAGAACTGTTTGTTGACGGTATTACGACACTGTTTTCCATGTGTTGAAACATTGGGTTTTCTGTGGCATACTGAACTTACGTTTCTTGAAAACAGCTATGATTTTCTTGCTCCGCTTCAATTGTGGGTGATGAACGACTTCCTTCACGGTAATTATGAGGTCGTTACCTTAATATGGGTTGGCAAGGTCGAATATCCGACAGCGGAGTTTCAAAAAAATCATGGAAAACACCCTTAATCTACCAGATGAAGAGGCATTGCTAGAAAGAAGTCTCCCCGTCCCCTTTGTTTTTTAGGCGATGGCGCATTTCCGCTATCGCCAATTTTTCTGAAACCATATCCTGGCGTTCAAGAAAAAGGTTCCCCCAGAGTAATTTTTAATTACCGCCTATCTAGGGTCAGTCGGAATTCTAAAAACGTGTTCAGCATTTTATTGGCTAGATTTCTAGTACTGGGAAAACCTATCCTCCTTGATGCTGATAAAACTGGACTAGTTGTGACCGCTGGTGTCTATATCCACAACCTCCTAAGAACTAACTTGGGTTCTCGAGAATCATATTCTCCAACAGGAAATTTTAATTCCGAAAATAAAGATACAGGGGACCTTACTCCAGGTTCATGGGAAAATGAAATAATTGGTAAAACAACATTTGTATCAATTAAGAAGGAAGCACGTAATTCGACCTTGGAAACCAAACAAATTAGGGATGGATTTGCCCAATATTTCATTTCACCTGCAAGACTAGTCCCGTGGCAGAATGATTTTTAATTTTGTAGCGTTTCTTTCCTTAAAAACATAAGAATTACAAAAAAAGTCAGTGGCGTATATTTTGCTGTTAATAATATTCATTAAGGTGCTCCGAGACGCCACTGGACCTAATAATTTTTCTACTTAGCCTCTGATGACCACAAATAACACTGCTAAAATTTAACAAAATAATAAACTAACGGGAATTTTATGATATTTATAAAAAAATTTGGAAAGTTTAACATTATCTGTTTCAAAAACGTAATTTTGCGCACACATCTTATTAACTTTGCGTCCTTAAATAAGGCTTCTACGCCTCTGCTCAAAATAAAATAGTTTCATTTATAAAATAACTCTTGTTTTAATTTATAGAAATACAAGTATTGTAATATAACAATTGTACTTACCGATGTCTCAATTCCTTTTTCAACGCATTTATGTACATTGTTTTTTTTTGCCAGAAAAAGCCAACCATTTCGATGTAAAATATGCGCCAGCGCCAGATTTGTTCTTTTCTCGTTTTTTTCTTTCTTTCGCTATAGAACTGTGCCACAATATTTTTAATTTTTTGTTTTCACTTCTTGTGCACTTGTTCTAACTGTATTGGCCAACGTGGTCCAAGCATCATGTTTCGAACTTCTGCATTTATGCTCCTTGACTTTTGCATTCCACAAACACTCGTATCGTTTATAATTATCGATTAATTCTATTACAGCGTAATTGGTGCACACAAACGACATACTTAAATTAAATAAAAAATATTTTGTATTCCCGAAATGGAACCACTAAAGGCTTCCCAACAAAATTCTGTTTCCAGTTACTTGTTCGTCTCCACTGCCACAGCAACACGTAGCGACTTGTATCTGTTTCCGAAACATAGAGCAATATTGGGGAACATTTTTGGAAACAAGCAACTGAAACACCAAAATTGTTCCTCCAGTGAAAGCGTAACTTAAGATTGACAAACGCATTGTTGCCGAGTAATGAATTTTTCTTTAAAAATTTAGACAAAAACATACTCCTCTCAAGTTATTATGTGTCTGCCACTTTTCGATATTTTCCCGGAAAAATTTACGTGTAATCAAAAAATTTCCCCTTGAACATCACCTTGTTTTAATTGAATTTCTTAAATACAACACCCTGCATATCACTTTGCCGTTGGAATGCTTATGGTGTGCTCATTTAGAAAATATATTTGAGATATTAAGGTTTCTCCGAAAATTTACACAGCAAATGAAAAATATCTCAAGCAGCGTAGCACAAGGAATCGAAACAATTGCTACTTGTTAGCATAATAATGTGATTTCTTTTTGCATAACAAATTTACATCATATTTACTTAAATAACTTAACTTAACTTAACTTAACTTAACTTAACTTAACTTAACTTAAATTAACTTAACTTAACTTAACTTAACTAAACTAAACTAAACTTAACTTAACTTAACTTAACTTAACTTAACTTAACTTAACTTAACTTAACTTAACTTAACTTAACTTAACAACTTAACTTAACTTAACTTAACTTAACTTAACTTAACTTAACTTAAACAATCCCTGCCTCTAATTTATTTTTCATTCACAATCTTTCTCCATGCTTTCCTATCTCCGCAAGATTCACACATAGTCTCTGACATGCCCTTTTGTTTTTAAAACTCCCTATCTTTCTTTCCTTTATCATAGATTCTACTACATTCAGCCAAGCTTTACGCGGCCTTACCAGGTTTTACTAGGCCCGGCCTTTCCCCTAACCTCACCCACATATATTTGTTTCGTTAATCTTGCGTTGTTCATTCTCTCAATGTGACCAAACCAACGTAATGTACAACTTTTATATCTATCCATCATCGTCTTTTCCTCGCCACACTCCGTCATTATGCATTCATTTTTTATCTTGTCCCTTCTCGTGTTTTCTCAGGAATCCCATACCCACGCATTTATTTTTCTTTCGTGCTTTTTTTTGACATACCCATGTCTCACTTCCATACAGTACCGACGGGACGAATACGCCCTTGTAGATTGCTCGTTTCGCAGCTAGGCTGATGCTTTCATTTCTCATTATCGTCCACATACTTCCAATCACTGTCATCTGCATACACCAGAAGTCGTACATTTACGTTACCAACCATTACACCATTTGTATCGGTACATGCTTGTCTAAGACATTTATCCATGTATACATTGAACAACCACCATGACATCACACAGCCTTGTCGCACTCCTTGCACAATATTCACTCACACCTCCTCTCACCCTAACACATGCCCGATTACCGTTGTATATTGCCCTTATTCCATTTATTAGACCTTTATTTACGCCATATTCATTTAATATTTCCCACAGCTTCTCCCTATTCACTCTGTCATATGCTTTCTCCAGATCTACAAACGCACAGTACAACTTCCTTTTTACCTTTAAACACTTTTCGATCACCTGCTGGAGAGCAATCATCTGATCGACACATCCTCTCCCTGGCATGAAGCCACCTTGCACTCCCCACATCTTAGTTTGTGTAGTTTCTCGTACTCTATCAATCAGTATTCTTCCAAATACTTTACCAGACACGCTGAGCAAGCTTATTCCTCTGTAGTTCTTACAATCACTCTTTCTTATACAATGGTACGATGATCGCACTCTTCCAATCACTCGGCACTTTTCCACACATAAGGCACACACTGAATAATTCACACAATCTTCGTATAAGCTTTGCACCACCATACTTGATAATTTCACCAGTGATTTCATCTACGCCTGCTCCCTTGCCGTTTTTCAACCTTCCTACCGTTTTCTCTACCTCATTTATTCCAATATCAGCTTTCCGAAATATTCTTTCCAGAATTTCCTCACTTCACAATCATCCCATACTATTTCGTTTCTAGCATTCATCACTCTTCAGCGTTCCAGAAGAGTTTTTTGTTTCCCTCAAAATCATTCTGCACTTTCTCTCCTTCCACAGCCACCACTTCCTCTTTACATATTCTCACTGCCTCCTTGGCTTCTTTGTTTCTTAATCTGTATACCTCATACAATCGCTTCTTCTCAGTCTCATTTTTTGCAGCAATCATTGCCATGTACGCATCTTTTTTCTTACATACTGCCTTTATTACACACTCATTCCACCAAGCACATTTTTTCTGTCTACCTACAGTCACTCTTCCACATATTCGCAAGGCACAATTGACAACAGAGTTTTTCAAGCTTATCCATGCACTTTCAACGTCAGTGTCTTTTATTTGTTCGTTCCACACCGTTTCATTTACATTCAACTCTTTACTCACAGCATCTGCGTATTCCATTCTCGCACCATTATCCACTAGTTTGTCAACCCTAATTCTGGACGTTCGCACTACGTTTGCTTTCCTTCTCCAGACCCACTTTTGCCCTAAACACACTCTCGATACAACCAAAAAGTGGTCCGATCCACACTCCGCTCCGCGCGTTACGTTTGTGTCTTTCCCCAGGTTTCTAAGCCGTTCATCATACACTATCAAGTCTATCATACTTTCAGATTCACCTCTTTGCCATGTATACATATGCACATTTTTATGTTTAAACCACGTATTGGATACAAACAAACTTCTCTCCACACAGATGTTCAGCAGGTGTTCACCGTTCTCATTGACTCTTTGGTCTTTGAATTTTCCAAGAACGCGTTCACTATGTTCTCTCTGTACACCCACCCATCCGTTCATATCCCCCACTATAATCACTTTTTAGTTTGGCTTACATACGTTCAACACTCTACTTCATTTCAGAAGTTTTCACGCTCCTGGTCTCTTTCTCCATTCACCGGTGCATAGCATGCAATAAAAAAATTCTTCGAAACTCCACTTTCATTCTAACCCATATTACCCGGGCAGATACCAATTCGTACTGTTTAACCCATCTTTTCGCTCTTTCACTTATGATCATCCCAACTCCTTTTGCGCCTTACACTTCCGTCTCAACTCCTGACCATAGTGCCGGGCTGCCATCCTCCATCTCCACAGAATCCTTTCCTGTGCGCTTTGTCTCCGATACACACAGAATATTTCGTACATTACATTCGCATACCTCTAACATTCCACGTACCGACTCGCCATTCATTCCTTGCACAGTCGTCAGCAACGGGGCCTATCTGTTTCGACCTTGACCGCCCCTTGTAGCCAGGTCGATCCGAGGCAATTGTATTGTTTTCTTGAGTAATACCATAGCGAGCAGACCGGTTACTGGCCAAATCGTGCCCCGGACGATGTAGCATTCCCTACTAACGGTATCGTCCTACTACCCGACAGTTATTTGTCTAGTGTCACGACATAATAGATAGATATAAATAATAGATCGTATACTTACTGCATGAATCTCAAAATGTACATGTATACATGTACATTTTTTAAATAATAATAAAATTATTCAGAATAAAAGATTGTTAAACGTAACATTAATTAAGAAATGTAAACTCAATAACTAGTACATCAGATGCCATTTTGTTGTAGACATATATTGAAACATCAAGTTTGATCAGATCTGGTAATCTTGGAGGGTATGGAACAGGTCCTCCTCTTTTGATCCAACGGCCTGGAAATGTTACATCCAGAGTATTTTAGACTTTAATAATGTAATCAGTAGGCGCTCCATTTAACTGAAATACCCTGCTTCTCAATAGTTGTAGTGGTATGTTTTCCAGTAGGTTATCAAGACCATGTAAAAAAATTTGAAAAATAATCCTGGTCGAATAGGATGGGACATTTTTATGTGGTCTCCAGTTATTCCTTCTTATTCAATTACACTACATCTATGTTGCTGGTCAACAGTTCGCATAAAATACGGATTGACATCGGCGTTGAAGTGTAAACTATCCCTACTTACATGAGCATTGTTGTGGAATGTCGAAAAACAGTACAATTTTCCAAAATCGTTTCTCTTCTCCAAATCGTCAAGACCCCAGTTACAGAATTGCTCCCTGTTTTCGAAGCCTTGATTTAGTTGCACACGATATGGACGGAACCCATTCTTACTTCAACATTCTTTCATAGAAGTTTGATCGAAGGTCAGCAATTCACTTATGTCTGCTGTATTTCCATGTGGATCTCCACTAACAGATGCGACGTTAAATTCGTTCACTTCGAATAGCACATTCTTTCATGGTTCTCGTACTTAACTGTACCAGTCCAGCCAAATCTATACATCATTCTCTGAAATGATCTTGCATCTGAATGCCTTCTTTCAGAAAATCTCTCACTGTACACTCTGGATGCCAAACTAAAAAAGATCATATGCACATGGTGTCACCAAATATCACAGGATTACACAAATGAATTGTTACATTGCATAACAACGCCATACCATGCCACCTGTGATTTGTCTCATAATCTATGTAAATGTTCGGAAAACCCTTAATATCTCAAGGCAATATACAAGGTGTTTAAGACATTCAATTAAAATAGAAGTGAATGTAGATGTTCGACAAAAAATTTTGGACACCCTATATGATGGAATCCAGAAGTAAAGATAGGTCAGGATGGACTATGCCAATATTATGAAAATGTAAACTTTCACCATTATTGCAGATAATTAAAATACTTAGCTTTTGGGTTTAGATTGTGTATTTTATATTTACATTTACAGAAATGTATGCGTTTCGATAACACGTACAGTGATCGTCTTCAGTAGTAGTAAAATCTTTTAGAATTGTATAAGGTGTTAGAACAAATCTAAATCCTTAATAAATAGTTGGCCTTAGTAAATAGTAGTTATATTAATAGTAGGCTTATGTTTGCGTTTTTAATTTTTAATATACGATAAACTTGTTCTAACACTTTAAACAATCCTAAAAAATTTTACCACTACTGACAACGATATCGAAACGCATATACTTATACAGGATGAGTCATTAAGAATAAGCAATCACTGAACTATAGATAGTAACCGATAAAATGTGAAGATTAAGCCCAACATGCCTTATAAAAATGTTGCTGATTTAGGAGATACAGGGTGTTGAATGGAAAATTTTATTTTAAAATTTCTCAATAACTTTGTAAGTTTTAACAGCATCAACATAAAATTTTGTAGTTTTGTAACATGAGAAATACGAATTTGTAACTTGTTTTGTGACTACTCATAGAGGACGCTAGTCGCACCTTGTCAGTTTTACATAAAAACATTACTCTTGTTCAATTTATCTAACTCTGTCAGTTTTTGAGTTATTCGCTCTTAAAAGATCTGTTTTACAAAATTTCAAGGGAAACGTTCGAAATGTCCAAAACCTCAACACACTTTGCAATGCGCTTTCTTAAAGACCTTTGAATATTAAACAAAACATGCCTCTTAGCTTTAATTCCGTTCGCTGCTTCTTGTATTTTTTGCTCCAATACGTCGATCAAATTATTTTTATCTTGACCATATTAAAAAATCCAATCGGTTTAAATCTGTACTCCGTGGTGACCAAAAAAAATTCACTTCCACGGCGAATGCTGCGATGGGGAAGATGTTGATTCAGATATTACCGCACAGGTAGAGAATAATGTGGTGGCGCCTCATCCTGCGTAAACCACATGTTTTGCCTGAAAAAAAACAGATATCACAGCACGCCAAATGTTCACCTTAAACTCATACTGAAAATGTTTTTCTCTTACAGCACTTGGATTCTCATATTCCCACAAATGATTGTTTTTCCAATTAAAAACTCCTCGTCTAGTGAATGTCACCTCATCAGTGAAGAAAGTTTTAGTTTCCTTTTACTTTATCTTGCCAAAACTGGGCAAATCGTAAGCGTGCTGGTAAATCTTGAGGTAATACATTTTGGATAGGAGTATAGTGATACGAATGAACTTTTCTTTCTTTATAATTCTACAGATAGACGATTGTCTTATCCCTGTTGCCGCACTTAACCGACGTACTCACATCTAAAGCACGAGTTAAAACCTCTTCTTCATCGACATTGATTGTTTTTGATGCGCGATTGTGACACTTAGGACGAAAAGACCCTGCCTCGCCAAGCGGTTGTAAATATTTTTAAACAGTTTGTGATTAATAGCCCCTATTTTTACTCAAAATGCGTAATTACAGATTTTAAATCAGAAATATTTACTGAAGCAACAGGGTGCTACTAGCGCCCTGTATGAGCAGTCACAATATAAGTTAATAATTTGTATTTCACAAAACCCAAACTACCAAATTTTATGTTCATACTGTTAAAAATTTTTTTAAAATAAAATTTTCCCTTTGAACACCCTGTATCTCCTAAACCAGCAACATTTTTATAAGGCATATTGGGCTTAATCTACATATTTTGGTGTTTACATTCTGTAGTTCAGAGATTGCCCATTCTTAATTACCCTGTAGAAATATAATAATAAAACTACACCATTTAAACCCAAAAGCTAAGTATTTTAATTATGCCAATATTAGAATATATGTAAATTTTTCAGGGAAATTAACAAGCAGACAGAGATGTAACAATTTGAAATTTTTAAAGAAAATTTAATAACCCAGCAACGCTGCTTTTCACAATCTTACAACCTTGTAGTTGAATATAGGACCTACAGAGGTTTCATTTGGCACATAAAAAACTAGGGTATTCTATTTAAGAAAAATATAATTTTTGGTATTACTCTTTTTTAGTACACTCTGTATTCTTGGCAATAATTTTGGAATGCAGCAAGGATGACACATAGGTGTTATTAAGAAAAATGTTTCATAAGTACAACGGTTTATTAACTAGTGACCGACGCGCGTTTATTGGACTACCCTGTATACGTATGCAAATATTTGTCGTGTAAAAAATATTGTACTGGGTGATTCACTACGTATCTTGGTAATTGATTATTGCAGAACTTTGTGGGAAAAATCGTAATAACTGCACATGAAAAAAGCTCGAAATAATTCTGAAGTTTGTAGTATGGCCATGAGAGGGCCATGATAGGCATAATGAATTTGAAAATCGTGCTTTTCTATAAAAAGTGTCAAGTTAAAGAACGGCAAAGGTAGGGTTATTCATGGTGAGTTGGCCATCTTTTTGAAAAACAACCTTTTCCTTTATTACTGAAATATTTTCTGGTGAAGTCAAAACAGCTCCAATATTTCTTACTCTTTTAACAACATTGCATGGAGTAGTGGGGGTAGGTCTCATTCCATCTAACAGTTTTCCAGGAGTTATGTCTGTGATTGAAGTATCTGGTTCTGGTGTCGTACTTCTCCATACCTGATAAAGGCTGGTGTCTCGTAATGTAGAGGGAATACACAATTGGCATTGCATATTAGTGGTCAGAAACACAATCAGGGTTCCATGGAAATATTCCTGTAGCTTTAAATGCAGACACCGCGTTTACAACGCTAACCAATTTTCCCCAACTTTTACATAATAATTCGCCAAAATGTGGCCTTGGTAATTTCCTTCCTGGGTGAGTTTGATGCCACTCCTCACAAACACTGTAATAATACGTTTTTAGGGATTCAAATACGGCCCAATCGAGGGGTTGCAAATAGTGTGTTGTGGGACTTGGGAGCCACATTATTTTCATCCACAATTTCTAATAATTCAACGCACCAACAATGGGATCCATGACCATCCAAAATTAGTAACACCTTCCTCTATGGTTTACGAGGAAGAACGTGGCTCATAAACTATTCCAAAAGGATTGCTGTGTTTAGGTATGCAGACTTTTCAGGCATAAAAATATCTAATCCAGGTAGCATTTTATTATTGCTCTTGAACAAACACGAATAGGTGGAAAAAACATTCCCTCTGCGTTACAGTAAACAATGCACGATATTGTCTTTCTCTTTTCGCATAAAGTCAGCGCGACAACATCTTTAGACCCTTTCTCAGCAACTACATTAGCTGCCCAATTTTTTATTTGTAATCCCCTCTCATCAACATTAATAATTGATCCTGGTTTATCAAAAAGTCAATTTTCCAATATAAATTAAAACAATACTAAATTAAAAACAATAACCTCGGTACTTATTGCATTTACCAGAGACGGTATTTTGAACTTATACGAGGCTCGCCTAAGAAGTCCTTAGAAAATCCAAGAAATGTGTACCCCATGCCAGCCAGGGAAGTACCACTACCTTTACCATGGGCTATTTAATATTTAGATTCCGATTTTCTGATCTCGGTAAGGGCTGCGGTCATCCATTTCCTTATCCTTAATCTATTCTCATCATATCCTTCCTCTAGCCCTTAGTGTCTTCCCATCGGATTAAAAATCCAACATTGAAAAAATGAGATGGCTGTGCTTTCTAGGGTCATAAACGCCGGACAAAAAAACCAGGCCCCGTTCGGATGTCCGGAAGGGCAGGGCCAAAGCGACCTTGGTCATCGAAAGTGTTCACTTTCTGATCTTTTACTGCTACATCCATGGTGTCTGGTCTAATCTTAATGCTGTTCACCAACATCTTGTACAATTACAAGGTGATCCTTGTTTCTATATGAAACACAAACCTCATCTGGAAGCTCCGATTCACTCGACTCGAAAATTCTCCTACACAGTCTTCGCCCTAACTTTAGATTCAAAGAGGGAGTGTGTGCCTATTCCAACGACAGCATCGCTTGCAAGAGGATTTATTCTTTAGAGAATAAAAGATTCGACTAGATTTGGTTTAAACATTCTGATCCTAAATTTGTGAAATTCTGCTGTTGCATTTATAGGTCTGCTAATTTTGGAAAATTCCAAAGGCCATAACTCTAATTGGCTCCAATATACGAGCGATTTACAGTGTTTAATGTCCCTAGCATAGAATACAATATTATTTTTCAACATAATCCTCTTGAACGCGAAGACACTTATTCCACCTATGTTGAAGCATAACAACACCTTTCTTGAAAAACTCGGAGTCTTATTCTTATTCCCCAAAGACTCTCTTTTAGCTTTGGAAATAAATAACAATCACTGGGAGCTAAGTCAGGGGGGCAGCGTGGATTCCCCATAACTTCAAACCCAGCGTCATGAATTGCATTCATATAAATAAGGGCCTTATGAACTGGGGCGTTGTCTTGAAGAAAGAGAGTTCCGCGTAACAGTCTTTCTCTGCTTTGAGGCTAAATTTCATCAACCGTAACATAGCGATCGAGGAAACATTTAGGATTACGGTTAAACAAGGCTAAATTGGATATTGAAGAAGTGACTCTCAAACAATTTTGTTCAGGCGTCAACATTCGGGGTATCGATCTCGCTGACACCTTATGAAGCCCTAAATAGTCATTTACTTTTATTCATCATGAAGCTCACTTTTTTTCCCAAAATCTTCGTGCAACCATTACTTTCAACTTGTACAATTTTAACACTATTAAAGATCGACTAACTAAATGTGGCTGTTTCTTTGTCAATAAAATAACAAAACAAGTGCGGTTACTAGGAGCAACATAGTTCTAAGCCGTCTATGCTAGGGCCAAAAAAAACGGAACATCCCCCGTACATCTACCTCTAATCCTGCTAGTCATAGTGCAAAAACATTGACTATTTCATGTGATTTCACGCAAACGATTACTGTACCCACAATACTCCCTGATAACCCCAACCCTACTTCACACCTTTTGATCTCTTTCTTACATCAAACCTAGTTTTTTTTTTATGAAACTTCAGTTCTTTCCATCTGACTATTGCCTAATAGAAATAACTTCTACTGTCCCTAATTTCCTTGTTCGCAACACTGATAGAACCTTCTGTCGTCCTCATCTTTGGACATTACTATATCAGTATCTGAAGTGATCCTCATAGACATGGACTTATACATTCCCAAAAAACAAAATCGTATAGGTAATTCTCGTTCCAAACCCTCGTTCAGTAAGGTTTGCAATATATTTGAAAAATAAATTTTATACGAAATGGAAATCTAACAAAACGGTCGAGTGTGATGTTAGAATTAGAGTGGTGCTAGAAATAGCTGCAAAAGTGTTATCACTAAAGCTAACAACGAACAAAACAAAACAAACAAAAATGCAGTGAACTAACTACATCTCCTTTGAGTAGTTATAATTTTTGGTTTTTAGCGAAAGCCATCTGTACAAACTTTGGTACACCCTCATTTCCCCCATGATATCCTTTGACGGGTCTGTAGTTGCCGATTCTGTAGAGAAAGTCAATCCTCTTGTGGATTTATTTGCATCAAATTATACCTTAATGATTTTGTAAGGAATGTGCCTCTAGTCACTTCTACCTTGTACAGTTTGAAACCAATTTATTTTTGGTACAAGCTCATAGAAGTCGATCATCAGAAGGCTTGATTTCAATAAGGCGACTGGCCCAGACGGTATCCCAGCTATCGTCTTAAAGAAATGATCTCTCTAACTGGTACCAGTCCTATCTAAGCTCTATTCGATCTCTATGTCTTCTGGGGAATTTCCCTCATCATTAAAGTGAGGAAATGTTCAACCCATTGCAAAAGAGGCGATCAGATCGATCCCTCCAGCTACCGACCAATTGTTATCACTTCCATTTTGTCTAAAATCATGTAAAATGCCAACTGTTCTCTTTCTTTGAAACCAACAAACTCTTAGTGACCACCAATATGGCTTTAAGCAGAATCGCTCAACAGGTGACCTTCCTTCAACGTAACCCATGTTTGAAACAATATATTATAACAATCCGGTGAAACAACAGTTGTAGTCGCTTTAAATATCCCAAAGCATTTAACGTAGTTTGTCATAAGTGTTTCCTTGCCAAACTCACCTCGTTTGGAGTAAATGATGTGCTCATCAATTGGCTTTCTAGTTTCCTTGACAAAAGACGAATACGTGTTTTAGTTGCTGGCTTCTTTTCAAAAGAAGGTGTCATTAACGCGGGCACGCCACAGAAATGAATCAATCGTAAAAAATTGAATACTCTCTTTACTAATGAATCACTGATATGATTAATAATCTTAATAATAGATAAAGCATTTCTACATGTAACCCTAGAAATTGTTCCTTGAGTAGTTCAGTGAGTGTATAGTACTGTTGGCTTTTTTGATTGTGAATAGTACTTGGCCAAAATCGTAAAAAAATTGAAAGTTTTTACTAATGAATCACGACTATCGATATTAATCTTGACAATAAATAAAGCATTCCACATTTAACCGTAGAAGTGATTCAATTAGTAGTTCAGTGACAATATAGAACTGTTGGGTTTTCTTGATTATAAAGAGTATTTCTTTACTAATGAATAACTAGTATCGATGATAATCTTGATAATAAATGAAGCATTCATACAGGTACCCGTGGAAGTGATTCAATTAGTACCTCCGTGACAATATAGTACTGCTGGTTTTCCTTCATTATACATTGTGTTTGACCAAAATCATAAAAAATTGGATATTCTTCACTAATGAATCATTATTATCGACGATAATCTTGGCAATAAATAAAGCACTCATACAAGTAACCAGAGAAATGATTCAATTAGAAGTTCAGTGATAATATAGAACGGTTCGCTGGTTGAATACTCTTTTGCAAAAGGTGATCACTTTCGTAGAGTAAAAGGCCATTACTGATGTCCAGATTTCATTCAGGCTTACAATCCCACTTCTGATTATTACAGATTCACCGTATTTTATTACAATACATGAGCATTCTTGACTCAACTCAAGAATCGTTTCTGGACTGCGAAACCAAGTCCATAACCATTCTGTACGGCATCATGACTTTGACAATTGGTGATTGATGTCGGGCAATTAGTTTAATTTTTGTTTTGTGACTCTGTTGGCTTAAGAGTGACCTAATCTCGTTAAATCACAATGTTGCGTTTTTCTAAGGCCCTCAACCACCACTGATACGTGGTAGTTTTTAGATATTTTTTTTCTAGTATGTACCGAAAATATATTGTTTAATAATTGCGATACTGACACAAAAATGTATGATTGCTGAATAAAATGGTATAAAATATTTATATGTGGCAGATGAACGTGGTAATTAAAAGATGAGCCCAAAGCAAATATACCATAAACATAAACATCTTCCTATGAATGTATGTAGTCATCATAAAATCTTCGATGAAAGGTTTTATTGTCGTGCATGTTTACTACCACGTAACATTTTATAATTTAAATCGACATGGTGGAGGTTAAAAAAATTAATATTAAAATCACCATTGATAGCAATAGTTTTCGTTTTGAATTGAATGTGTATAGATACGAATTAGGACTAAAAGCCTACACCAACAACTTGTCTGAACACACCTTACTTGATTATAACATATGAGACATAATTTGAGACATCCTATTGTTGTTCTTTCGATTGCTCATAATTTAAAATCAAACCAGTTGGTCGTGTCACACTAAAATACAAAAAATAATTTACAGCATTGCTTTATTCAATAGTTCTTGTCTAATGTATTTTGTGCTTAAATAAAATCGAATTGTTAATAATAGGGTCTGTTGAATCCATTGTCACGTAGGTGTATATTTTATGACGATTTTTCATACATGCCGTATATGCAAAAGTCTCTAATCTTATAAGTTGCCTCTTAATTTAAATTACAAGTTAAACCCATGAAACTTAATCGTCTATGTCTATGTCTAATTAACGTGTAATTAATGATTTTTATTCTTGTATTTAGGATGAAATTCATTTGCAGTTTTCATTTATAAACTGTATAAGATGTTTATCTTACAAAATACGGCTTCTATTACTTTTGTTGAAGCAAGAAGTTTAAAATTTACGCAAATAAATTTTTTAACTGTAATTTGATCTAATTCATTGTTGTAGATATGTTAAGTACGCATAAATAATAATGAAAGAAAATGTACATAATGCTGAATTATCATCATGTCAATGAGCTCATTATACCCATATCTTTTATTTTTCTCAAATTTGGTTTTCAATTAGTATTCAAATTTAGTCTAATTACTACTTAACTTAATAATTTTAAATAGTAATGACCTACCTTGTTACAAAGGAAGTCGGAGATTTCTACATATGCTCGCATTTTAGAAAAATAACCCACAGTATTTTGATCTAAAACGTTCTTTTCAGTCGGTGTTGAATCGATAGGGATTTTTATAGCCTCTATGAAATTTAGGAACTATCAACGATTTTCTGATTTATGCTGGTAAATTATGGACAATTTCTATTTTTTTCTCATGTTAGTACCACGCTTTATGTTCGGTTTATGGTTCGATACCCATCCGAGCTCTCCTGTTTGTTTTCAGCACATTACCTTTCATCCTCTTAGATAATCGCACTATCTAGTACTTAGCTTGAAATAAAAGTTCAAGATAGCCCTTTTTATACTAATTCATTGCATATTCGAGCTTCAACTTGTATAGATTGATGCTTGTTACGGCAGTAATTGGTAAAGAGGCTTAGGAAACATTTTGCTTAATAGTGGTACTACACTTCATCTGTATTAAGTATTTTATATTTAAAATTGCTTTAGTTACTTAACTTATTAAAATTGACGTAATATTGACATTTAATTCAATTCTGTGTTAAAAACCACTGCCACGTTATCTGCCATAATGCTTTCTCATATATGTAAAAAAATTTTGACCAAAAATTTGTAATAAGCAACTTAAAAGCCCACAATACCTGTATTTGAGTCATATCGGTTTTTAAACACGATAATCCCGCACTTTTGTGCCGTCAACCCCCAATATGCAACTTAAAAGAAAATCGGTTTATAAATTAAAATATGCACAATCTTGCACCCTAGAAACAGTGCACCACTGGTTTTTTTACCTTGAAATTATATAAGAAAGTATTAGTATGATTTTTTAACTTTGTAACTTTTTAAATTTTGAAGCATTGAATTTTTTAATCTTCTAAGCTCCTAACAATGTCCCGCCACTGGTTGGATTTTGCTTATTAACGAACTTAACCTAGATTTTATGGCAAAGAATTTTTGTACCATATTTCATATCGATAGATTTAATGCTTCAAAAGATATTGCATGCACCAACGCACGCTCGCACGAAAACACGCACACATACACGCACACACGTACACACACGTACAGATACGCACATACACGTACAGACACTCACAGGCACGCACGGGCACGCACAGACACGCACAGACACGCACAGACACGCACAGACACGCACAGACACGCACAGACACGCACAGACACGCACAGACACGCACAGACACGCACAGACACGCACAGACACGCACAGACACGCACAGACACGCACAGACACGCACAGACACCACAGACACGCACAGACACGCAGAGACGCACAGACACCACATACACGCACAGACACATAACAGACACACAACACGCACAGGCACGCACAGATGCGCACAGACACACACACATACACGCACAGACACGTACATACATGCACAGGCACGCACAGCCACGCACAGACACGCACAGACACACACAGACACGGTCACACACGAACAGTCACGCACAGACACGCACAGACACGCACAAACAGGCACAGACATGCACAGACACGCACAGACACGCACAGACACGCACAGACACGCACAGACACGCACAGACACACAAAGACACGCACAAACACGCACAGGCACGCACAGATGCGCACAGACACACACACATACACACACACGCACAGACACGCACAGACACGCACAGACACGCACAGACACTCACAGACACGCACAGACACGCACAGACACGCACAGACACACAAAGACACTCACAAACACGCACAGGCACGCACAGATGCGCACAGACACACACACATACACACACACACACGCACAGACACGTACATACACGCACAGGCACGCACAGGCACGCACAGCCACGCACAGACACGCACAGACACGCACAGACACGCACAGACACGCACAGACAAGCACAGACACGCACAGACACACAAAGACACGCACAAACACGCACAGGCACGCACAGATGCGCACAGCACACACACACACGCACACACGCACAGACACGTACATACATGCACAGGCACGCACAGCCACGCAAAGATACGCACAGACACACACAGACACGGTCAGACACGCATAGTCACGCACAGACACGCACAGACAGGCACAGACACACACAGACGCGCACATACACACACAGACACGTACATACATGCACAGGCACGCACAGCCACGCACAGGCACGCACAGACACACACAGACACGGTCAGACACGCATAGTCACGCACATAAACTCACAAACACGCACAGAGATGCATACACGTACGCGCGTGCGCACGAACGCACCAACACACACGCACGTGTGCACCCACGCATGCACGAACGCACGAACCGACAAATATACACACGCACACGAATACATACACACACACACACACACATGGACGGACGGACGCACGGACACACACGGAGTCGCACGGAGACACACACACACACACACACACACACACACACACACACACACACACATACAGACAGACAGAAAGAGATATACAGGCAGACACAAATTTTTTGTTTCTTAAATGTGTTTTTCATGTTATTTAGGCTATAAAAGGTCGAGAAATGCAAAAAATTGAAAATTTAAACCGATTACATAGCTTTGTTTTTATGTGTAAGTATATGAGAAAGCAAAACTATTATTCACAACATCAACGCTATCTAGCTGTACATGTAAAAAATACTGTTTCATGTTACTTCCACAAAAACGTGACTTAAGCTTGTTCTGTTTCATAGTAATTAAACGTAACCCATTAGTTTTGGGGATTTACTGAATGCAACTAAATGCAAATTTCAGATAACTATTTCTCCTTGAAGTAAACTTACGGATGTAATTTTTTGGATTCTATGATTTTCTTCAAATAGACATGAGAAATCAGTTGTATCTATCTATTGATTTGGGACTTTATGCACAAAGATTTTCTATGCCACACACATCTACGAATGATTATCCGATCTCTTCCACAAACAAATTCTAACTATAAGTTCCACTGAAATTATATGTTTATGCTTGAAAAGTACCTATACTTAACATTAATTTTGATGGCATCATGTATGTATAAATTTTGCAGCTGTACATATGGCTCTGCTTAGTTTAACGAGCTAAATCTGAACGTTGCCATGGGGAAGCCATGGGTACCATACAACAAACAACTGACGTTGCTGGACCTACCACACAAGTAAAACTAAAAATCATCTATAGACTGCGCACGGAGATAAAGGTCCAGATCCGCACGCAGAACCGGGCCAGGACCAAGCTTGGACGACAGGAAATGAAAACCACTATCAAGGAACACCGAAACTCACTTTGGGATTCGTCGCATAAAATAGCTCCTACTGGAAGATGATGAAGGCACTGCTAACGGAATACTACAGTACAGAAGAAACGCGCTTGTTTACATAGAATCCAAAAAATCCGACGTAGTTTGTCAAGACCCTAGACTTTAACGTAGTGCAGTAAAAAGATCAATCAGGACTACGTCGCATAAATTCACCACACCCTCAGAGCCCAACCGCCAAAGGAACACACGAACAAGGTCCCTTTCACGTCACCGCGGGAAATCCAGGACGTCATACAGAAGCTGAACATCAGAAAAGCTCCCGGAGCGGATTCCATTCTGAATGAATCGCTGAAGCTCCATCCACTTGAAGGAATAGCATACTGAACTCCGAAAAAAGCGGCACTCTCCGCATAAGTACAGGCCAATCGGTGTCTTGCCTGCTATGGAACATCTACTGGTATAGATCAACTACAATTTAGGCATCAGAAAGAAGTTGAATAACACATCTTTTGGAACGAGTAGTTTGCATTTCGATCCCAACTGTCGACAATAAAACTAGCCCTACGAGTCGTGTAACACACCGTACACAGATTCATTTTGCAGAAACACACCGGCGAGTTGTTTTAGGACATAGCTACAGCCTTCGACACCATAGACTGCTCTTAAAAATGATGAAATAGGGGATTTTTGTTTCCATAACTTCATCTAGTCCTCAAGACCGTCAGAACGAAATTACCGCATTGAAAGTTGTTTCCGTGAAGACTTACCACTGGAGTGCATGAAGGTTCTATACTATACTTGTTCCTACTTAGTTAAGTTGGTCGGCTAATTTCTTATTGTTTGTGTAGTTTCGGAAGCGGACTCTGGTTCCGCCATCAGGCGTAGTTCTGAGAAGCACTGTCTTTGCACATGAGTCGAACCTGGTACCTTTCATTTGCTAGGCTGACATCTTAACCGTTGAATCATATTTGTTAGAACTATATATATATATATATATATATATATATATATATATATATATATATATATATATATATATGTATATTAAACTCCTTCGTAGTTGCGCAGTAGTTTATTTCACATGTTGCGCAGTAACCTATTGTACAGGTGTATTACACCGAGGTTCATCGCAAATTATTGAGATTCAAATGGGTTTAATATCTACACTAGCATGACTTATCGGATTTTCTGCCAGTGCGATGTAAGTGAATTCTTTTAGTTTTTTTATTGGGCGAACTGTATTCTCGCCCTATGCCACTATCTGTTATCCCATTGCACTCAGTAGTCTTGGTCCCAGATATGTTCGGCGACTCTTGATCTTTCTGTTTCGCATTCGCGATTGTTATTTTTATGTTCCTGAGTTCTAACTTTGAGTGGTATATATGAACTGCCGCATTCGCATGGTAGGTTGTATACAGAATTCTTGGAATTCTGATCTTCATTCTGTGGTTTGGTTTTGATTAGTGTTCCCTTGAGCGTTCTTGTGGAATTGAAGGCAGTGTGTATTTTGTATTTGCTGCCTTTTCTTCGTATTTTGTCTGGGGTATTTGGTATATATGGTATTTAGGTTATTCTTTTTCGGTTACGGTTTCTCTGTGTAGATTAGATGTTAGATCGTGGTAACCATTTTCTTCAAGTGTCTTAGCGATATTTTCTTTTTCTTGAGTTTACCGAGAGTAGAGTGCGTTTGTCTAACGATTCATCTTTTTCCCGCATGTCCCTTATGATAGTTACGCTTTGTTGGTGGGCACATTTGTGAATAGGCTCACATTGTTTCTTCGCGGTTGGACGGAGAGTTTGTGATGCACCTACTTTATTTAATATTTTTGTTTCAGATTGGCCATGAAAGATCCTGGGCATCTACGTAGACGGCACCGTAGTCCTCGTCCAGTCATCTCACACTGGCTTCGTGGACACGCTCTTGCATTGGGCAGTCAACGATCTAGGATATTGGTATTCCAAATGGTGCACCATCTTAAATTCCGACAAGAGCACAACGGTCTTCCTCGCCCGAAGACGCTTGACTCCCATAAGAAGTATTTCCATGTTATGCCAGGATATTCCTTAAAGTACCTGAGATTCCAATGGAATCATCACGTCGCCGGCCTCAGATCGAAAGCAGATGGCATCATCAAAAAGCTATATGAAAAAGCAGCGACCATCATTCGTCCGATACTAACTTATGCCTCAGAGGTTTGGGCATACGCAACAAAGTTTTCAAAATAACGACCGATTCCCTTATGATTCGTTAGAAACCCGCACCTGCACAAGGCCCTTAAGATGCCAATCCTAGTGGATCACATGGAAACCAACGCAGCCAACCAGGAGATAGTACTAGTGGTCCAGCCCGTGCTGTAATATTATTTACTGTAACATATATAAGAATATTGTGAGCATGAAGTGTGCACCCTTTCCACGAAGCGGTATTTTAAATTTTGAGAAAATGAAAAAGTGCCACATTCGCGTAATACGAATGGAATTTACTGCGTGTTTGGTCAAATTGTCGGCTACAATGTGTGTTTTGTGAGTAGGTTATCATGGTGAAAAATTCTAGAGCTGTTTTTCCATAATTCCAGTCGTATTCTGCACACAACCTCTCTTGAACGCATGATTACAGCCGAGTAATGCTCCTTGTTAACTATTTGACCTGTTGGCACGTGCTCATAATAAACAACGCCTTGGTAATCAAAGGAAACTGTGAGCATAACCTTGTTTTTTAATCGACTTTGACGCGTTTTGCTCGGTTTTGATTCTTTTACATGGTGCCATTCTGATGATTGTTAACTAGCTTTGACATCATATTCGTAAACCCATGTATCGTCACCAGTAACTATGCGTTTAATCATGGTAGGGTGGTTTGTTACCTCTAAAATCATCTCCAGGGCCACTGCCTTTTAGAACTGTTTTTGAACGAAATTGAGGTCTTTTGGCACAAGTCGTGCTGCAACGCGGTTATGCCCAAAATATCCACCACCACAATGTGCTCTGAGGTTTGCATAGCGATTTCCGAGTACAATTTCCTTAAGTTTTTCGACGTTATCATCGGCTGTCGATATCGAAGGGCGTCTAGTAAGAGGTGTTTTCAACTACTGTGATATCTTTTGCAGAATCCCACTCGTATGCTCGTGTTTTCTAGAGAGCAGAGTCCTCGTAGGCTTTTTGTGGCACTTTCAATGTATCGGTACAAGAAATATCGTTGGAAACACAACATTTCAATGAATCTCTTTGTGCCATGTTTTTTTTCCATTTTAAAATACGACGGAGTGTGCAAAGTGGATTGATATAAACAAACGTCTAACAACTACTAGTGATACAGATGGCGCTTACATTTGATAGAAATGTCGTGGAAAGGTTTGCCAACCTGAGAGAAAATTATTTTTCGAATCGGTATGCGCATATCATTTCAAATACGCAATCCCAGAACTTTTTATCATAGTAATATATACTAGGTCAAATAAAGCAGGACCAAAGGAAGGTATATGGGGTAGCTGTCCGAAGTACCGTAAGTCAGTACCGATCAAAACGGATTAAAAATTGCGTTAGGACGGGTCTAGGATTGCAAGCAAATTGTTTAGGAGACTGCGACTAATGGACCTTAATACACGTTAGTAGATGGGGTTCAGCAACGCCCCACCATTTTTAATCGGATGACGTCACAATTAAAGGAGGTGGGGGTGGAGTGAGGGTAGTCACGTGAGAGCGTGGGCACTCCCACTTCCAGCTGAGAGTGTTCTGATCGAAGGACTTAATCGCATACCACGCCCTGCTGCGTTCTGATTGGCCTTCACACTCCGCCCAGGCTGTGTTCTGGTTGGAGGCCTAAGGCGCGGTGTTGTGATTGGAGATTAGGTTACGCCCACTTTCAGCTGAATGGTCGTGCACGCGCATTCGTTACGGCAGAAAATTTGAATATAAGGAGGCCCTCACACTATCTCATAGGACAGGTACAGGAACTTGTATTAGGCGCTTCACCCCCTTGTCGTTGCCCCCTTGACAGGAAATTTGAATTTGGTTGCGGTGCCATCTAGTGGTGTGTTTCTATTAGGTTATGCCCCCCTTCAGCTGATTGGCCGTGCCCGCAAAATCGTTATGGCGGGAAATTTAAAAATAAGGGGCCTTCATACCCATAAGGTATAGGAACTTGTGTTAGATCTTCGCACCCTTGTCGGGGCCTTGATGAAAAATAATATTCTAATAAGCGGGCCCTTATACTATCACATAAGACAACATAGTTTTAAAATGCTGTTACGTCAAGATTATAAAGCCAACTTTCAATAGTATTTATCTTGTGTATACATACAAAAATTAATCCTGTAGTAAAACAATTTTTGATTACTTGAATTCAAATATTGCAGATTCTATTATTGACCAAACCTAAAACCGTACGTTTATTAATCTAACCTACCATTGTACGTGTAGATAACCTAAAATTTCGCGTGTATTACTTTAACGTAATATTTGCAAAATCCATACACAGGTAACTGAATAGTAAAGGGAAGAATCCATATACAGGTATTTGATTAGTTAAAGGTTGTTATTGTGGTTACATAACTGAGAAAACAAAAATATAATTACTTCATATTAATGAATGTTGGAAATCGTTAAGAACTTTATATTGTTCATTTATGCACAAAGTCAGGAAAGTGAACGTAGTGTCCGTGTAAGCAACAAGGACCATATGTGTCTCCTGCTATGGTGCCCTTTCAGTGCGATGTAGGTGCTCATTTTTATGACCATGTTGTACTATAGTTGACTTACGGGATGAAATCTGTGTTAGTTTCAAATCCCAGGTGCATTATCATGATTAGACATTGAAAGCTGGCTTGCTTGTTTATCCCGACGCATTTTCTCCATTTTCAATAAAGACTTAGGACGTTCAGGCTTGTTCATAAATCTAAGGATATTTTTGACAGAGGTGATTAAGATAAAACAGATCTTGTATGTAAAATATCTTAATTATCATTTTTTCCATTTTCAATAACAACTTATGACGTTCAGGCTTGTTTGTAAATCTAAGGCCCTTTATGGCTGAGGTGTCTCCGATAAGGCAGATCTTGTATGTAAGATATTTTATCATTTTTTCTACTTCCCATAAGGACTTATGACGTTCAGGGTTATTTATAAATCTAAGGCTTTATTTGCCAGAAGTGCCTCCGATGAGACAGATCTTGTATCTAGAATATTTTAATTATCATTTTTTCCTTTTTCAATAACGACGTTGAGATATGTTTATGAAGCTAAGGTGTTTTATGACAGAGGTGTTTCCGCTAAGACAGATCTTGTATGTAAAACATTTTACTTATAACACTTTACGCAATGTATTCATTCACTTACAGCACACTTCTAAGTTAAATCAAGTGGTATCTTTGAATTGTGATTGACTTTGGCAAGCTGTAAGTTAAACCAAACCAGTATTTTTGAATTGTAAGCTGGTTATCGAAAGCTGACAGTTATGTTTAGGTTGATTGTTTTGATCGAGACTGATTGACTTGGTTGATTTGACTAAGATTGAATTGCTTGAGATTGATTTGCGGATAATCGACAGTATTCCTACGTCAGTGCCCTCACGTTTAGGGAGAGTACCAGATCTTAGTGTCGGTTAGCCTTATCTAAAAAGTAAGCGGTCAATCATAGGAGCTACGTACATACAGTGGGAGACTCGCTATCTGAAGGTTATGAAGAATTGTTAGCTCAGCTTCTTGTTTGATTTGACTGAGCTTGATTGGATTGACTGATTTGTTTAAATACTTTGATTGCGGTTGATGTGACTGTTTGATTTGATCAAGAGTGATTTATTTGAGATTGATTTAAAAACAAATTGCTGCGGAACTTTGGAGCGAACACCCGAGAGCACGTTACTGTGCCCTATACATGTCTTATGAGGTAGCACGAGAGGTAAACAAGGGACACGAGGGAGATCAGGTTGGGGAGAGAGACGAGAGAGACGAGAGAGACGAGAGAGACGAGAGAGACGAGAGAGACGAGAGACGAGAGAGACGAGAGAGACGAGAGACGAGAGAGACGAGAGAGACGAGAGAGACGAGAGAGACGAGAGACGAGAGGCGAGATAGACGAGAGAGACGAGAGAGACGAGAGAGACGAGAGAGACGAGAGAAACGAGAGAAACGAGATAAACGAGAGAAATGAGAGAAACGAGAGAAATGAGAGAAACGATAGGTAAAAAGTAATTAAACTCTATTACAGAAACACTGTTTCAGATTTCCCGCCTTAACGTTTGCAGGGCCCTTCATGTACTTTTAAAAATATACCGCTAGGTGGAGCTACAAAGAATCTCTATGATAGAAAACATTCATTAGTACATACAACACTAGGTGGCGCCACAAATAAATTCAAATTTCGCGAAAAGATATAACGCTAGGTGGAGCTACCTCTGTTACCGAAAGCATTCATTAGTCCTAGAAATACATCACTAAATGGCGAACTAAATTCAAATTTCCCGCTAACGGGGCCACGACAAGGGAACGAAGCCACTAACACAAGTTCCTATACCTGTCCTATGATATACCATATGGACCACCTTATTAGAATACTATTTACCGTCCCTGGCCCTGGCAAAGGAGGCGAAGACCGTAACACAAGTTCCTATCCCTGTATTATGTGATAGTATAAGGGCCCCTTATTAGAATAAAATTTATCATCAAGGGGGCCTCGATAAGGGGAGAAGGCCCTAACACAAGTTCCTGTATCTGTCTTATGAGATAGTGTGAGCGCCTTCTTATTTTCAAATTCCCCGCCATAACGAATGCGCGTGCAAGACCAATCAGCTGAAAGGGGGCGTAACCTAATCGCCAATCAGAACACATCGGCTTAGGCCTCCAACGAGAGCTCAGCCTGGACGGAGTCTGCCGTTAGGGCCTCCCATCAGAACGCTCGGCCTGGGGCTGTATCCGCGCTCACGACCAATCATCTGGAAGTGGACGTGATAACGCTGTTACGTAGCTACCCCCACTCCGCCTCCACCTCTTTTAGTTGTGACGTCATCTGATTAATAGTGGTGGGGGTTTCTGACACCTTTCTACTCACGTTCGACATTTTCATCCCTTTAACTGGTCCTCTAAGTGCCTGCAGTTTCGACTACGCCATATTGGTGGCCGACTGTTGACAAATTAAACTTCGAATGCCAATACAGTGATGGAAACCACCCTTACTCTTCCAATGCATCCGCTTCCTTCAAGCCATCTTCAAGTTCCCTAACCTGCATTTCAATTTCGGTCACTCTATTATAAAGAATTTATACAATACGTAATATAATAATCGCAAAAGAATAATGGGCACCTTCATAAGTAATATTGAGATCAGAGCGAAATGTAAACTGCGCAGTCCACAATACTATACTAAGAACAAACAGTCATTGACACCTGTTCTTTTGACACTTCTTTGTTAAGCATCCGAATCTCTAATTGGCATTAATAGATCTGTGTGTATGGAGTCTTTCTCAGTTCATTATGAATGTAATATTATGTCGTGTGGCTTTGTGTCAATGAAGAGATATAAAATATTTTGTTTGCTCAATAACAAATATTAATAGCAACTCTAAAAGTCTATATCCTACGGTGTTACGGTGTGTTAACTCAGTCTAGTAATTATTAAAACTATTGAATAATTCATGCATAATGTGTATCTAACAGGTCATTAAATAAGTGGAAGTAAGTTTTATGATTGTTATAAAATTTCGGAGTTTCTCACATTGTCGAAATTATAAGATCTGTTAACTGTTAAAATAGTCAGTCACGGGTAGTTAAGATGCACTTAGTTGATATATTTTCACTTTAACTATTGTTTGGTAAACAAAGAATTCACAAGTCGTTATTGTAATAAGATGTCACAAAATAATGTTAATGTATTTTTAAAAATCGGCACTTTCTAAATTTTTCTGTTTCCGGATTTATTATCCAGGAAGAAGAAAAGAATAACTTCCAGCCAATTAAGCAGTGTATACACTTAAACCCTTTGAGTAACAAATCAAATTATCAGAAATATACCCCCTTTAAAGAACTTAAAAGTGTTGAAACGAATAATTAAAAAATATACGATCGGATACAAATTGAATTATGGCTGTAATTTAGAAGTTAAACAAAGGGTTGGACTTTTTATTAAGGAAAGTTTCTGAAAAAAATTGGCATAAATCATGAATGAAGTGCTAGCTAGCTAAGCTATAATATAGGATAGGGTTGAGAACCTTCATTGAACGGGGAAAGTCAAATTAAAGGGAAGGGGCCTGTAATAAATTTTCGAAACGATACAATTGGTAAAAATTTAAATAGTGTTGCTTTTTTCCAACTCGAGAGCCAAAGTTAAAATTCTTTTCAGTATTTTTTTTTCCATTGAATATTCGTAGCGTTGTCGAATAAAAATTCATTAATTTATCAAAAGCTCAAAAGAATAAAAGAAGCAAATCAACAATATTAAAATTTTAATCAAATTCATTGAAACATCACAACATCGTGGTTTTCACTTTCAAAAACAAATTACAAAACAAAACTCGAAAAGTCTTCAATCGTCACGTTATTCGCAGTTTAATTAATTTTTCAGGATGTCGAAAAAATTTTCGGGCTATATTCAATACCGTTTTCCAGATGGAACTTATGACTTTCTCATTAATCAACTTATTTAATTATTCTACTTCTAAAATATTACTTTTAAAACGTGACAAGAGAAAGGGGTAGATCGTATTCGTCGATAAAGCTCTAAGATCCTTTAATTAATTATTAAAATTTTTGAGAAAAAAAATCTTGTTTAAAACGTCTGTGTGTATCTTGTTTAATAAACCACACAAGATCTAGTAGACCGTGACAAATCCATAATCAAAGCGAAAATCAAAGTGAAGTATAAATTAGCTGCAGCTTAGATAATTCAGAAGCACATCAGTGAGTCCAACGCGCCTTCGGGCTACTCTAAACAGGAGGCCAACCTTTGACCGAGGCTGTCAAATTTCCTGCCCTTTGCTGGACTAACGTTTCCTTTGTAATCCCTTCAACACTCCCTCAAACCCACTTACAGAAACACGTTGACGTGTAATTATTACTGTTTTAGAGGGTTATATTCGCCCCATGACTCACTTTACGAAAATATCATTTGATTTTATACAAACCTTTATTTTTTTATTTTCTTTGACAATAGGTACTTTAATTTATGTTTACACATAATTTTTGTATCAAATTAGAATGTTTCATTGTGCTTAACGCACGATATATAACCTTAAGCTACATAGACAGAAAATAACGAAAATTAAATTCTTTTTGAGTAAAAATTGTGGAAATTGCGTCTAATTTAAAAGTATTAGAACAGCGAAATGTAATTGGTCATTTCTCACTTAACAAAATAGAATAATAATTTTTGGGACAATAATTGTTTAAAATTTCCACCTTAAAAAGGTAGCTACTATAAAACATACCAAAGAATTTATTCCAATGTTATTTAAACAACACATTTTCCTTCACCATTTAAAGTTTAGGCGTAAAGTTGCAGAAGAAACAAAATACCATCCAAGCATGGGACAATGGGACCAGTAGATTGGGTATTAAGCACAAAACATCACTAGATATCACTGATGCCGCACAGATACTCCGTGGAAGGAGATCCACGTTTTCTGCCGTTGGGGAACTTGTCAACGAGATCCCGTCTCTGCTTGGCTTACCGTGGAATCTGTCAAGCGACCAAGCACCAACTGTTCGTAAATAGAGAAGAAGACTGAAGAACCCGCCGCTAGTGAGAACCTCACTCTCGGTTTCGCCCAAGTCTACCACCGCCCGAAGAGATCATGTATGCACTAGTTCAGCAACACTCAGAGTAAGAAGAAAAAAGAAAACGCCGTAGGATGTAAGGTTATTTTGACGCATCGTGTATATGCAGTGTTTTGATGACGTATGGAACGTGTTTTGAATGTAAATGAAGTGAATTTGCACCAAAAAGGAGGATTTTTTTGTGTGTGCAGAATGTAAGTTGATGTGAATGATACGCTACTGGAATTTAATGAAGCATTGGGTGTCATATTGAGAAGTGTTTGAGTGTTGTAGGAAGATTTTTTTTGTGTTGAATGCATTGAATCTGGTTTAGGAATAATGTTTTGGAAGAACTGTTGCTAGGGACGGCACTGGTGAGGGACTACCGGATCTTTTGCTGTTGTGTACTAAAGAATTCGGATTAAAACAGTGGTTGTGCAGTGGGGAGTGTTTATACGTGTTTTTGTTTGTATAAATGTTGTAATATTGCGCAATAATGAAAAATTAAATGCGTGTTCAAGAGTGAAGTTGTTAGAATGTGATGCAGTTGTTCGAATTGTGCGGAAGTGGTGATTTCCCACATGCGAAATTTTCTTAGAAAGTTGAGTGATGGTCTGGATGGTATGCGGAGTGAATATAGTTACAGTTGGTGGTTTTTTCGGAGAGTTGTGAGTGAGTTTGCAGAGTAAATTCAGGGCGGCTACGTTTATTTTGCATCGTGTGCTTCTTATTCCATTTTCAGGACTTCGACGCGACAAAGAAACGCGTGAGATCTCGATTGTGATAGGTGGACTTTGTTGTTGGCGCGAATTTTGGCAATATGGCTGGCGGTCGCGCGCATTTTTAAGAGACCTTGAATGGTCAGTGTTGGATTTTGTTTGTAATTCAGTTCTGTAGTACATATATAAATGACTGCAATAACCTTTCTTGTGGGATAGATCGTACATCAACATTACAAATAAAACAGTTTAATTGTGAATTGAAAGGAGATAATAGGATTTTCCTTTCAAGAAATTTAAAAAGTGCTAAAGCAGATTTAAAAATAACAGCAAATATTTTGTTGACATTGTTCAGTTATAGAGCGTGCGAGGATAACAATAAAAAGAAAGCCTGAAGTAACCTTTTAAGTAACCGAATTGAGCGTGTGTTAATTAAGTTGGAGATTAGTGGATGTAAACACTATTTGTTGTGACGGACGTTAAAGTGAAGGGCAAATAATAGACGAGATCGCCCAGGTGCATATGTGCATTGTGCGCGATTGAAAGACAGACAACTGCGCTTGCAAGTGTTACAGCCTAATGAGTTAGCGATTACGGCCGTCTTCTGTGTGTTGTGCCAGTGTGGGTGCAAATTTAAAAAGGATTACTCGAAGCACACCGTATGGACTTCACTATATCACGAACAAAGGATTAACTAACGTATTTGTAAGAAATAATTTCAGGATTTGTTTAAAAGATAAAAGGTGCAATTGCTTTTTAAGTTCACCCTTGCTTGCTGAGTTAATAATTTCTTATTATAAGTAAAAGGATAATCGAACTTTATCTATTTGGATGTTTAGTATATGTAAGGCTTTAATATATAAGAATTAGTTTGTATGGTGCCACGTGTTTGTACATATTTACAATTTCAAATTGGTCATATATATATATATATATATATATATATATATATATATATATATATTAGCAGTAACCTGTGTAAACTTACCTAATGTGTTACATCTAATAATAATTAAATTAGTCTTTGAATATTTTGAGTTTAATGAGTGATCTGAAATTGCTTTATGAGCCAGATCGATTACAAAATTTAAGTATTTTGAGCTAGTTGACAGTCAGCAAAATACAGAACACGAATAACAGAATATTTTTATTAAGTATAAATTACAAATTTGAGGTATTAAAGTTCAAACTTATTGATGAATGTTTAAACATGATTTTTAAAGAGAAAGTATTAAGAAAAGATACCGATATTATTTATGATAAAAGTACTGATCGTTATATTTTTAGTTTTTCGGAAACTAACGAATGTGATTTAAAAATCATTAAACCGACTTTTTATTTTGATTCTTTCCTAAATTGGGCAATGTTTATTTAATTCAGGGTGTTATATAACAGTTAGAAATATAAATTTATATGTATACGAGGGATACTTTAAAAGTAATCAAATTAATGTTTTATGACTTGAAATTTTCATATATGTACATGGTGTATTCAATAAGTTTATGACGACCCGTGTATTTCAAAATTTTCTTGAGCTTTGGGTTAAATTTCTTTTCAAGTGTGATTGCACTGTTGTGCATGATTGTACTGAATAGGCTACAATCCTTTATATCACAGTCAGATAGGATTAATTTAATATCCCGCCTAAGACTATTTATTTTAAAAAAATTTACGACTGGAATGAGGATTGTGAGTTGCACATTTATGGTAAGTGTAAAGTGTTTGAAACTACCTTTCAATCATTTCACTTCTTATATCAACAGGATTCACGGTATCTATAGCTATCAGACTCTGTGCGATTGTTTATTTAATATAGTTCCACGCGGTGAAGGGGGTAGAAATCTCCGAAATCGACGTGAGTTCTGGGCTAATACAACGTGGTATCCATGTCGGTTATTAATTCAAGATGAAGAAGCAAAGATACCGGTGAGAAAGCTAAGTAGGTCCGGGAAATACGACTCACCATCGTGAATTTGAGGTAGGTAGAGGACAGCGTCACCAGTGTCAGTGCAGGCTGAGTACGTGCACCGCCATAGACCACGGCATACGTGACGCTTCGTTCCGATCAGGCTAAATGTGTTAACTGCAGTAACACCTACACCTCAAGCTACAAGGGTTGCCTGAAGATCCCTCAACTTTCAAAACGGAAAAACAAAAATGTTCAACACCAGCCACTGAAAAGTACACCACCAGCTGTGGCACCTTGATTTTCTGAGACTGGCTTCAGAAACTCCATAGCGACGGTAAGTGGTCCTGGATGTACCGAACCTGTTCCAAACCTGGTCAGTATCACTCCAACTGAGCCCACCTTAGAGTTCGACGCCCAATTAGTCTTTCTTGGATATCTGAATACGAAGACGGTCTTATCTCTGACTCGCAAGGTGGAAGGAGTCGAAAATGCAACTGACACGTGAACATAGAATAGCCTGGCGCTAAGGTAGGGAGTACTACCGTATCATTTTCGAATTTTTCATATTTCTTATGTTTTGTTCATACCGACAATCAGTATGATGTACTTGACTGATTTTTGCTTATTCACGGGAACCGCACATTCCATATCTTTAATCCAAGAATAGCACGACAACAACACCTTCCGCATACAAAATCACCAAATAACCGCAAGCTTCCAATTCCCACAAAATAACAGTATTCAAGGTGACCATACACGAAAACCCACACCAAACAAAATCCATAACACCCAGCGTTCAATAGGCTTATATAATGTACCCATGTATTGTTCATTTCTACATTTTTTATAAACCTTATTGAAATGAACTTAAATGCAACCATTGTCAATTAGAAACTGCTAGTGAAAGAGTGAAAGCCCACTGGTGGTTTCGTTACTGACAGCGTGCCCCCAATAATCGTTTTGCAAAGGAAGAACTGGGCTAACTCTCTATATAACTAGACCGATACGAGATTTTCTTCACTCGAGCGATGGCCGTCAGCGAGCCCTACCTTAACCCAGGACTGAAAAAATATATGACCGTCGAAATCTCCGAAATGGGCGCGAGCTCTGGGCCTACCCAAGGTGGTATTCATGTCGTTGATTGATTCAGGATAAAAAAGCAAAGACGACGTGTGCACCAGCGATGAGCACAGCAGTCAATACGTAATGTTTCGTTACGAGCAGGCTCAAACCACAGAGGTTGTCCGAGGTTCCGTCGACTTCCACAACGGAAATAGAAGAAGGTTCAATAGCAACCATCGAAGAGAACTCCGTCAGCTGCGACACCCTCTCCCACTGCAACATAAATCAGAAACTCCATAGCGCAATATCTGATGTTAAAAATCAAGAGTACCAAAGGCGGCCACCTGGTTAGTATCACTACAACTGAACAACCCACCTTACAATTTGACTCCCTAGGATATCTCAATATGGCGAATATCGTGCTTGTACTCCGCCTATGGGGAGTGATCTTCATATACGGTTAGAGGGTGTTTTTCCTTTTCGGAGAAGCATGGAATTTCCTGACAAATTGAATATTTATAATTTTGTATACTTTTTATGTTTTGTTCATACTGACGATCACTATGATTCTTTAGACTAATATCTGATTCTCGTAGACTAATAGGATCATTCTACACTTAGGGAAGTTTAACCCAACAAAATTATGATTTACTTTCTGGTGAATTTCAACAGTATTTGTATGAATCTCAACGAGCTCTACTTTCAACAAGACGGAGCTCCGTCCCATAATTCAAATTTGGCCGCTAATTTTTTGCGTCGATTGGAGATGTCAGATGTGCGTTGAACAAAATGGTGGGCGATTTGAACAATTCTGGTAATAGTTGTTTAGTGTTCTGGCATTATTTTCTTTGACTTTTTAAAATTAAAAACCAAGTATACTATATTGTAATAAATATTGCCTACTCAGTTTAGCGTTATTGGATGTCAATAAAATGAGCTTCGTTTGTTACTAAATATCACTTTATTCCTAGGCTTACTTGACTGATATTGACATTTGATATTATTTATCAAAATCTTTTGTTCCAGAGCTCATTTGATTGAATTTAATGAGCGACTTGATGCCGCTTTAACAAAGTCATCTGTACCACATGTCATTACTTTTTTCTAATGGTCAAAGCGAAATGCGAATTTTTTATATGACAATGTTCAGAAAAAGGTAGAATCCGAAATATAACTTAAAAAATGATGGCTCATAGAAAAAAAAGTTGACCATCGCTACTGAGCGGCATCTCAAACAAAATTGTTGTCCATCAGGTTATACTGAACTTAAAACCATCTAATGTGGTTTTTGTAATTTGGAAATCGGATAACAACTAAGAATACTACAGTGGTGGGAAATTTAAAATTTTTGTAGCTACACTGTCAACCCAGAAAAAGTCCAAACTTGTAAATTAGAAAATGTTTCCATCAATTCAGTGGCTGAATCGAACGAATTCCTAACGAGAATAATAGATGTTAAATCCTGGAAAAATTTCTACATTCATCTATTATAAAAAAATTTCTATGTCTGTGTTATAAATTATATTAAACCGGAAGGCAAAGAACGTGATAGCATATGTGATTTAACAAGTTTTGCAGCAGTGGTATCAATCTGGAAGAACTAAATGTATGGTCACTCAACAATTTTTCGTGACATAAAATAAATTGGCAATGCTGTCGATTACAAGTGCAATCTTCTTCAGTTTTGGGTCATCTTTTAAGCGAAAAGTGACGAAAAGCTAATGTTATATGACAACAGGCGATGTACAACTAAGTGACTAAGCTGTTTCAATTCTCAATAACAATGGTAGGACTGAACGCCAGTTTAAAGCAGTAACTCTTTAATTAAAAATACTTATAATTCTGGGTTGAAAATTTATATTTATATTGGCCGTGTACCCGTCGGCCGATACTGCGATCTCAGAATGGAAGGGCTGAGGGGGGGGTTCAATATTAATATTTTGTGATACACGTGTCTTATAATTTTAATTGAAGAGTATGTTTACCAATTTTTGATTCAATCGACCCATAGAATAAAAAGTTTCACAAAAAAATTCAACCCCCCATTTCACCCTCTTAGGGGTAGAATTTCGAAAAACTCTTTCTTAGTGGTTACCTGCACTTCACAAAGAACACACTCTCGATCAATAAATCCCGACCTATGTAGCTGTTAAATGACATTTCCGGCGCGCGAACTGATAAACGCGCGAAGCTTAAATAGTCGTTAAGTTTTCTTAAAGTTTCCAATTTTCTTAATTTTCCTTTCCGTAAGAACCTTCTACAAAGTATCATAAAACTTAAAAAAAGTCGTTCTCAAGTTATGGCGTGTCAGTACAAAAGTGTCTTCAAATAAATTTATAAATTATGAAAACGCAAATATAAGCCCTCTATTACACTTCGGCACAAGTATTCGAATGCCTATTGTAGAGTACAGTAAGATTTTAAATACATGTATCTAATTTTAATAGCAAGATTATCTTTGCATTTTCATAGATTATAAATTTTTTTGACAACCGAATTAATTGTTTACTGTACAATTTTTGACTGACGACAGCTGTAATCGTTATCGAAACATATAAAGGTTGGAAAATACAATTACACGATATTTAACCAAGAAAAAAGTATTTATAATCATGAAGGAAAATCGTGAAAGTTTACATTTTCAGTTTACTTCTTATGTTCTTGTACATGGCGTTACAAATGATAACGCAAAATATTGGTTACTTATTTTCTTCCGGCACACTGTCTGGAAATGTATTGTTCCAACGGTGCACTTTCCTCTTACAGTAACCATTTTTAACCAACAAAGTCATTTCTAGCTAATCTAGAGACTCCACTACAAGTCGAATCGGCATCCGCCTCATGTCCATCAAATTGCTTATTTACTCGTCTACTGACTTGACATTTAGGTGACACAACTTTTGCCATCACGTTTTATGGTCTCCCTCCGTCTCCTCTGGCAACACTCTCACAAAAAAATTTCAAAACACCATTTGGAATGTATTTAGCGAATAAGTAACCTTCCTTCTTGCGAAATCCATACTACCCACGATGTCGAGAACGCATCCACCAACCTAACCTCTGTTATCACGGAAGCGGTCGAAGTATCAATCCTCCAAAAATCAATAGGTATCTCTTGGAATCTTCTACTAGGGTACATAATCACTTTGTTAAAGTGGTAAAGACAAATATATCCGAAATGTTGTCAAGACCTAGTACAACCAACATAATGCCCCAATTCCGCATGAAACCAACACATCCAAATATACCAAAACTGCCTCCAAACTATAAGACTAGAAAGGCATTATACTACACCAACAACAATGACCAAAATATACGCGCAAATCTCACCTTACAGATCTCTATGGTAGCCTAATTTCTAGCAATCAGAGTAAGGTCGAATATTTGGGCCTTTTATGGATAAACCATCGTTGAATGACACTTTGTAAAATCATTTCGAGCAAGACCTTGAGCACGACACCGACCATAAAATTTTTTCAAAGAATTACAGACAGATAATCCATACAGTGCACCATACTAAAACCTTCGAGATGAGTGGCATTATTGTAGCTTCCGTCGGTTTTCTGAACTCCAATAAATTTGTTTACTGTTACAGTAGAATAAAATAGTAGATGCGAATTGAGATTGCGCACACATGTCTTTGTGTAATATGAGCCAAGGGATCTCTGCAATTTGGGAAAAATCTAGAAATTGCGCTCATCAGCAACCACGCAATGACTGTCTCTGTAATACGGTTCAACTATGAAAGTTCTTCCAGGGACCACCTTGTACTATTTAAACATTTCTCGGACCTTAGAGCATCAAAAGATGGATTATAATGGTTTATAGTAATTTTAATAGTTATATCGACTACTCTATAGTGCCAAGGAGAGCTACTATTGATCTAGTCAAACAGGAGTATGGCAGATTTAACACGCACAAACTAAATAGTTGTCGTACTACGTGATGTGAAGTACAAATTTTTATGATTAAGGATAGGTTTGTCCGTAAACAGTTTAGCCCGGTTGCGTTTTTCAAAATCTTAAAGTGTGTGATTGGTTGTAACCCTTCGTTTAATTGTGTATCTGTAAATGAAGATATGATTAATTAGCCTGTGAACGTTAAGATTAAAGTAACCAGCGCCTCCCGGCAATTGTTTGTTATGAAGTAGCCCAATTCTACGTATGTCCCAAAAATTAAAACAATAATACAGATGAAGTTTACCTATTTCAACAAGAGCGCTTATTACTTGAACATACAGACTTATTCACTATATGTGATTAGGTAGAATTCCTTGAATACCGATTTAATTTAAGCAAAGGTATCGTAGCTGGATATAAAAATACCCGAGGATACTTTTAATTTATTGAAGTTGTACCAGCAGTTTGCGGACTAAATGCACTTTAAAGGAACTTTTGCAAAACTCACGTGACTTGAGTATTTTCTGAAATAAACATTTATAACAAATTAGTGCTGGTGTGATGTTTGAAGAAATAGTTTCCTGGTAATTAAAGTTTAAGTTGGGAAGGAGTACCATTGATTTGTGAAGCTGGTATTTGAGTTTGTTGGCGTTTGCAAAGGCAGATTCAAGGTGGCGAATTGATCGAGATCAATCTTCTGGATGTCGATGCTAATATAAGGAATTTTTGGTAATCAACCCTTTGATCTGCACAAACTGTGGAAGGTGTACTGTTTAAATCATTATTTCAATTATTTGTTTAGAACTTTTGTGGTAACGTTAGCAATGACAACTATTTAGTTAAAGTTAACATTTACTGTTAGTTCGTCTAAGGTAGAAACTAAGCTAATGACCCTTATTTCCAAATATGTTTTAGAATATACAGGAATAAAGCTCTAAAAGATTTGATTCAAAAAGTAAAAATCTTTATGAACCTTTTGGTATTTTATTTTTGAATATATTTACTTACTTACTGAATGAATATCTTTATTTGCTTATTCAACTATCTTTCAAAGGACTGTGTACACTTTTTACATTTACTACAATTCTATTTACTATTTACAACTGACTTAATGTCTCTCTTTTCCTCACTCCATCTACACTGTCTTCCTCGCCCCTTAACTGTCTTCTTCTTTTCCATATTTCTTCCATCCAATCCCCTCCCCTTCCTTTTTCCACCAGTATCTCCTCTACCGTCCTCTCCTCTTCCTTTACCTCCCTGCATTCTTTCATCATATTGTTGATCGTTTCTATCTCCTGCCCGTATAGCCTACATACTTTTTCTTCGTCTCTTCTCCAATATGTGTTCCCTCTTTCTTCATTTCCACACCTAAATCTCGCTATAATTTTCTTTCTTCCCTGCCTCCCTTCTCCTTTCAAGTATCCCGGTATCCCTTCTCTCTTGATCCCCTATAGTTTGTATTATATTTACCTTCCTTCACCTTCATCCATCTTTCCTGCCCTTGACATCCCTATCCCTTCTAATTATGTCGTATCTCACGCTCACACCTTTCCTTCTTAATCTCTACTTCTTTTCATACCCATTCCTATCATAATATTCTTTCCTGGTTTGTTGTCCATACTTTATTCTTCCTTCTTTTATTTCCTTCCAGCATTTTTGTTATATCTTATACTCTGATCTTCTACTTATTTCCTCCTCGTACTTCATTACTCTCATTCCCGCCTCCACTCTTATTTTTTCTGCTTGTACTTCCTGTCTGATGATGTATCCCGGTGTTTCTTTCCACGCCCAGTACCCATTTCCAGTATTTTTCTTGCAGTCCCTCTATCTCCTTATACTCCTTCCCCCCACATTTTATTAGTTTTTCGAATAATAATCTCCTTTTCATTAAGTCCACTCCGAACAGTCTTTCTCCTACACTCCACACTTGCCCTATTAGTTTTCTCACTCGTTTTATATACTCTCCATCTTCATTGTCTTGTCTCATCGTGTATCCCAAGTAGGTGAATTCCTTTACCTGCTGTATTTCGTCTTCCCTCCATTTCGATTTTTTCCTTTTTCCTTCCCCTTTTCTCAACACCGTTACCTTTGTTTTCTTCCCATTTACTTCCAAATCTTTTCTTATTAAATATGTGTTCATAGTTTTTAACATCACTTCATTTCCTTTTCTACCTTCGCCATTAACACTATGTTATCTGCGTATGCCAGCGACCACACTTTCCTGTTCCGCACCACCACTCCTCCTTCCTATTGCCCCTTTAATGTCTCCTCTAGATCTTCTGTGTATATCGCGAACGAGCTTGGACTCAGTGGAAATCTGTTTTTAAATATACAAATTCGTTCATTTAATGTAGTTTATTGGGATAAATTTTGAGTAGGTATAAATTTCGAACAAGGGTGATTTGCTCTTAACACTTTGGAAACAATTTTATATTACTTTTGGGTTCTTGAAACGTTACAATTCCAGAATTCAACACGAGGAGGGAAAGACGTTCGGTTTCAGTAAGTGACTTCAAGGGTAACAGTACATCGTTGCTGTAGAAGTAATCAGTGGAAATTGTCTTTACCTTGACCTTTGACCAGTAGAAGTCATCCGATTGAGATCAAATTAGGATATGCACTTGCGTTGTTTATATTCTATCAGCAACATTTTTTTCTTATTTTTAAATGAATTAATTTCCCATATCTCGAGCTGATTAGATATGTTAAACGTGTTACAAAAAATGAATTTTTAACTTCTTTAAATATACTGTATGTACTGTTCAATGAAACATGTAGTCAACATTAATACGTAAAACAGGCTTTCCGTATATCATTGCGTGTGTAGTTAAATATTTGCCCTTCACGTTGCTTATGAAATTTTTCCTCCAATGTCTTAATCTTCACCTTCCAACCTACATATACGTGTCTAGGTATACATGGTTATACAATCGACTTCTTTTTCACTTTCGCTAAATCAACTTATTAGCTCATCTTACGTTTGGCGAAGTTTCACTAGGATCGGCCGTGATGTCTGTGTATGTATGTGTGTGTGTGTGTGTGTGTGTGTGTGTGTGTGTGTGCGTGAGTGTGTGTGTGTGTATGAGTGTGTGTGTGTGTGTGTGCGTGTTTGCGAGGGGGGATGTGGGTAGAGGTGTGGGTGTGGATGTGAGTTAGGGTGTGGGTATGGGCGTGGGTGTGAGTGTGGGTATGGATGTGGGTGTGGGTGTGGGAGTGGGTGTGGGCGTGGGTGTGGGTATGGGTGTGGGTGTGGTTGTAGGTGTGGTGTGAGTGTGGGTGTGTGAGGATGTGTGTGGGTGTGGGTGTGTGTGTGGGTGTGTGGGTCTGGGTGTGTGTGTGTGTGTAATTTAAAGCTATAAAAATATCAACATATAGACCTTAAAGATATCGATTAATTATATTCTATGCAACTTTTTGATGCGACCCGTAATTTAGCGACAAAAATTTCCAGAGGTGGAATTTGAGTGTTAACATTATTTCAATATCTGAATAACGATTAATTTTATAACATGCATAGACATATTTTGTTTAAATCTAATTTTACATAACCTTTCTCTAGTCTAAAGGTTAAATGTTAAATTGTGAACTGAAAGGCCGTGTGTTGTTCCATACCAGATATTTTGTTTTAGTTACGGAAAAGAAATGATAGAGTAGTCATCTGACACGGCGGTAGAATGGTTAGAGCGCTTGTCTTTCACCCGAGCGGCGCGGGTTCAAACCTCGCTGGGGTGGCCGTTTTTCTAAGTAAAACCAAGGTATTCCTTCTTCTCGAATAGGAACTAAAACTGTAGATCTCGTGGCAAGATGATGACTGACTAGTTAGAGATCCCTTACGAAAGATGGAATTGTTTTAGTAGATTAGTAGTTGATGCGCATTGAGGTGCCTCACATTTATGTTTATGTCGAGCCGCAAATACAAATAAAAATACAATATAGAGTAAACCTAGATGCAACTAAACATGCCTATTTTTACTTACCGTTTTGTAGAACATCAAGAACCCGTTTGAGTGTGTGTGTGTGTGTGTGTGTGTGGGCGGCGCGCGCGTGTGTGTGAGCATGCGTGATTTCGTTTGTACATGCGTGCGTGTGCGTGTGTGTGTAGGTGCGTGCGTCTATGTGTTTGTAGTTGCGCGCATGCGTGCGAGCGTGTGTTCTTGCGTGCGTTGGGGCGTGAGCACATGCATGTTTGTGGGTGTAGATTTATGAAAAACCCAGAACGTAATTTGAATGTTAGAATTTCCAGGAAGGTTTAAATTAAAGAAAATCAGTAAAGTAATATTTACGGGGCACAGTAACACATCCCATTATTTTTAGATGAGCATACTTGTATGGAGCAAGGTGTACTACCGTAAGTGGGTGTTACTTTGGAACACTTGATTTATACATTCGTATAGAAAATTGCAGTTTCAAAAAGAAATTAATACCAAACAATTCAGTTATAGTTGCGTTAAAAAAGTAAAAAAGTACAAATCTCAAATGTTGTAGGGAATTATTTCTGTTTATAAATATTTGAAATTTTATGCAAGAGCTACAGATTAGGTATACTTTGTACCGATTTATTCAATCTCATTTATTACCATATCTCATAAATCTAAGGACGTAAATTAAGGCAGCGTAACAGCAAACTATAGAAAAATGCCTTTCTTTTGATATATAATAGTTCACGATTTCAACTTAGAAACGCTGACTATATACAGAGGCAAGTATCTACAGACGTATGCTATTAGTCAGTAGACATTATTCTTTAACCGCAAGAAGTTTTGGAACACACCAACATGAAATTAGGCAATTACTTTTAATCCGTTTTATTGCGCGTATCTGAGTAACATACCCATACAGTCCACTTCCACAACTCGCTATCACATTCTTGGATCGAATAGAATCCTCATTTGGATATTTGTTTTAGTGGTTTCGGCGGCTACCTCCAGAATTTCCACGAATAATTAATAATTGTCTCTTCTTCATCGAAACGCGTGGATAAACTTTACTATTGTATGTAAACAAACATGTTGACCAATAGCTTTCTTAACACCTTAAATTCTTCTTTCTTTTATTTTATTAGCAGGTGACTTATTAAAATAGCCCATATCAAGTTCATTATTGAACTCTTCATCTTTCGGGTTCTGCGTCATCTTGTCAATATCGTCATCTGAGTTGGTTTTTCTACGCTGCCGTCTGAAGAATTCTGTACCTCAAATTCCGTAATTCAATTGAATGATTGTGCAAGAGTTTCTGCAGTGGTGATTCTTTCAAGATGTGCAATGCTTTGTCCAACTGAAACACCATTTTCTTTTTTCTTCGTATTCGAGCATGTGCCAAGTTTTCTTTTCTCTTCTCAAGGTAATTCATAAACGACTTTCCTAAATCATCGAAGTTTTGATGATTATTCGTGCCATTGCGTTCCAGTAGAGGGCTCACATCACAAGGTACAATTCCACACTTTTAAATCTTGCAGTTAAATTGGATTCTGTGTTTTGTTTAAGTGTTTATTTCGGTGTCTTTAGCAGATATGGAAAGTGCTGTTTCTTCAAAGTATTTCTTCGAACGTAAAACACTTTGTAGTTAGAGAAGATTTGACGTTACGCCTTCTTCGTGGGCCCGAAAAAAGCCACATCCCACGATTGTATTATACGGGTACTGTTTGGTGGAGTGCATATAAATTTATATCATGGGATTGAAATATGTACTATACATGGACATTTATTTTTTTCAGACGAGTCAATAACGTATAGGTGAACCAACCACCAAAGGTTTAAGGTTCAATCCACTCTGATGTGGTGTAATTATAACAAGTATCCAATGGGTCCTTGTGTGTCATAGATTCTTTAATTTGTATACCACATAAGGCGGGAAAAGTTCACCAGCTGCGTTCACAGCAATCATCATTGAAACGGAACTTTTTGAAGAATTATCTTTCGATAGTTAACCCCTCTGTTTGTTAGTATCTTCTTCTGACCTGGGTTATTAATCAAATTGGTCGAAATTACGTGTATCGATACTCCTTTTAATGTGATTCTTAAATTATCAATGTACTCCCTCATCTAGCCTTCGTTTGATGTTACTTGCGAATCTGACGGACAAGTCGTGATGCTTTGTCCAAAAATTATTGACCCAATCCAGATCCGGAAGATTTTCTTTAAACGGAGCGACATATCTTCTTTGTTTGTTCAAGTAAGTTCTCACAATCTAAAGTAAGTCATTTATCGGAAATTCATAATCAATTTCTTCCTCCATGATGATAGTTGACGGATAACCTGACTTATTTCAATGAGAATTCTTCATTTGTTGAAGATAATTCGACAGGGCATCTTATAAGGTTCTGCAGCTGCTCTCGTGCTCATTCCCCTCTGATCGCATCCAAGCAGCTCTCCAATATTTCTTCCGTATAGTTAACATGCGTAATCCTGGGTTTCTGTTATATTTACTGAGCATCTCTAATATACATATAGTGCGATGAATAAAACGTAATTCAAAGTATAGCATGTAAACAACGTGTACATTTTGTACCAAACATCTGATGCAAAATCTGTGGAAAATGGAGAACACTTTGCACCTCCGATCTGGTGCAAAGTCTTCCCATTCCTCCACAGGTTTGGACAATTCTTTTGAATTCTAATTTTTAGAGGAATCTTATAAAATATAACAGTTTAATATTTCTACCGATCTACAACAATGATTGAACCTATTGAGCATATGCTTACATTTCTAATTCAATCAATTCCAGTATTGTATCTATACCTTTAAAACGTAAGTCTTGCACCTTGAACTCTTAATCTGGGATCCTGAACGTTAAATCATAACGCTAAATTTTCATTGAAAAGGTTGCATGTAACATAATACAATTACCAATCAAAACAGACAAATTTTTTAGTCACTTGTTGCACGGTTATCCTTGCTAGTGCAAGGGTACGTGTATTTTCCAGTTAAAACCTCATCAGAGGGGAAAGCAAGATGACATATCATCTCATTCTAGTTAATAGATAGATGTCGTGAGCTTCAAAAATTGTTAGCCTTAATTAGTGAAGTTGTGTAAGAAACGTCTGGATTGTTATTTACCGTTAATCAGTCTAAAAGCTCCTTATAAGAAATAATCCGTATTGACTGTAATGTGTGTGGCCTAAGTACGGCAAAATTTGTTGTACAAAATTTAAAGTGAATTAAAACACCCGAATTAAGAGATCAGTGATGTGGCAGTGGGTTATAACTATCATCCAACAGATTGCTTTAGTCGAGTTAACGCCCTGTCTAGTGCTTGTACATGGTATAAGACAACCATTCGTCCCGTATTATACGGGATAATCCCTCGTCTAAACATATCATTTCGTATATGTAATTATTTTAATAAATTACATGAACGTTTCTTATTTATAAAGAAAAGTTTCCTTTGTCCCGTTTCTGACGTTTCATTGTTTACAAGGAATTAAACAAAGCCTAGAAAGTACGAAAAAGATAGCGCAATCTTCAAATAAAACACAATAGGATGACATCCCACGAGACTATTTTAGCACTTATGTCGACTTAAATAAATAGCGCGCGATCGTGCATTAAGTAACAAGTCTAGCGCGAAAGAATTTGCTTACGACGGTGTCTTGTACGTGTGGAAAATAAATATACAAGTGCATGTAGATAAATATAGAGTAAATATTAACGATTTATTAGGGAAAAATTATGTGAATTATTTATTTATTTACCCGCAAGGCTTTCAGGCAGAAATTTTGTCCCTCGTCAGGTGTAATACCACAGTGACAAACATTGACAAGGTAGCATCAAAATAACAAATATTAATAAGATAACTAGAGAATTAAAATTAAATCATTGTTCTTTTGCGTTCTGTTAATCTGGCGTTAATGCTACTTCCAGTTTCACCAATGTAGACTTTATCACAGTAGCATGGTACTGGTCAAATACAATATTAAACATTTTTTTTACTTTTGTTTTTTTACGCTGTTGCACTAGGACATCGGACGCCTAAAAGCTTACTATAAACAACTGTTACATTTGTCACTTAAACTAGAGAGCATAAAAATGTTGTATCTAATTTAAAGAAAATTTCTCTTTATCTCCTTCCCCTTACTGAGAAGTATACGGTACCCTTCAGACTCTTAGGGTGACAAGTCCAGCATTTCCTTTTTACATAAATGATTACCTTAATATTGTATGGTAATAAGTACCGCCGAGGAAACCAAAAATATAGATTTTCTAGAAGGCAATTTTGTCCTTTTGGCCATTTTACGAAAAACAGATACGATTCGCGCTCGTAAGTAGAAGCAAGAGGAGAAGAGGACAACTAAAGTTTTTCAATAGACGTATGCTTGAAATTGCATTGGAAGAACTTTGTTCAAGAAAAGTACAAACTGATCACTATTACACTATTGTGATAAATACTGTTAGCTCATACATGTTTTTTGCTGATTATAAATTACTGGATATTAATATCAGAGAGTGAACAATTTCAAATTGCTCCTTTCACTTTCCATATGAAACAATTGTAATAAACTACTCAAATTAGAAATTTCTTCTACCACATTTCATAAAAAGATTTCTTATTAATTATGAAAATGTAAACTTACACGATTTAAACTCATAATCAGACATATACAATTTACAAGCCTAAAAGACATAAGTAATTCTGAATAAATTAAATTTAAAATTCTGATCCAATATACTTACCCATAATGAAATTCTAACGTAGCACCTATGTCTTTCTTTGGTTCTTCGAGCCGGATCGATTACCTTTTACTATTTTCAAACTTTAGAGAATATTGATCAAAGTAAAAACAAGACTGAGAATAGTAATGGTAATAAAGGTGGGGAAAATTAATACACAATTTAAGTAAACATATAGTTTGAATATCAAACGAAGACTTATACGTTGGTTTGTATCGAAAGCTTGGGAATTCATCAGCTAAAGTTAGATACGGGTATTCTAACAATATTAATTGTGGATATGAGTCTACATTCGATTGTTGACATATGAGCAGGAAAAGCAATTACCTGATAGCAACAGCGAGTATCTATGCGTGTTTGGAAGAGATATCAACACAAAGCAGGGATCTCGATGTATTATTTCTATTAATTACTGCTTCAATCCACATGAGAAGTTATTTTAGGATGTGTTATAGTAAATGAAATATATTGGCAGAATAATGACACCCTCAGATATTGTTTTTCTAGCCCTTCGCAACATCTCAATGTGGCATTCAAAGATGGTTGAGATTAAATGACAAGAAACATCGTTAATCCAGAAGAACGCCTTCGATTTGTTATTGATAATAAATAGAGTTTGGAGTGGCTGATGATCTACACGTTTACTTCTGAGAGCTTTATCTTGCAAGTGTCTTTGGATGGGAAATTACGTACAGAAACGAAATGTGAAAAGGAGATACTTAAGAGTAGACAAAAACATGTACACTTTGAAGAATAGTTGATAGAAAACGGAAAACGGAAGTCTTAGTTCCCCAGTTCCGCTTTTGTTGGTGTTAATGGCAATCTGGACAGTGAAACTTTTTCAGTGGATCTCAAACGGCAGTAGACGTATTCGGGAATTTAATTAATTTATAGTTAAATAAACAAAATCGTCAAAATGCATATATTTGCTTATGGTTAAATTCAATTTTGAAAGCATTTCTGTTCATTCATGATTAAATAAAACTTTTGGAATTAACTTCTCTATTTCTCGTCTATTCGTCTACCAGTAACTGCATTGAGTCGGTATTTGCAGCAGTTGTCATTCATATCAACATTAATGTAATTAATTACATTGGATAATTGGGAAACTTTTGCTTTAGAATTTATACGTAGGTGCATAGATTTTTTTTCTAACTTACATGAAAAGTGCTGGCTACATTTCTACATTAATTAGTAAGTAAGCTTGTTTTTCAATCTGAATATAAATTACATTTTCCTTTGTGACTTCTTATGTGATTTAATGAGAGCCAATCTACACACTTTTCATATCGTTTGTAATTATCGTAAAACTTTCTTTGGTTTATTGTATGTAGTAAGTGTTTTTTAAAACGTTGTAATTGGAACAATTTTTAAAATTTTTGTGAAAAGTTGAACTTAGAACTATTATCTGATGAACGATTATATCTGTATGCAACATAAAAGAAATCAAAGTTTACGTGGGCATGGATGATTTGCATTATGAACAGGATCTTTAAAAAAGATCTGAATATGCATTTTCTCAATGGCATTGCCATTTAATGAATATGAGAGTTACGTTAACGGTGGATTTATATTTTATCTTGCTGCATGATTTACTTAGTTACTAGCTTCGAGGCTGTTTAAAAACACATGCTCAAATGTTATAAAAACGCATTTAGTCAGTAAATATTGCAATTGACATAAATTATTAATTCATATAGGTGCATACTTTTACTGCAGGTGCATGTTATGTGTATGCTAACTATTTTCAACAGTATGGATGTACGTTTCGTGGTTATTACAACTGATGCGCATACATGTGCATACATCGCAATAGAAAAAAATTAAAAGTAGGCAAGTTCATTATAACTAAAGCTCTTCAAAATACATTCTCAGATGTTACAAACATGCATTTATTTCGGAATTATTGCAACTGACATGAAACTGTTAGAGCGTATAAGAGGATACAACGACATTAAGTGCATATTTCTATAAATGCATGATTTGTTTAAACATATGTCGATCATGGCGATCGGATGAATGGGTAGTATAATTATGCATAAGAAAAGGTTGATTATTCAGAAATTCACGGCTATGAAGTCAGCAGTGTCGATATAATTTTACAGTAAATTCTTTTCTATAAGGGCGCAAAATTATATTTTAAGGGCACAAAACAGCACATAACGGCAGCTTAATTATTACATATTTATTAACATGAGTACTGTTTTCAAATTGAATATTCAAATATTGTGTTTTGTATTTCGTCCATGATGATCGCAATTGACATAAAATTGTTAGTACATATAAGTGTTACAAGGGTTGCAGGTGCATATTTTCATACAGATGTACATCATCGCAGCTTTCAACGATTGACATAAAAGTAGAATGAGACGCGAACCAGTTGTCGGTAAAGAAGGTTTCTATATTCTGTCGATGGGTCTTAAATTTAAGGTGCTGTATTCTGATTGGTTGATTTTTCTTGTGACGCCATCCAGTAGTGTATTTTTAAACTAATGAATGTTTTCTGTAATGGAGGTTGATTATGTCGCCATCTAGTGTTCTATTTTTAAAAGTAAATGTAGATCCCTGTAATTGTTATTGCGGTAAATCTCGAAATTTGAAATAGTGGCCCCGATTCTATCTCGTAGTACAGTAAATTGCTTTACGGTCTTCGCCCCATTGTCTGTCTCTCCTGTTAGTAATGAGGCTTGATTTTATCTCGTAAGACAGCTATAGGGCTCCGGATCTTGTTCTCGAGGCTTCATAAGACAGCTATAGGACTCCGAAGCTTGCTCTCTGGTTTCGCCCACCTGTTCGAGCCCCCTCAGGAACTTGGTTTCGGAGATTTGCCCCCCTGTGCGCCCCCTCTGTTTATTATGGCGGGAAAACGAGAAATTTGAAATAGTATTCTAGTATATCTCTTAAGACAGGTATAGAACTCCGGAACTTGGTTTCGACGCTCTGTTCGGGTCTCCTTGTTTACTATGGGGGGAAAATTTAAAATTTGAAGTAGATTCTAACAAGGCGGTCCTAATACTTGCCAACCACTTTTATTTTGAAACCGTTTTTGTAATTTAAAGTAGCATTCTAATAAGCGAGCCTTAATGCTATCGTATGACAAGTACATGACTCTGGCACTTGTTCTCGGGGTTCGCCTCTTGTCGATTCTTCGGCCTCTTATCGGGTCCCCTTGGCGGCAAAACAGCTTCTGCCAACCTTATTCCATTTAATACCAAAACTAAAACAAGATACAAGTCTAAGATGTAGATTTAAAATCAGCTTACGCCAACTTTACTCGATTTAATACAAAAACAAGAAGCAAGTCTAAGACGTTGATTTGAAATCAGCTTCTGCTAAACTTCAGTTTGCAAAAATCTACTTTCAAATTTAACACACCGATTTGATTTAACTTACAGCTTGCAAAAATCAACTTTCAATTCAAAAATGCTGCTTTGATTTAACTTACATATTGAAAAAACCAACTTTCAATTCTAAAATACCGATTCGATATAAGTTACAGCTTGCAAAAATTAACTTTGAATTCAAAAATGCTAGTTTGATGAAAAATGTAAAGCTTCCGTTGAGACAAATGTGTTGATCCCAAAATTTACGATATCTTAAAATGTAAATGACTAAAGTATGTCAAATGTGTCGAAAAAACGCGTGCAATTCTGACTAACAAATTGGATAACTCACTAGATATTTGCAAAAGTTGTGTAGCTATACGAACACTTTAGCCAGCTCAAGTCTAAATTAACATCAGTCTTCACCTTACAAGAACGTTTTACCTTAACAAAACCTCACTTTAGGTGTTGCTAGTTACAACTTCTTTAAATATTTTGAGTTTTTGTTTTTGTGTAACTAATGCAAATGACATAAAAAAACTGCTGGTGCATATTAGTGCATACACCGACCATTGGTGCATATTTACAAATGGATATATAATAATGCTATTTATTAACATTAGAACTGTTTATTAATTAAAAATAGTAACGTGTGGATAAACATTTTTTTCTAAAATTATTGCACATAAATACTCTATGTCCACGGTAGATGCTCATTTATTAGCACTCTTATATTATATATTCAAATGCTATGAATTTACATGCAACCCAAAGCTATTACAATTGACAAAAAAGTACTAGTGCATAATTCAGACATTTCTTAACATTAAAACTGTTTACAAACTACAAACCAATATATCGTAACGGTTAATAATGTGTATTTTGTCCAAACTATTGCAGATAGCATAAAACTCTTAATGCGTAAGAGTGATGCATGACAGGGTGCGTTGCCACGTTTTACAAATTACATATTCAAGTATCATGAATGTGCATTTCGTCCGTAATTATTGCAATTGTCATGAAATTGCTAGTGTCCGTTAGTGTCACATTGTTCAAAAGTGCATATTTTAACCCTTTATAGGACTCTGGTGCAAATACGTACCACTTGCTTTACAGCTCAACCGGTGCACTATTATCCAATGAAAATGACGCTTATGCGTTTCTACTTTTCTAAGTAACGCTTCTGGTACAAATATGCGCCACTTTTTTTGCATCTGCGCCATCTACGTTTAAAAAAGTAAAATGTGGTACACAGTTGTACCAATTTGCATGGAAGGAGGTGTGTCGGTGAAACAGTTAGTACACCAATTTGGCGTTCTAATAAGAAATAAGTGGGCTTCTACATTTCGTTATAAAATTTCAGCTACTCATTTTATCCAAGATAATATATAGTGCTCTTTGTAAAAATTACGTAGTTTTTGATTGAAAATAGTAGTTTAGAACTGTGCTGTAGAACCTGTCGGTCCCTATACATTGTTTATGAATATTTGTATACCGTGGATTTTTAAAAATTGTGTTTTCATGAAGAATGGATACGAAAAGATTCTACAATTTGGAAGATCCGTCAGATGTAGTTTACCTCCTAAGTGTAATTACTGACGAAATGGTGGAAGATTCAAATTCTGAGGATGCCAACGATAGAATTATACTAGATATTTCAAATTTTAATAACGAGGAGGAAGACGTTGGGACAAGCATGAATTTAGAAAGTTCGAGCGACAATGAAGGGGACGAAAGCAGCTCTGATGATGAAACTTTCTCTTGGAGTAATACATTCTAGACGCCTGGTCAATGTGCTAGTTTCGATTTTGATCAACCATTTGGAGTATCGAGGCAATGCCAAGTAGACTTCAATAGCCCCCTTCAAATTTTTCTTACCGTCGTATCACCAATATTCTTGCAGTATCTTTTACATCAGTCTAACCTATATGCGACCCAGAGAGGCGTAAATCTAAACTTATCAATGGAAGAACTAAAGCTTTTATCGGGGTTCACAATCTCCTTAGTATGCGACATTATTGGAGTTCCGATTGTAATTTTACTGTAGCTCGAATTCGAGATGTGATGCCTCTAAAACGCTTCCTAACTGTTATCCGAGATGTACACTTGAATAATAACGACCTAATGAAAAAAAAGGCAAAGCCGATTATAACAGGCTCTATAAAATTAGACGATTTTACAATACGCCACCAAAAGATTCAAACTGCTATTCAACCCATCATGAAATTTGTCAATAGACGAATCTATGGTAAAGTACAAGGGCCGCAGCACATTGAAGCAATACATGCCCATGAAACAAGTGAAATGTGGCTTCAAGGTTTGGGTTATTGCTTGCACCGTGACCGGGTACTGTATCGGAATGTCCTTATACGAAGAATCAGAACAGGGCTCTGAAAAAAAGATGTCTCTTGGAGAGCGAGTGGTTTCCAAGTTAACAATTAGACAAAGGCGAAAATTCTTTCCAACTTATCTATATCCAAGTGGGAAGGTAGAGGCAAGAAATCTGTGGCAGTTATAAGTACAATACACAATCTTTTAGAATCAACGCGAGTTCTGTGGGCACAGAGGGATGGCACCAGGCAATCAGTAAACTGTCCTATAGCTATGGGCGACTGTAACGTATATATGGGAGGCGTTGATCGCTTTGACCAGCTTCATTCCGTATATAATATCTCATGGAAGAGCAGAAGATGGTGGATGAGGATTTTTTATTACTTCTTAGAGTCCAGCATTGTCAACAGCTCCATTATCTACAAAAATACATTGAAAAATTCCAGTTAAAGAACTAAGCCTTTATCCCATCTGGACTTTCGTTCAGCGTTGGCCTCGCAACTAATAGGAGATTATTCAAGTAGAAGCAAGCCTGGTTAACCTTCCCAAACTGGCAGAGTAAGAAAAAGAAGCAATCCTCAAGTCAGAACTGTTACTGAAAATACAGTTCGACTGAACAACGTTAGAAAGCATCTTCCTGGAAAGGGACTGAGAATACGGTGCTGCTGCTATAGCACAAAGACCAAACAACAACGATCAAACATAATTTGAATAGAGTGCAATGTTGCTTTGTGCCTTTAGTGCTTTATCCCATTTCATAGAAACTAAATTGATACGAAATTTAATATTGTGCTCAATGTTATACACTTACAATACAATCTTATACACATGTATGAATTTAATAAAGAATTTTACTTAGTGTGCTTTCCTGGTTTACAAGTAATTTCGGCAAAAATCCTAAGTGGTACCTATATGTACCAGTGAAGTTCATGTGATATCGTGTACTCAAATGGAGTCCAGTACATATATGTACCACCATTTTAAAAAATTATAAAATAAATTTTGACATATTGATACCAAAAAGTATAACCTTATAAGCCAAATGAGTCGTTACTTTTTCAAGTCCCAGACGTTTGCGCGTTAAAGGGTTAACATGTGTGATTAGGTTAAATTTCTTGTTTACTGTCTTAATACGCTAAAGATTTGGGTGAATTAATAATTGAACATCCCAGCCAAAAGGAGAAGAAAAATGACATTTTAAAGCTTTCTTTGACACAAATGTCTTGTATCCCAAAATCTACGCTGTCCTAAACTGTAAGTGACTAAAGTATGTCACATGTGTCAAATGAAATTATGCAATTCTGATTGACGAATTATGTAACTCACTACATGTTTGCGAAAGTAGTAAAGCTTTGCGGACACCTGAAGCAGCTTAAGTCTGAATCAACATCGGTCTTCAGCTCACAAGCACATTTACCTTAACAAAGAAGATAACACCTTCGCTTTAACCGAGAAGCAAACCTAAGATAATATTTGAACAACTGTTGCTCTCTCACACTCTTGCACAAATTTGCTAAGATGTTATCTCTCTCTTTGCCAAAGAAATTTCGTATGTGAGTCAAATACTGCACAGATATGCTACTTGCAAGATTTTCTGTGCTGCTATGCTAACGGTTTTTCTAATTTGGTTGATGAAGTCGGTGCAAAACGTCTTGACCTAAATAAAAGAACATTTTTTACACTGCTTTCGCTCAGAACCCAAGATTTACGCTGTCCTAAAAAAAATAAACAAAAAAATATATCAAAATTGTCAAATAAAACTCACACGCTTCCACGAGATATTTACATTTCAGATTGCATATGAATTATCATCTTAGTCGAGAAGCAAACCCGTACCATAGTTGAACCGAGAAGCATTTAGCCTAGATTCAATCTGACCGTAGTTAGTACATGCTTACATTTCTGATTAATAAATTGGATATCCACAAGATATTTACGTATTAGCCTGCATCTCAACTATCATCTTAGTAGAGGAGAAACGCGCACCATAGTCAAGATATAAACCAGTTTACCTTTTACCCGGAATTCAATCCACTTACCTGAAACGCACTTAGTACAGGTTCAAACTACTTAGCCAGTCCAGACCTAAGCCAACATTAGTTTAAAAAAAATGTATAATGATGATAACGGTACTACAGATTCTAGTAATAACGAAATCCGACAAAAGTATGATGAATAGGATGGAGTAGAAATTGCGATCGTAAGGCACACGATGTATTTGAACAGTTCACATTGTAGCAAAAAAGAACAGAATTGCTGATGCATACAGATCACGAATTTCTGATACCATTTGGTCCTTCGAGCTGGATCCTCAGTATTACATAAAACCAGGCCCTACGTTTTCTCATAAATACACTGCTGATAAAACACTTAAACATTAAATTCTAAAAATGCTAATTTTTCTATTACATTTAGGTAATTCCTTCAGTATAGAAAATCAAATATTCATATATTATCTGCCCACTTTGAGTCTACAACAGCGGATTATTAGAGATAATTAATAAAATGTGTACATCAAAGTTTAATTACTAAGTATTCCTAGCATTTTTTTTTTATTTATGGGAGCGATATCCATAACTAAGCATCAAAAGCAGAGTGTTATTTAATATAAAATTTTAATGTTTTGCTATAATTTTAATTCAGTCCCAAAATTTTGCAAATAAAAATATTATTAGTAAAAATGAAGAATACAAAGTACACACACTGATAAATACAATACCTTTATATATGTATAAAGTGAAAGCATTTAGGTAGATCGGTAAATTAATTAAGGAAGATATCCTGAGGGATTTCTGGACTACAAACCTACTCACAGACGTTCAGTAAATGTATGTTTATGATTGGTCAAAGTAAAGCTTTGACTTTGATTTCATATAAGATATGATTGCTCATTGTTGAAGTTAAATGAAGCGGGTTTGCTTAAATATATCTACCTACAAAATACAAGCTTAAAGAGAAATATTCAATTAATATTGAAAAGTTTTATTACGCGCGATCCCACGAACAGACAAGAATAAAACCGTCAAAACTGAAATACAATGTATTAAACATCTACAAATCTTAAAGGAGCCCCCTATGCTCCCTTTAGTGTGGCCGACTCAACAACTAATAAAATATGTTGGCCGTCATTTAGTAATGTATGGATATTTTATGGTACATTAATTATTAATTTTATACGTATACAAATTAGTCCTTCATTCGGCCTGTTCTTTTTTCCTTTTAACCCGAGATTTAAAAGAAATTGGTCCCAATACGGAGCCTTGCGATACCTCATCTAATTGTTAAGAATTTTCTAATATAAACACAGATCTTAAACGTATACAAACTTGATCTCACATAATTTACCTCAAGTGTGTGTCCAATTGGCAATCGACCTACACATGAATTGATCAATAGCCAGCCTGCTTTGATTTACGAGGTGTTTACGACACAAGTTTTTATCCTTAAAATTTATGCGAAGCATTCCAATCTATACATAACGCAACTGGAGATACAAGTATTCGAGCGGGACATTATTGTGCATATTGTCCTTGAAATGTCCTTTACAATGCGAACACCTGTCTTTGTTTCTTTAATCCTTAATAAATATCCCCATCTACCTTGTCTGTTGCCAGCATCCACTATTTATCACGTTGGATTCAGATACTTTTTTAATGCCTTTTCGATATGCTTGTTTCATGAATCAAAATGATATCTTCTAACGATTCCTTTCTTGTGTTAAAAACTAAGATAGCTTTACTTTGTTTTGCAGACTTTGTAGGCGTCAGAAACTTGTACCGTTATTGATATTATATTACTCATTACTCTAATTTGAGTATTACCTTATTTTTTTAGTACATTAACACATTTTTAGAACAGAAGAGAGAGAAGACGATTATTGTGGTAAGGATTTCTATAGAGCTTCCGATTCCTTCCTAGTCAGTTTTTTATTTACTAAATTGGTACTTAATCATGTGTGTAAGGGTAGCGCACTAATAAATCCCAGTATCTTTACTAAAATATATCCTTTCTACCATTGTCACGTTTTACATGCTTCTAAACCGGAGCAATTTTGTAAAGATACAATAGTAAAAATATTAACTATTACAAGCAACGACAATTTGTACTAATGGAAAAAATGGAAGACTTGGTTAGCATATTGAAAATAATGTTAAGATTCAATAGTAATTATTGAAAGAATGTAATTTATTTGCTCACCATTTCTTCTATTCAAAACCATGTTATACCGTTTCTTATTTTCTCTATTACTTCTCTAACATATATAAGAGAAAGATCATCTCAATAATATAAATTTTCAAAGCGATAGTGTGTAAACATGTGCGTCAGCGTTTATATGAGTGAGTGCGTGTGCGTATACGGGATGCGTGTACGTAAGCGTATATGTGTGCTTGTGCTTATGGGTGTGCTTGTGCGTGTGCCTGTTCCTGTATCTGTGCCTGTATTTGTGCCTGTGCTTGTGCTCGTGCTTGTGCTCGTGTTTGTGCTGGCGCTCGTGCTTGTGCTCGTGTTCGTGCGTAGTTCGCTTGCGCTTTCGTTTATGCGTGTGCTTGTGTGCTTGTGGTTGCTGTTGTGCTTGTGCTTGTGATTGTGCTTGTGCTTGTGCTTATGCTTGTGCTTGTGCTTGTGCTTGTGCTTGTGCTTGTGCTTGTGCTTGTGCTTGTGCTTGTGCTTGTGCTTGTGCTTGTGCTTGTGCTTGTGCTTGTGCTTGTGCTTGTGCTTGTGCTTGTGCTTGTGCTTGTTGTTGTGCTTGTGCTTGTGCTTGTGCTTGTGCTTGTGCTTGTGCTTGTGCTTGTGCTTTTGTGCTTGTGTTGTGCTTGTGCTTGTGCTTGTGCTTGTGCTTGTGCTTGTGCTTGTGCTTGTGCTTGTGCTTGTGCTTGTGCTTGTGCTTGTGCTTGTGCTTGTGCTTGTGCTTGTGCCTGTGCCTGTGCCTGTGCCTGTGCCTGTGCCGGTGCCTGTGCATGTACCTGTGCCTGTGCCTGTGCTGTGCTGTCTGTGCCTGTGCCTGCTTGTGCCTGTGCCTGTGCCTCGTGCTTGTGCTTGTGCTTGTGCTTGTGCTTGTGCTTGTGCTTGTGCTTGTGCTTGTGCTTGTGCTGTGCTGTGCTTGTGCATCTGTGCCGCTTGCGCTTGCTGTGCCAGTGTTCCTGTGCCTGTGCCTGTGCCTGGCCTGTGCCTGTGCCTGTGCCTGTGCCTGTGCCTGTGCCTGTGCCTATGCCTGTGCCGTGTGCCTGTGCCGTGCCTGTGCCTGTGCCTGTGCCTGGGCCTGTACCTGTGCCTGTGCTCTGTGCCTGTGCCTGTGCCTGTGCTGTGCTGTGCCTGTGCCTGTGCCGTGTCGCCGTGCTGTGCCTGTGCCTGTGCCGTGCGTGCCTGTGCCGTGCTGCTGTCGTGTGCTGTGCGTGTGCGTGCTGTGCGGTTGCGTGTGCGTTGCTGTGTCTGTGCGTATGCGTATGCGTATGCGTATGCGTGCGTGCGTATGCGTATGCGTATGCGTATGCGTATGCGTATGCGTATGCGTATGCGTATGCGTATGCGTATGGTTTTGCGTATGCGTATGCGTATGCGTATGCGTATGCGTATGCGTATGCGTATGCGTATGCGTATGCGTATGCGTATGCGTATGCGTATGCGTATGCGTATGCGTATGCGTATGCGTATGCGTATGCGTATGCGTATGCGTATGCGTATGCGTATGCGTATGCGTATGCGTATGCGTATGCGTATGCGTATGCGTATGCGTATGCGTATGCGTATGCGTATGCGTATGCGTATGCGTATGCGTATGCGTATGCGTATGCGTATGCGTATGCGTATGCGTATGCGTATGCGTATGCGTATGCGTATGCGTATGCGTATGCGTATGCGTATGCGTATGCGTATGCGTATGCGTATGCGTATGCGTATGCGTATGCGTATGCGTATGCGTATGCGTATGCGTATGCGTATGCGTATGCGTATGCGTATGCGTATGCGTATGCGTATGCGTATGCGTATGCGTATGCGTATGCGTATGCGTATGCGTATGCGTATGCGTATGCGTATGCGTATGCGTATGCGTATGCGTATGCGTATGCGTATGCGTATGCGTATGCGTATGCGTATGCGTATGCGTATGCGTATGCGTATGCGTATTCGTATGCGTATACGTATGCGTATGCGTATACGTATGCGTATGCGTATGAGTGTGTGTGTGTGTGTGTGTGTGTGTGTGTGTGTGTGTGTGTGTGTGATCGAGCGACTGTGTGAGTGTGCACGTACATGTTTAAATTGTTTCACCCATCTTTTTTACAAATTAGCTAATCAATTCTTTATATGCGTTTTGAAAGTGGAAAAGTTAAAGATTTGCTTTTTTCTGCAACTGTGTAGGTATAGAAGTGCACACACCTCACGTGGTAAGGTGTATATTACCTTACTCGCTCATTTACAGAATGCTTTTGCGAGTAATCAATGCGTACACTTTGGAATCAGTTATCATTTATGTAGAAGCAACTTAACGGGAAAACAAAATCATGTAGACCTTTATTTTTTGACGAAGTACACATAAACGTAAAATTTTCTACCTTAATGTGCAAACTGAGTTTTATAAGTAATTACAAGGACGAATGAATGGACGTACAGGTGGACGGATGCATGAAAGGTAGGGGATAGAGTGGTAAATTTTACTTTAAAAAATAATAATATTTTTTAATTGTCCGTGCAGATAATCCACAAACAGGACAATCAAATACATCAATTGTAATTGTAACCGCTAAATTATGGATAAAAATGTGAAAAAATTGATGAAAATAGGAAAATAGAGGTTGTAAATAAAATGGGAGGTAAAAATCTGAAAAAAAAAGTATGGAATGGACATTGCAATTAAAGGGGCCATGAGGTTTAATTATTGTTGTGATCATGTTCCACTTGCTGACGCCAAAACTCATTGCCTCAGGAAGAATCCTTGAAAAACCAGTGTCTCACACTTATTATATAATCACTAAAAATGCTAAGGTCAAATTCTCTGTTATAGATTTGCGGGGTTAGGTATTTCTCTGTTTACGTATGTGGATTGTCGGTTAGCTCCTTTGTCTTGGGGATGCGTGATTTTATTGCGTATTTATTGTTAACGTGTTTGTATGTCTGTTGTTTACATATTAAGTAGTTTCTTTCATTTGGCCGTTTTAGCTTCGTTGATATAATATCCTGTTTGTTTCATCCATGTTTGTTGTGTATGTGCAATTGTTGGCTAGTTTTTCTATTTTAGAAAGTACGTGTTGGTATGTTTACTTGTTTGTATGTTTGTATGCTTATCAGGTTTACATGTTTTTTGCTTAGACGCTTACTCGATTGGTAGTTTCTTTGTTATGTATTTGTGCGTAAGGTGAATTTGTGTTTGCTTATGTGCTTGCTACTAGATTTTCGCATGTTTTAGTCTCTTTCGTATGTTTTGTTGTTTGTTTAAGGCATTTGGACCGGGCTGTCGGCTAACTTCTTTGTGTTAGGATGCGTGATTTTATCTTTTATTTATTGTTAACGTGTTTGTATGTATGTTGGTGGTTAGGTGCTTATGCACTTGCTTTTATGTTAAATAGGTTGCTTAGTTGCTGTTAGGTTGTTAAATTTTGTTGCGTTTCTTCTTATTGCATGTTTTAGCTTTGTTTATATATTTTCTTGTTTGATTAGTGCAAGTTTTGTTTGCGGGTATGCGGAGTTTACGTGTTTGCATGTTTACTAGTATCTCTTATATACCCACGGTTCTATAGACTAGATTTTGGTTGTTTTGGAATGATTTCTTACATGTTTTGTACTTGTCTCGTGGGTTTTCAGAGTTTATGAAAGGACTTGTTGAGTAACTTTTAAATAACAAATGATCGCATGTTAACTTCTATTTAAAATACAAGGTGGTATATTTACCTTAAATTATACCACATAATAGCGTTACAAACTGTATGTTAATTTCGAATTATACCTCAAAGTATGGCTATTAGCCTAAATTATATCACGTTGTCATTAAAAGTTTCTAACTTTACCGCAAGATGGTGATAATGGGTTTTAAAATTTACCGCAAGATAGCGTTGCAAACTGTGCTAGCTTCTAATTATACATTTATTTCTAGTCCAAAAAAAGAGACTGCGAATTAACCGAGGGAGATTGAAGAGATCTTGAACCTTTTGTGTGGCAACCTGTTCGAAAATATTTGATTTAGCCAAAAAGGCATTATTTCAAGATGATGAGGCCAGTTTTCTAAAAATGTCGAGGTGGTTTTTTAAAAGTGGCTACTACTTATCTTAAAAAAGGATACATTATAAACTCATTACGGTGGAAACTATGGTAAAAATCCACATACGTAGAAGGATAATGAAGCCTGATATTTTCCAGAACGTTAGTGAAAATTCTATTTACGAATATTTTCCTCGTGTGTAGTTTACTCCTATACATTAATGCAACTTCGTTAGGATTACAATGATAATCCCATTGAACGTTATGAATTACAGCGTTAATTTAACTGCAATGACGTCATCTTGTCATAAACAAGAAGTATTTGTCAAACACAGACAGTCACATTAAAAAAGTTAAGTTAAGTTTATTGTAAAATTGAAACGATTTCGTAAAAATTCGTGAGAAATCGTTGATAGCAATATTGAAAAAAGTGTTCCAAAGAACACAGTGAAAAATCAGGCATTTATTTGGACGCAAGTATTGTTCGTTTTCTAAATTTACTTACATGCTTAGTAATTAAAAAGTTTTGTCGTTTGCTTATATATATATATATATATATATATATATATATATATATATATATATATATATATATATATATATATATATAATTATAAAAAATATCTGTCAATGAATCAGAAAACGTTATTCAATAATACAATAATCAGCATGGGAGCTAATAGGTTCACTTAAAACGTAAAACGAATCATTGTCTCATCGACCGACCTAAACAACAAACAAATAGTAGAACACACTAAATAATTACACATACAACCCACACTCATAAAGACAAAACCGCATGCAAGTGCATGCGCGCACGCGTTCGCCGACATGCACACACACACATAAAACAGCACGCACACAAGCACATGCACACGCACACGCAAACGCACACGCACACGCACACGTACACGCAGACGCAGACGCACACGCACACGCACACGCACACGCACACGCACACGCACACGCACACGCACACGCACACGCACACGCACACGCACACGTACACGCAGACGCAGACGCACACGTACACGAACTTATTATTATATTATAGGCGTATCCGCAGATATCCGTGTTTAGTTTGTCGCAGAGGTCTTGCCAGTGCTTCTTTTTTAGTTCGCGTATTTTACATTTTATATTACTTATATTCCTGTATAACTTTCTGTTCGGTTCCGTACATTGGCATTTGCTATTTCCTCCTCTTTCTATGGCAGTCTTCTATCAAATAGGCGACTTCATCGCACCACCAGTGTGGGGTTTTATAATTTTGGTCCCCTTTAGTACGAGGGGTTGTTTTTCTGTACGCTTCCCTTATTATATTTGCGATTCCTTTTACAGATATGTTGTACTTGTTTTGGTCGAGTGCTCGGAAATATCTTGTTAATTCTTTCGGAATAAAGCTGTCATATACCCATGGCTTTTTTGGCCATTCGTCGCTAATTTCTACTTTTATGTATTTATAGTCACTATACGTTTCAGTGTCTAATACTTGCCATATACGCATCGATGTCTTTTTATTGCTACTGATCAGAGTAACGTCTATAAATGAGAATCCATTCATTCTAACTAGCGTGGGCTTCTCCCATGAGTTGATCCAGTGCAGAAGTAGGGTAACCATTTCATTGGTTAAATCCCCGCCCCAATAGCTGTTTTTGGCGTTACAATCATCTGAGATCATTACATCTCATACTACTTCTCTAAGTAGATTTGTCAGTTTATTGAGATGTTCTTTAAATTGAGCTATGTCACAGTTTGGGGTGATATTAGACCAATCACGTTTATATCCACACATACATAGCATTTACTTTCTACAAAACTTCTAATATTATACAGTTGACCTGATACATAACTGGTTTTAATTATTACTGGTGTTTTGTTATCGTTAATATACACAATTATGAAATCACATTTTTGTTTTGCTGCCGTATTTAGCGCGAGGTCACTTGCTGCACGACTTTTATTAGGTCTAACCAATAAGAAATGAGACTGAGTTTGGGCTAACACTGCGAACCTGAACCTTCGGTTGGTTAATCTCCCATCCCTCCTCTATCGATACATATGCTGGCGACTTTCGTACGTTCATTAGTTCTCCAGCTGTGTTGTGTTTTCGACAACATGTTTGTAAGGCGCGTCACGAATATGGAACGGCGTAATATTGAGCAGTGGTACGTAATTAAATTTTGCGTTAAACTCGGCGATTCTGTTACCACCTGGGCATACCGTCAACCAACATTTCTACCTGAAAGTACTCGATCCGCTGCGAAAATGAGTCATTCGAGTCCGTCCAGAGATTGCCAAAACGTAGATCCTTCATCATGACAATGCTCCATGCCATCGTGCCTTCAGTGTGTCGCAGTTTTTGACCTCTAAAAACATCGCAGTGTTGCCGCAAGCGCACTATTCGCCGGATATGTCACCCTGTGTCTTCTTCTTGTTCCCCCAAACAAAATTGGCCGTGAAAGGAACGCATTTTGAGTCCATAACTGACATCCAGAGCACCGTGACGAGGGTACTCCAGGACATTCCAGTCGAAGCCTTCCAGAAATGTTACGAAAGCTGGAAAAAACGTTGGAACCAGTGTGTAGTTATGGGAGGGGAGTACTTTGAATGGAATCACATCAATGTACCTTAATTTTTAAATATACGTATTTTATGGACTTAGTCTCATTACTTATTGGTCAGACGAGTATCTTAATTTATTTGCAGAATATTTAAAGGTATTGCTATATCATGTTTATACCTTATTTCACATAAACATGCCCTAAAATATCACGGTGTCACAATTAATATACACAAATCAAAATATCACAGTTAATATTACACTTAACCCTGTGAGCTTCCCCGTTCGGTTCTCTATCCATATTTTTCCACCCTTCTTTTCCGCCGCTCCCACTCTTGGATTGTGGCTTGCACTTATCGATGCAACCGCCTCGCGGTAGTTCCTGTAGGCCATAAAGTCTGCCCTGTGCTGACCGTTACAGATATATCAGCATACTTCCTCCCTACATTCTTTCACTCTATGCTCTATATTGCCACCTCTTAGTTATCACGGAGCGCTGCCGTTCTCCGATTGGCACCCTTCAGCTTTATGGCGGAATTGCTGGCATTAGTAGCATCTCTCCGGGGAGATGTAATCTTCTACTCGGCTTACTATCCAACCTATCGGTTTTTAATTATTTCCGAGGCTTGTTTCTCCGGAAGAAAAACTCGTGCGATCATTCTTCCCTGCTTTGTGGTTCTAAGCTGAACGTCTATAGATTGCCCGTTTCATCTTCTGTTATCTCCGTTAGTGCCTCTTTTATTGTCTGTATTGTCACGTATCACGTATACCTTATTTTTATTGGCGCTCTCTTTCTGTATTCTTTGCACCAGGACCTTATTTCCTTATTCTCCATTATCACTTGTAATAATTACCGTTTCCCGGAACAGTTTCTTTGTTGGGATATTTGTGATTGTATGCACTTTCACTATTATATCTGATTTTTCACTGTTATATTGATATTCCATTACATTAACCTAGAGATTTTCCTTGCCCCTGCAATTACGATCACCACTTTTTTCCTACCTTCCTATGTGATTATACGGTATCAAGTTTCGTACGGCTGATAGATCTGTGCATCATTTTCGGTTCCGATCGTCAGTTATAATATATACCTTTTTTTGCTTTTTTAGTAGATGGCACGTAAGTATCATTAATTAGATATTCCGTGGTGCCTTAGTGTGCTTGTGCATGTGGCAGTTCGGATAGTATTACAAACAACTGCCTGGCGGCGCTGGATATCTGCGTCGCTTCCTAGGTAGTACACAAGGTCCCAATCATCCTTCTTTAGGGTTGGGTTTACTCAACTCCATCTTTTCCATACATTTCGGCTTAATTCTTATCCTTTTCTTTTTTAAATACTTCATATGATTGTGGTTGGGCTATTATTTCTTTAAGTTCCCATACTGTCACCTGTTTGTGTACTTCGATTTACCGTTTTGGGTTCCATCTCGCTTAAGATAATGGGTTCTGTTTGTATGTCCACATCGTACGTTAGTATGAATGTTTCTGTCTGGGCTTCCCTCCATCGTTCTTCTTCAATCCATTCTTTAATGGGCGTTCGTCTTAAGACTTTGGTGTACCGCGCTTTTGTTTTTGTAATCTGTTTTATTTCTACTTTAGTATTACTGTGCTTTGCTACTTCCGCCTTGAGAGTGCTTACACTCTTGGTCAGGGATTGAATAATTTCTATTAACGAGTTTTCTTGTCTTTGTTCCTTACCTTCTGTCATTTTTTGTATCGCCAACTCTATGAAGTAATCTCCGCTCACTTTTCATTTTTTATCTACTCCTCCAAGAGATCCGCACCTCTTAATTTTCCGAAAGGGTTCAGCCTTCTGTATGGAAATGAACCACGTGTAAGGCAGTTTACGCTTCCCGTGCCGCTATTCCAGTATGAAGGCTGTGGTGAACTAAAAACCTCCTCATTGCCTATCCGCTTCGGTATCGTTCGTTTTATTATTTGTTGAGTCATTCATCTTGTTCCCTCGAGTTTGGGCCAACAGTCTTCCGAGTCCATACCGCCCTGGGGGGTCTTAATACGTGTAGAGACCCCTATTTCGTCCACAGGCGTTTCAACGCTGGCCACGCTTACGCAACCCCTTGTGCAATCCATTGGCATCTAAAACTGCCAAACGACTTTAGGATTGGGAGACCGTCTATAGAGTTTACCATCCTCGCAGTCCAGGCAATTAAGCCAGGATCCCCGCTCCTCGCATACACAACGTCCCCTAGCCACGCTATACTAGAGTCGCAGAACTATATACGTCGGTTACGGGAGAGCGCTCAGTCGTCCCCAGCAAGGACACCCCTGCTTTGCGACATCCGTATGCACGTTCATGTCACACGTCCTAAGACGAGGAAGAAGAAAGGAAAGGTCTCTCAGTTTTGCTGGGAGCCTAAAGAGAGCAGGAGTTGGAGCTAGATTGCTCCTATATCGGGAAAAACCGAGTCTACAGTCAAGAATACGTAGCACTTCGTGGAAACCTCACAGTCAAGAATACGTAGCACTTCGTGGAAACCATCAGACTTCCAACCAAACCACAAGGAAATATTGTTCGACATTGTGAGCCTATTCACAAATGTACCCACCGATGAGACACTATCTATCACAAGGGACAATCTGGAAAAAGATGAAACGTTAGAGGAACGCACGCAACTCTCGGTAAACACAATAACGGGTAGACAAATTCTACCAACAAGAGTTTGGGATGGTGATGGGTTCCCCACTATCACCCATAGTGAGCAATATACATATGGAAGACTTTGAAGACCAAGCGATATCCAAATTCACGGAGAAACCAAGGATATGGCTTAGATACGTGTACGATACTTTCGTAGTTTGGCAACACGGCAAGGGTAAGCTAGATGAATTCCTAGATCATCTAAATAGCCGCACACCCTCCATATAATACACAATGAAATTGGAGTCGAAAAAAAAACTGCCATTTCTGGATGTACTTGTACACAGGAATGACAACACTTTCACGGCAAGTATATACAGGAAACCTACCCACACGGAGAGGTACCTATACCACAACTCCAATCACCACAAAACGTGAAGTTAGGCATGGCAAAACACTTATCCGATAGAGCGAAAGCAATATGCTCATAGCAAGAAGACCTGAACAAAGAAAAATAAAACATCGTTAAAATACTCAAAGAAAATGGCTACCCCGTTCTAACACCTAACCTAAACAGGAAAAGGGTAACCGAAAAAGAAGAACCTCAGTATACAGCTATAATACCATATATATATATATATATATATATATATATATATATATATATATATATATATATATATATATATATACAGGGTGAGTCATTAGTGCGCCGTCGGAAGATCCTGGCTTTATTATTAAAAATTAAAAAAATGTTATAGCGCCGATCTATATCAGACTTAGATGTGCATCGAATAAAAATATTTTCATCCCTATAGGGTGTTCCATAATTGCAGGACCGGACTCAGCTTTGTTTTGTTAAATGGAACCCTATATTTATTTAATTTTATTATTATTTGTTTTGTTGAATGCTAAAAAACGGTACTTCGTTTTTAAATTTATTTTGTGACGTTGCCAAGTTAGAGAATTTATACCTTTACTTAAATTGTTCTGAAGATTTTAATATTAACAGTAGAACTGTAAGGTTTGGCAGACGGGTAAACAAGTCCTTGCTCTATCTTTTGACCTTCATACTTCCTGATTATACTATACTGGGTGTTTACAAAATATAGTCAATTTTTTCAAATTTGAAATGACCATAACTTTTGTTTTTTTAAATGGAACACCCTGTATTTTATCATGTTATCGTGTTCTGTTTTTAATTCTCTTATTTTTTTATTAAGCATGTAATATACCCAACATTACGTGTTCTCGAAATATTTAAGATTTGTTGCAAAATTAATGACAAGTGTGACAAACTGGACGGTCTATACAAAAGTAATAAAGCAAGCAGAAGAATTTGTATTTGAAAAATCATAAATTATTGAGAAAATTATAATAAGTTAGAACTAAATCAAATACTCGATGTGTCCACCATTTTCTTGCAAACAGGTGTGAATTCTCCTCAAAAAAGGATCTTCAACATTTCGCAGCATATTTTGGTTAACCATTTGAAATGCGTTCCGTATTCTAATTTTCATATCTTCTTTGGTGGTAGGAGATTCTTGGTATACTAAGCTTTTAATATAACCCCACAGGAAAAAAATTAATTTTGTCAGATCAGGAGCCCGAGCTGACCATCTTACTGGCCCTCCTCTCCCAATCCATTTATTTGAAAACGTTCTGTCTAGATATTCTCTAACAATGCGACTATAGCGGGGAGGTGCACCATCCTGCTGAAACCACATCCTTTGACATATGTCTAACGGCAATTCTTCAAGGAGCGGAGGTAACTCATTTTGAAGAAATTCAAGTTAGGTTTGACCATTAATGTTTCTTTAAAAAAAGTAAGGTCCAATTATATAGTTCCTACTATCTTGCCCCACACATTCAAAGACCAGCGATGCTGATGATCTATTCTTCTAATAGCGTGAGGATTCGTATTGTCCTAATAATGGAAATTATGCCTGTTCACAAAACCATTTTTGTAAAAGGTTGCTTTGTCGGTCATCAAAATGTGTTTAAAGAAATCATTGTCCTGTCCTAATCGTTCCAGTGCACACTGGGAGAATTCCAAGCGTCTTTGAAAATAATTTGCATTCAGCTCTTGAACTAGTTGAAAATGGTATGGATGAAATTTATTTTTTCGAATAATCTTGGAAACACTAGTTTGACGAATACCTAAATCAGCACAGAAGTTTCTTGTGCTAACGTTTGGATTTTCCACTACACTGGTTTGTACCACAAATACGTTCTCTTCGTTTATAACCCTTTTTCTCGTTCTTTTGTTTCGCATTGTACATGTCCTGTTCTTTCAAATCTTTCTTTGAGTGTTTCAAATATTCTTGGATCAGGATGCTTGCGCTTAGGAAATCGTTGTTGATAAATTCTGGAAGCAAGAGATGAATTTCTTTCACCTTCGCCCAAAGCGTAGACCATGTCAATACATTCATCTTGTGAAAATTTCATTTTTCACACTAAACTGAGGAACTAGTGAATGACGTTTAAGCCAAACATCAGGAATTATAAATCGCAGGCCTACTGGATGCCATTTTTACACTTATTGCCATATTATAAAATTGTGATTTTAAAAACTCGAATAAGAAGTAAACCTTTGTCCATTAGTGTTTATTGGACCATATTGTCAACAAGACATTTACGATTTGTAAATATTCAAAGCAAAAGTCGTGATTATTTTATTAATTTTGCAACAAATCTTAAATATTTCAAGAACGCGTAACGTTAGGTTTATTACATGCTTAATAAAAAAAGTAAGAGAATTAAAAACAGAACACGATGACATGATAAAATACAGGGTGTTCTATTTAAAAAACAAAAGTTACGGTCATTTCAAATTTGCAAAAATTGACCATATTTTGTAAACACCCAGTATGGTATAATCCGGAAGTATGAAGGTCAAAAGATAGAGCAAGGTCTTGTTTACCCGTCTGCCAAACCTTACAGTTCTACTGTTAATATTAAAGTCTTCAGAACAATTTAAGTAAAGGTATAAATTTTCACTTTTTTAAAGAAAAAATGTTCTAACCAGACAACGACACAAAATAAATTTAAAAACGAATTACCGTTTTTTAGCATTCAACAAGACAAACAATAATAAAATTAAATAAATATAGGGTTCCATTTAACAAAACAAAGCTGAGTCCGGTCCTGCAATTATGGAACACCCTATACGGATGAAACTATTTTTATACGATGCACATCTAAGTCGGATATAGGTCGGCGCTATAACATTTCTTTATTTTTAATAATAAAGCCAGGATCTTCCGACTGCGCACTAATGACTCACCCTATATATATATATATATATATATATATATATATATATATATATATATATATATATATATATATATAAGGTACCTTAGACAAAATAGGAAGGATAGGCAACAAATACAATATACGCACTATCTTCAAATTCGACTCAGGGGAATACTAATCAAAACCAAACCACTCAATGAGGATCAAAATTTCAAGAATTGTGTATACAACCTATCATGCGAATGCGGCTGACCATACATAGGGGAAAGCAGTAGAGCACTCAAAGTGAGAACACAGGGACATAAGAACAACGTCCGCAAGGGCGAAACCGAAAAATCTGAAATCGCCGAACATGTCTTGAACGAAGACCACCCCATCCAATGGGATAACATAGAGTTAGTGGCAATGAGCGAGAGCACAACTCGCCGGAAACTCAAGGAAGCCACATACATCGTACTAGCAGAAAATGCAATAATACAAGCTACTGTGGAAATGAAACCCAGATGGATTCATACTATATATACTACAGACTAGTAAGTGAAAGATACCAAGTTCGAATCTGAGAGTAGTCAAGTGCTTGGTAAATAATCATAACATGTATTCGACTCAAGTCCTTCTCAGGACTAAGCCTGATGACGGAAGCAGCCCGCTTCCGAAACGTCGCGCTCAAAAAACAAAAACTGTGGAAATAGGCCGATCAACTCAACTAATATCAAACCACAGTTACAAAACACTTATAATACAGAAGCCACTCAAGACTAGTTTACGTAGGTGGACTTGCGGCTGGAGGGACGCAAGGCTGCCAGCCCTATCCTCACCAGTTGCGAGGCCCCACGCCTGCCAATTTGACTGGTCTTCCATCCAGTCACTTATCCCTTGGGGTAGACCTAACCTAACCTAAAGAGCGCCTCAGAGAGAAATTCGGTGAAGTGTCCCTTGTACACTTATCGACGACGTAGGCACTACCGACGTAGTGTCCGTCGGCGATGTGGGCATGGTCGGCGTCCCTTGTACACTTGTCGGCGATGTGGGTACTATCGGCGTAGAGTCTCTATAAATTTTTTTTCTAATAGTCTGCGTTGTGGCTACGTTCGGCTTCGTGTCCCTCGTACATTTGTCGGTGATGTGGGCACTATCGGAGTAATGTCCGTCGGTATAGTGTCCCTAGTCGGCGATATGGACCTTCAAACAATCGTGTCAGTTTAGTGTCCCGGACCCTATAAAGTTACTTTATTTGTAAATGGATTTTAAACAAAATTTGACAGATCCGTGATGAGTAATACAATGAAATTTTGTTGTGTTTGTTGATTATATTGCATATTTAAGTATTTTTAATTATCGGTTAATTGTAAATTCTGTCTAACAATTCTGAGTTTTAATATTGGCTATAATGGCGTGTACTCTTATAAATCCACTGTTTTATTACTGCTAGGTTCTGTTGGATTTGTTTTTGTTGTGGGACTTTCAGTATTATCCTTTTTATAGGGTGTTGTGGGTGACATATGTAACTGTTAAAATGATGTAAACATCGAAAACGGTTTTAAATATTTTGAAGAACACAACAAACAATTAATCATTTATATGATTTTTATGTTGGTATTGGTCCCGTCATTAATACTCCCTCAATTCCCATTTTCACAATAAAACCACCCAGTTTTAAATTTGTGACAATTTTGTGTGTAAATTCAGGTAGTGCAAAATATTAATACCATCTTGCCTTATAACCAATTTCAGACAACATAAATAAAACGTTAAATTACTAAAAATCGAAATACAGAACCTAAATACAAAATTCGATATTATAAAATGCAAATTACACTGGCACAAATAACCAATTTAATTACGTCGATTTCGATGAATAAAACTTTAAGTTCTGAACAAATAAGGACTGTTTTCCACTGAACATTCAAGTAATACTAACCAATCATCTGTATCACATAAAGAACTATAAAAACGGACATTACATCCATAAAACGCTATAATTCTTGAATTAATATCCATTGCTTTGTTCATTATCATATCATTATAAGGTACACTGTAAAATTATATAGATATGCTCATAACAGCGACTTTTAGCAGGTGCAACGAATGAAAATTGCCATATCGACTTAAAGCTCAAAATTATTAGTTGAACTCAGAAATTTAGTTTAGTTCACTCACCCTCCTCGTTTAGAAAATCTAAATGAATCAAAAGAAAAATGAGTTTATTTTGAACAGTGTAGGAAATATAATACGGCATAAACAAAGAAAACTGCTATAAGCAGGTAGACTAGGTAAATTTCAAAAATAATCATAAATATATAATATGTGTGTTCGGTTTCTGAATTCTTATTGTTACTAGAACGATTCAGACGGTTGTTATTACCAAAGAGCAAAGGGAAGAAGACAGTTATTGCTATTTACAACCATCCCTCGTGTATCCAATATGCTGGTATCAACATCGATATTTTAAATTTGAAGAATTTTTAGTAATATTTATTTGATCGTTATTTTTTTATAGATACCCTTCTGTCCTTATACATTCTTAAATTTTAATTACCTATTTAAATCAAATGAAGGAATTTAATTAATTATTAGTCCTGTCGTCATTCTTAGCATTCTGGTAATTAATTAATATGCAATGATTAAAATTATGTACACTTCAATGATGTTTATTATTTGACTTAAGTAGTTTATAAAGCTCTAAATTAAATTTTTTTCAATTGAGACGTTTACGTATGCGACAGTATCTCCTTTTACGCAATTTACTCTCAGTAAAAGCAAGTTGAAGATTTTACGAGCCCTTTAAATGCATTAAAGTTGTCACCTATTATATATAAATATTGCTAAAATGATTTTATTATTATTATGCAACACCTAGGACTGAAATTAATTACAAAAATATGCCCTAAACATTTTCAGCAAACTATCAATTGATTAAAACTTATTATTAATTTTATTAAATTCGTAAATAAAAAGTTTACCTCGATTAGGATTTGCACCTACATCTACTTTGCTAGAGTACCGCTCTAACCAGCTGAGCTGGTACCACGATAGAAGAGATAATTAGTGGATTTTTAATATCTTGATAATACGTCGTAATTTGCTAATGTTTTCAAAATATTTTATTTATATATGTATTTTATGTAAAAAATGTGAGAATGTATGCAACTGGTATTTGAAAAACACATGTTAGGGTGTGCCTAGCAGGTGTACGCTTAAAAGAATGCGTTACTGAATGGGCCTAACCAATCATTGGAATTTCTTATGCGCCGGTTCTTATATAAAAGTGTCACTAGCTTAATAAGGAATTGTGTCGATGGAGACCGTGATCAAAAGGTATATTTGTTTGTTACTTGGAAACTCGAGAGCTACATGTAGGGTTGTTACGGATGAATGCATATTTTTAAAATTAAGGTGTGCAATAATAAAATGAAACTGTTCCAACGTAAATTAATGTTTCTTGTTTTTATGTTAATTTTGAAAAATGGGGGTTGATTGCGGGAGTAAAGATAGTTAGGTTTGAAATCAGGGGAAAGTTAGTTACAGTTAGAGTGTCAATCAAATCGGATAGATTTTTAGTTGATTACAAACCCCCATTGTAAACAGTTTGTCTTTAAAATATTTCGTGCGTGTACATTTTCTTTTGAATTAGCCAATACTAATTTGTTTTTTCTTTCGGGGTTAGTATGTTTTTCAAATATTAATCTATAAATAACAGACACCCTTTTAAACCGCGTAGGTTAACGGCTTGTGTCTGTGATCAACTAAAGGAATGGCTATTCAAATGTCAGTAGGCATTTTTAAACAAAATTAAAGCTCGCAGAAAATCATTTACGAGCCTAGATAACATATTAAATATCAAACATTGCCTTGCAAAGGTATCTTATTCGCACGCGGTCTCATTAAGCTGAAACCTGTTAAAATAAAAGAAAGTACAGGGCTCCTTTATTCTGGTATTGGAGTGCATTGCTGTTTGTTGTTTATATTTATATTTGTGTAGAGGTGCGCTGATGGACGGGTACATGATACCATTTTGGTTACTAATTGTAAAAGGCAATTACCAAGTGAGTACACACTCCAGAGATCAGATAACTATTAAACACCTTGAATTTTATTTTTATTGTTTTTATTGTTGTATAGATGAATGTGTAACCTGAGAAAGGAGCACTGTATTTTTCTAACGCCCTAAAATGTATATATCGGTCACGATGTTGTGATCTATTTATGACTTACCCTCATAGGGCTTTATTTTAATGAGTTTTTTTTGTCAGTTGTTAGGTAGAATTACTTGCCTGCGAGCTGATTTCTCTTTGTATGTGATTTATTGTAATTTGACATGTATTTTGTGCTTTGGTGGTCACTGAACAATTGGGCACGTGTAAATTCCTGGTCTGTTTTCTTTTGTCCTTGCCTTTACCTTCTTATCACTTGTGCAATTCTACTGTAGTTGTATTTTATATGTACTCTAACTTGCCTTATTGTTTTATGTGCTTATTTACTTCAAGACCGGCATGATTGGTTTAGTATTACGATTTTTATTATGATTTTTATTTTGATTATTTATGACCCAATTGTCAATTATCCCTTGGTTGTCCATAAGTATGTGCCATTCTTGCTTATCAAACACCACTCCATTACTCTTAGATCCACCAAGTTTCATAACTGGTTCAAAGCTGAATTGGGGTGACAGACCGACACTAACATACTTCGATTTACTTTTATTTAAAGAATACTGCACATTGTTAATTAAAACATCACGACATCCACTTGAATTCATAACACTCACAGTCTTCACCTTTTCTACCACTTGACGTAATATGTTCTCCATTACACACAATACTGGTTTCACATGTACTCTCTCTGCATTTATATCCTAATTTTCCCACTATTTCTACCGCCAGGGTTACCTGCTTCACCTTGACCGCCACACTGCACGTTACTTCAGCAATTCTACCGGTTCAAGGCCGTCATTCACGGTGTTTCTGAAAGGTTGGCGAGATCTCACCAATCACTTCAAGGATGTCTCCTTCACCTTTCCGGCCCGCCACATTTTCAAGGTTTCCCATTATCAAGGTTCACTCAAGTACAATATTCTTCATTCTCACGTTTACCACTATTCCAAGGTTCTCATTTTCAAGGTTTAGACGCCCTCAAGGTTGTCACAACCTCAAGGTTCCCACACATACAATGTTCTCTACCTCTCATGTTTACCACTTTTCCAAGGTTACACAATGCCGATATCGATCATGTCATTCTTCAAGGTTAACTATACATATGTGTTTACAAGGTTTTTTCTTTCTTTAAAAGTAGGGATAACTACACATGTAGTATCGTGGTATTTCAACCAGTGCTAGTATGTCTGCTAGCCCAGTATAGAACAATTGGGATGATAGGTAGTGCTATCAACCATTATCACTTTTTAATCTAAGTGTGCGGCAAGCATGTGAACTAATTCCCAACTGGGTGCAATTTGAAAAAAAAAGGGCTACTGCCATCTACGACATTAGAAGCATTAAAGAATACATATAAAAATGTGCATTAGAATACTGAATGGTTTGCCAACCCAGATAAAAGAATTCGCTACTTCCACCATCATGCATTCATGGGTAATTTGGAATATTACTCACACACATTTGCTTTTCATACTCGTTATCATCTTGCTGGTCATATTCATTTATGCTATGACTGCTACAAAGCATTGCAACCAAGTGAATACCGAGTTATTGACAACATACACATATGGATAGATGGGTCGCAATTTACCACATATCACACCAAGAATGCTGGTGCTTATCGTGTAGAGCGCCCCTAACAATGCTGCACGAGATATATGAAGATGATTCATGCATATTTTGCGGAGAAGTGTATTATTTGGACAATTAGTTTTTTTTTATAATGTATATATTGTATATAATAAATTATTTCCTGTTGGTATCTTACTGGGTTCTACGGCGAGAAGATGTGCGACGTGATACCAACATTTTATTATTCTCAGTTATTTCGATATACGTTTACTTACGTATCGAACATGGTCTGGAGTTCACTCACCTACATCGCTTGCAGCAGCAGGGTTCATTTCTATATCTTCCGACGATAGGATTGAATGCTTCATGTGTGGAGTTCGAATAAACCAATGGCGGTCATCTGACACTCCGCTACAGGAGCATCTCCGATGGGCACCACACTGCACGTACGCTCAATTACTTGCACCACGTCCCCGCAGGTCTAATGATACAGAAGTGGAAAGTACCTTTTGCAATTGTACGAAATCAAAATGTTTTATCCCTAGAAAAAATTACATATCTGGATCATACACTAATTACATTTGTACATACAACAAATAAATATATTAGCATACCATTATCTTTTTTTAATTTGGTTCTAAGTGTGATATCAGAGAAGTGTAAAAAATTGCATGAGTAAGCCTTGAAAAAGTGAGATGTCTATCTGAGTAGGTAGGGTGCGCAAATAGCCTTGTGAATGTGTTGAGTGTTAGTGACCTTCGTATTTTTTACACCTTACAGTGTGTTATTCTTAGAAATGTGCGACCTTGGGAAAGTTCTATATAAACATGACCTACTTATGGCGTAACCTTGGGCGGATGGGACCTAGAGATTGTAGTAACTTTGGAAATGTGGGATCTTGGAAATGTGGTGTATTCCAAAAGTCTCCAATCTTACCTACTCCTATCTAATTCAGATAGCACAACGTACCTACCACTAGACAGCCACTTCGATTGATCAGATTTGAGGTTTGCGAGTAATTAAATTAATTTAACTAATTTTAATGTGGTCTAAATGAGGTCTATTGTAAACTGAACACTAGACACAGTCTAAATCGAGTCTAGCTATAGTTTAATGCTTAGATAGAATTTAAGGTTTAGTAGAGTAGAATAGATAGCGTTTAAAGTAATTCGAAACAGGTCTTAAACAATTTAAAACATAGCCTTAATAGAGTTTAAAAGTATAAACGAAATCTAAACGTGTCACCTTGTATAAATTTTAAGGATTATACGGTAGATAGTTTGTTTTGTTCTGCTTCTTTTTAATATCGAATTTAAAAGAGTTTAAATTTTCGTGAGATTTTATTTGATCACATTTTTTTTGGGCTTGGAGACATTTGTCAATTGAATTTTTATTAGTAAAATTACGTTTCACTCACAGGTGACACACGCGTTACTATTAGATTGAGTTTTGCGTAGATAGGTGTCCTAGTTATTTTATGTTTTAGGAATTTAGTTAGTTGGAAAAGAGAAATATTTAAGATAGATTTCCTCGATAAAATTCCAGGGAGTTGATATTGTAATCACATAAATTTATTTGAGCTACAAGGAGTACTGAAGAAGAATAATTTAGCGATATCATTTTGGTCGGTTACTAGGAAGCGGACTTCGCAGTTGCACCATGATGTAATTTCTTTCTCTCGATTATTTCGTGTTTAGTATCATTTTTACTGAGCTTAAAATTTGAGCGATTCTTTTTTGATGGTTGGCTATTGAAGCTTTGAGTAAGATGGAATGGGTTATAAGAGAAGATGGCGAATTCTGAATATGATAGTAATTAATTCTGTTAGAGATGACGTAGAGAGCATTGTTTGCGGTGATCGCAACATATGCGAGAGGGGTTGTTATGGGGTGAAATAAGTTATTACATACTGGGGGTGTATCGATTTACCGTAAAGTAAGTGATCTCTGTTTCCAATAAAAGGGATAATATATTGGTTCACCACATCCCCGAGTTATTTTCTATTGTGTATCGTTTGCCTAGGATAACAAGATTTGGACATAGATAGGGTGTTCGTGTTATTCGAAGCGCTTAACATGTTCTATGGACCTGTTGTTACGCATTTTTTTTTTTGGATTCCTGTTGAAAAGGTAGTTTTACGTATGGTGCGCAGTGCATACAAACAAAATACAAACTCGCTGTAAATATAAAAGCTTTTCGTTCATTTCATAATTTTAAATTAATAAGTGATATTCAGTACTTGTACATAGTAGAGTAATCAAGTTTTATGGAAGTTTAAGTAATAGTGTAACGCACAACCAATTGTACGATCAATCAAGACGTATTGAAAAGAGAAGTATTCACCAGTTGAGTCATGTTTAAAGTTCGAGTTTCTACATCAACTATACTGTCGTCGCGGTCGGGGCCACCGTATAGATATCCTAGGTGTCTGTGTAACAAAGAGTGTGTTCCGAATACAAGGTAGACTTTTTTTGTATTTTGTTTGCAGTGGTTGACAAATTTTAATAAATTCTTGTGTATTACATTTTTTTGTTGTATATGCCGACATTTGAATACGCTGATTTTTGACATTCACGTTTGATTTTCGTATCGATTAACCTTTAGTGCATGTGTATTCATTCGTATTATGATTCAAAATTTATCTGTGTGTGTTTTATTTATTATACTAACGGATTTGTATAGAAATTGTATGTGGTTATACGTTGCAGTGAGAATGCAATTTTTGTTATAATCTTTTGTTATTTTGGTTTTTCAAATTTACAGTAATTTTAGTAAAGAGGCCAATACTGACACCAGCTGGTATCACAGCCTTTAGATAACTAGGTGATGAAATTTGAGATCAATGTTTTGATTTATGTAGCAATTGTGATAACATTTCGATGATGATGTTTTTTGTTACCGTTATATTAAGTAATTCTGTTCAAAAGTTTACATTGTTTATTGAATTTTAACGTAACTTTTAAAGGTTTAATGCAATATTTTTCTTGGATTTGAGCAGATTTTAGGACGAATTGATTTAATTATGACTGGTTGTAAATGAAATAAAGTGATTTACATTTTCTGAGTAAAAATTCATTGAAAATCAGAGTTGATCGAACAGCTGTTTGTTTTCTTTGGTGCATACGAGGGCTCTGCGAATAGTCGCAACATTTTGAATTTGTTTTTAAGGAATCAACATACCGATTGTGGACATCAGTGATGGGCATGATTGCCAAAAGGTAAGCAGTTTGTAATTTATTTGAAAATGAGCTGTATTTTTCTCGAATTTGGGTATTACATCTCGATATCGCCGTTTAATATATTTTCGGGTTTTACAAATTTTCCACCAGGCTTAATTTTGTTATAGTGACGTATTTTGTGTTTTAAATGAAATAACTAATATCGTATTTTCATTTATTTTTGGTTACTTGGGATAACAATTTTTGCGTTGACGTTTATCGAGATTTTAGGGGAGTTTTGAGTTTTATTCTCGCAATTTTACGGCTTTTACATAAAGCTTAAAATTTTATTGGAATTTAGGTGAACTTCGCGTAGATATTTTTGGAAAACAATTTTAGTAGAAAAGTAGTTTATTTTTGAGTGAACGTTTAGGTTTCCTGTTAGGCCAATCTAAGATCTGTTCATGTCGTTTTCCCGCTATAAATGTGTTGAACAGGTGGCGCTTTTTTGACAATTTTTGCCCGAATTTGACGTTTTTGGAGTTGTGACAAGTGCCCTTTTACAACATTAAGTAAGAACCAGGCCCATACTACTGAGCTATGCAGTGGCACAAATTGTCCTTACGGGCAGGATGCTCTAGTGGGTATTTGGCCTGCAACAAAGGCTAGATAAAGTCCAAACAGTCTAAAAACGGATTAAATTTAATTTAAATTGATTTGAGAAAGAGACTAAATAGGGTCCAAATTCCTTAGATTACTGTCGAAGTGCAATAAATAGAATCTCGATAGAGTGTATAATCTCTATACTGTCTAGTTACAGCCTAAACTGGCCCTTAATGGTGCCTGAATGCGTTAGGTATCAAATGTCATTGACAGCCTTAGGAGAGTCTAAATAAAATCTAGTGCAATTTAAATTCACCAGATATTTTTAGATAGAGACCAAATAGTGTCAGTCTAAACCTAACCTAAATGATATCAAATAAGTAAAATAAAATAGTACCAAATAAAGCCTAGAAAGACTTGTATATAATCGAAACGGAACCTAAACAGGGTAAGTACATCCGAATTCTATAAATTAGGTATACTCGTCTCTAAACAGAGTCTAAATAGGCTAAAGAGTCTAAATAGTATCTAAATGTGGTAATAATACATCATAAACGATGTTTACGTTAGGTCTCAATAGGTTTACATATAGTCTAAATAAAATCAAAGTAGAGCCCAAATGGGGTCTCAATAAAATCTGCGTGGAGTCTAAATAGAGAATAGAGTGTAAATAGGTCTTAATAGTCTATAATAAATTAAAAGAATCTAAAGGATGTAACAAGGCCAAAGTGTCGAAACAGTTAAAAGCTTCCAAAACGTTTACAGTTTAAAAAATCCTAAAAGTCCAAAACATTCAAAAGTTGTAAAAAGTCCAAAAAATTTAAACAGTGTAAAAATACCAAAGTCCAAAAAGTCTAAAGTACGAATAGTCCAAATAATCGTGAAGAAGTCAGGGTCTAATCAAACCAAAGAGTTTTAGAGATCTAGAGAGTTTAAAAAATTCAGGGTTCAAAATATTCGAAAAGTTCAAAAGTCCAAGTCTGATTTCAATAAGTCTAGAGAGCACGAGATCTAAACATTTTTATGAAGTCCATGAACTAAAACAGCTTTAAGAATCTAGAATCTACACAGTCCAAGAATTCTAGTATAATCAAAGTGTTTAAATAGTCTAGTCAAAAATTCTAAAGACTCCAAAGTATCCAAAGAGTCAAATGAATCTACATAGTTGAAAGAGTACATATTTCAAAGTCCAAAGAATATATAGAAAAATTCAAAAAGATATAAAGGTGTGCAAAGGGTCCGGAGGGTCCCAAGTGCAAATACTCTAAGCAGTCTTATAACGCAAAGTTCCAACGAGTACAAGGAGTACAAACAGGCTAAAGAAGTCAAAGAGTCTAGAGGGTCAAAAAAGTTCAAAATGCTCAGGGTTACAAGAAGCCAAAGGATCTAAAAAGTCTTAAGAGTTTAGAGCCCAATGAGTATAGAAAACACCGAGTTAAATAAGTCCACAAGGTCAAAAGGATACAGACATTAAGAGTTCAAAGTATTCCAAAAAGCTCAAAGTACAGAGTGTAAAAGCCCAAAGGCTTAAATCTATTAGTGACCTATTGAGCATCAATATTGTTAAAATGGTTTTATTATTATTATTGTTACACCTAGGACTGAACGCAATTACAAAGAAAATTGCTTAAACATTTTCAGCAAATTACCGATTGGTTAGTCAATCATCAGTAGAAGTTCAAGTTACACAAGTGTAATTTAGTGACGTTCACACCCCATACGCAAAAGAATTTTAACAGTGACAAATGCGACAATCAATAAAAAAATTATTCAAAAATAAATCAGTCACAAGACATACAGTTGGTAAAGCATTTACTTCCAAATTTAAATACAGAGTAAATACTTTAAATACACTGGTGGTGTATACAATGGACTGGCTTAAATAAATCTAAATGTAGAGTGCTTACAGGGTCAATACGGCATTTGGGCATATAAAAAGGTAAACTTTCACCATTATCATACATAATTAAAATATTTAGCTATTAGATTTTTAAACAGTGCATTTTTATATTAATATTTTATATAAATGGATAACAATTACAGTTATCGTCCTCAGTAGGTGGTAATATCTATAAGAATTGCTTGAGTTGTTAAAAAAAATTTATAAAATACGAAAAAGATGAAAACTTAAACATAAGCAATTGGGTAGATTCTAAGTAGAACAGATTAATACTACAACTCAAAAAGGATAAGTATAGGGTAGCCTAAATTGACTCTAAATGGTTCCTGAACACGTTAGATATCAGATATTACCAAATAAAGTCTTAGTAGAGTCTAAATAAAGGCTAACGTAATTTAAATTCATTAGATATACAGTGCTAATAGCGTCAGTCTAAGTTTAACCTAAATGATATCTTAATTAGAGTCCAAATAGTGCCTAATAATGTCAAATAAAACCTAGACAGACTTGGTATATAATCGAAACAGAACCTAAATAGAAATATAGTCTAGAGAACCTAATAATCCAAACACACCAGATAAAATCTAGTTAGGGAATGAACGCGGCCTGAAACTGAAGCTAGATGTAGTATAGAACTTAACTTAGGTGTAAATGGGTCCTAAATAGAATATCCAGCCTAAATAATGTTTGAATGGATTGTAAGTATAGTACAAACCGAATACATATAGAATCTAAGTAGGGTCTAATTATTTTCTAATTGGGGAAAGTACATCCATATGCTATAAATTGGGTATAGTCGTGTCTCAACAGAACCTAAATCGCCTTAGTCTAAATGGTACACAAATATGGTATTACTATGGTCCAGATTTTAAATGGTAGCTAAATACAGTCTAATATCTTTACATATAGTCTAAGTAAAATCAAAGTAGAGTCCAAATGGAACCTAAATAATGTGTACGCGGAGTCTAAATAGGAAATAGAGAATAAATAGGACTTAATAGTCTATAATAAATTTTAACAAATTGTCGATTGATTATTCATTGTTTTACTGTTTTAAATTGGTGTGAGCACTAAAAGTAACAAAGGTTTAGTGACATTAACACTTTACGAAATTAAATAATTAGTAAATTAGATCATTTAAATTCAGCAATATTTATTTTTATTTACGTTACCTATCATTGCCAAAATCATTATAAATTACGACAATTAGTAACAAGTAATGACTAAAGAACACTCAACTAAAAGCTCTAAACAAAGAGCGAAGCGACGCGTTTGTTGTTCTATTTAATTATTAATCATTTTTTATATTATAGACATTGCGCGTGTTGATGATTAAAATTTCTTTTTGTAGTTTATTTAAAACTGACAATTTAAAAGAAACAAATTTTGTCCACGTCTGCGAAATGGAAACAATTATGTAACGTTGTTGTCATTCTAATGATAAAACATATTTAGGTGAAGGTTTAGAAAGTTGTGAACGTGTACACAAACTATTTAGTCTAAATAAAGCCAAGATACTTAATAAATATAGTTTTAATAACACCTAATGTCACAACACCGTCTAGATAAACTGAGTGGAACATAAACGGACTAAATAAAGTCCAAAGAGAGTCTAAGTAGAACCTAAATAGAGTCTAAACAGCTATACAGGATGAAAACAGACCTATGGTCAAATACAATATAAGTACATTAGATAGAGTTTAAATAAAATCTAAACAATGTCTGATACAGTCTAAACACATTAAATATTGTTTAAATTTCGTCTGAATAAAATTAACGTAAAAAATAAATACGTTTGACCTACAGTTCAGATGCAGTCTAAATTTAGTCTAATTAGTACCCAAGTATTGTCAATAAGCCTAAATCAACTTGGAACAGAATCAAAATATATAGTCTCAACAGAGTTTAATAAAGTCTAAATACATTGATTATGTATGGATTGAGCCTATATGGAATTTGAATATAGATTAGATAGTCCATATTAATTTTAAGTTGAGTCTAAACTGTCTCTAAATAAGACGTAACTAAAGCTAAGTAAACTGTGAATACTCCTAATAACCCAAATTGTGCTTCGAGTCAATAGAGAGTTTAAACCAAGTCCAAGTCTAAATGTAATGGAAATTAAGTCTGGATAAAATATAAACAAAATCTAAATAAAGTTAGTATTAGGTCTAAATAGACTCTAGGTAGCCTTAATCGAGTCAAAGTATTATTTAAATAACACCGAAATTATCTAAATAGTCGCATAAAGTCTAATTGTACTACATAATGTATAAATAATGTCTAAATTGAGACAAAGTTAGATTCAAATAAAGTCTATACAGCATTTCAGAGGGTAAGTGGTCGCTAGATAGATAGAGTTTAAGTGATATCTAACTCGCGTCCAAATAGAGTAAACAGAACGTAAATGCTGCGAATAAAGAAAATAGCAGCTCGAACACCAATCCAACGAGATCAAAGAAACCATTCGAAATCGACTGAACGAACAAGACTTTGATAAATACAACTACCAGAAGTAAATATTCAAAGACCAATGCAATTCACAAGGAAATTCAGTAGAGGAAACTAGAAAAGCAAATGAAGGAGAAGAAAGTACCAACCAACATCAATCGCAAAAACACTGTTATAAACATCTCTAACCGACAGTTGAACGAGAACGAAAGGAATGTTCTGGACAAAGGCCTGAACTATACGATAATGCCGAGGTATATTCCGAAAGTAGATTTAATAACCGCAGTTAAAGACACAGACATGAAGTTAGATCCTGAAGAAGCCGAAGAATGCAGAAGTAAGGTTAGATCAGTCTTAGATTCATCTATGCGAACTAGAACTAACCTCTCCAGCCTAGAAATACGACCTGACACTGCACTGACAGAATATAAGGGGGAGTTCTTCGATCTCCAGAGAACCAGACTTATCCCACATTACAGCAAACCCCCGCATGTGTACGGCCTACCAAAGATCCATAAGCAAGTAATTCCTCTGAGACTAACTGTGAGCTCGAGAAATGCACCTTGTTGCCCATTAACACACTATCTGCTAGATATCTTCACACCCTTATCGGGAAAAACCGACGGTATGGTCAAGAATACGCAACACTTCGAGGACACCATCAGAAACCTTCAACCAAACCACGAAGAAATACTGGTAAGCTTCGACATCGTGAGCCTATTCACACATGTGCCCGCCCAAAAGGCACTAACATAAGGGACAGGCTGGAAAAGGATAAACGTTAGACTAACGCACACAACTCTCGGTAAACAGAATAATGGAACTTCTGACAATATGAATTAGAACTACATATTTCCAAGTAGAGGACAAATTTTACCAACAAGAGTTTGGGATGGCTCAGGTGAGCACTCATAGCGAGCAATATGGAAAAATTTGAAGACCAAGCTATATCCGAATTCATGGAAAAACCAAGGATGTGACTTAGATACTTGTACGATACTTTCGTAGCTTGGCAACACGGCAAGCATAAGCTAGATGAATTCCTAGATCATCTAAATAGCCGCGCACTCTACATAGAACTCACAATAGAATTGGAGTCGAAAACTGCCATTCCTAGATGTACATGTACACAAGAATGGCAATACTTTCCCGACAAGTGTATACATCAAACATACCCACAAGAGGAGTACCTACACTACAACTACAATCACCACAAAAGCGTGAAGATAATGGAATTTTATTACTTTTAAAGCTTTTATGCATTATTTTATGGATTTTTTGAAAAAACCCAATATGCTTGCAAAAACGAAATTCAAATATTTAACAGTCTGCGAAAATGTAAAATTAATGGAAAAAGAATTGTGTACACACGAATCGCAACACCTTCACTACAAGTGTATACAGGAAACCCACCTACACGGGGAGGTACCTACACTACAACTCCAATCACGACAACAGCGTGAAGTTAGGCGTAGCAATATGCTTGTACGGTAGAGCGGAAACAATTTGCTCTAAACAAAGGGGCCTGGACAAAGGAAAAGAAAACGTCGCTAAAACACTCAAAGAAAATGACTACCCCAATGTAACACCTAACCTAAACAGGGAAAGGGTAACCGAAAAAGAAGAACCCAAATATACAGCGATAATACCATATATACAAGGTAAAATATGAAGGATAGGCAGCCAGGCATGCACTGCCTTCAAATCGATCAGAACGCTCGGGGGAATACTAACCAGAACCAAACCACACGGTGAAGATCAGAATTCCAAGAATTGTGTATACAACCTACCATGCGAATGCGTCAGAGCATAAGCATAAATAAGAGAGAGCAGTAGACCACTCAAAGTGAGAACACAGGAACATAAGAACAACATCCGCCAAGGCTAAACAGAAAAATCAAAAATCGCCGAACATATCTGGAACGAAGACCACCGCATGTAATGGGATAACATACAGATAGTGGCAAAAGACGAGAATACAACTTGCCGGAAACTCAAAGAAACGACACATCGCACTAGCAGAAAATCTAATAAGCCAAGCTAGTGTGAAAAAAACCCATATGGACTCGAAACAAAGGAGCCGAAAGAAACCAAATTATCTAAAATTACAAACTGGTACAAAATCTCCAAAGTCGATATATTTAAAAAGTCAAGTTACGGTACAAAGAATCTAACAATCTAATGCACCTAAATAATTCAGTGCCTAAATAGTCAGAGTCCAATGAATCAGAAATATCCAAAAATTCCATGAAATACAAGGAGAGTAAAGTTTCCAAAGAACGCAAGGGGTGCAAGGAGCCCAGAGTGTAGAATTGAACGAGTCCAAGTGGTCCAAAAAGACCAGTAACCAAACAGTTCAAAAATTTCAGAAATACCAGAGCCCAACGAGCCCAATATTCATGCTCCGAAGAGTGAAAAAGTTCAATTAGTCAAAAGAACACAGAATCCGAAATTTCCAGAGTTTAATGAGCCCAAACAGTCCCCAGAATCCAAAATCTAAACTATTCAAAAAGTCGAAAGTATTTAAATGGTCCATAGTCAAAACGTTTTGAGTCCAGAATCCAGAGCCCAAAAGGCCCAAAGAATCCAAAGAGCCAAACAGGTTTAATAAGTTAATAAGAGTCGAAAGAGTTAAATGAATTTATAGAGTCTAACGGCTACAAATAGTTAAAAGTCCAAACGGAACCCAAGAGTGCATAGAGAAAAAACTCGGAGTTTAAAAAAATGTTCAACGGGTCTAGAGAGTACCAAGTACAAATTAACAAAAACGCAAACAGCGCAAAGAGTCCAGAGTGTAAAGTTGAAAGAGTCTAAAGGATCCAAAAAGACCAAAGTGTCCAAACAGTTGAAAGGTTCCAAAACGTTCAGAGTTCAATGAGCACAATGACCCAAGGGGTAAAAAGTTCCAAAATTTCAAAACGTCGGAATAGTCTAAATAAAGAGACCAAAGCACAAGTAGTTTAAAGAGTTCAAAATATTCGGAATAATTGTAAAAAATCCAGGGTCTAAAGAAACTAAAGAGCCGTAGAAGTGCAGCATGTTTAACGACTCATTGTCCAAAAATCGGAAGAGTTTAAAAAGTCTAATGAGCACGAGGTCCAAACAATCCCGAGTTCAATGGGCACAAATGGTTTCAAGACTTCAGAATCTAAACAGTGCAAAAGTTCAGTAAGTCCAAAGTTTTAAAGAGTCTATAGTCAACCAGACCAAAGTCCAGAGTCCAAGCAAACTAAAGAATCCAAAGTATAAAGAGCCTAAAGCGCACAGAATCCGCTCAAAAAAATTTAATAATCCCAAAGAGTTTAAAGAGTGAAATGAATCTACATATTCGAAAGAGTACAGAGTACAAAGTCAAAAAATACTCAAGAGTGTATAGAGGAAAATCCTAAAGCGTCTAAAAAATACCCAACGGGTTCAAAGGTTCCAAAGTACAAATAGCCAGAATCAAAAAATTCCAACGAGTACAAAGAGTCTAAAGTAGTCAAAGAGTCCAGAAAGTACAAAGAATCCAAAAAGTCAAAAAGCCTAGAATTTAATTAGTTCATATATACCAAAAAATCAAATAAATACACAATGTCGAAAGATTCAATGAGTTAAAGCTCTCCTACAACTTCAAAGGGTACAAGGAGTTCAAAGAAATGAAAAATTCTAAGGAATACAAAAAGTTCACACAGTCCAACGAATCGGAATAGTGCAAAAAACTCGGAGTACAGATTCTAAAGGCCCCAAAGAGTTAAACTCAACTCACCATTCAAAGTTACCACAGTCTAAGAGTCTCGTAACCCCAGTGTCTAAGTAGTCTAATTCCAAAGAGACTGAATAGTCCAAAGAGACCAAAAATTCAGAGTACAAGCAGTCCGAAGAATTCTAACAGCCTATACTTCAAAGGGCCAGAGTCGAGAAATCCTAGATAGTCCAGAGAATCCAAATAATCCGAAAAGATAAAAAATGTAGAGTTCGAAGAGATCAAATGGCCTAAATAGTCTAGTGAATTCAAATAGTCCAAAGGGTAAAGCTTCCAAAAAAGGCGACTAATCCAAAAAATCCAAACAGTAAACGGAATCGAAAGAGTTGAGACTCCCGAAATTTAAAGAGTCCAAAGAGTCCATAAAGTCCAAATAATTCAAATACCCTAAAGAGTGTCTAAATAGCTCCAATAATTAAGCGAGTCCAAAATAGTCTAAAGAATTCAAGGGGTCAAAAACCCTAAACATGCAGAATCTTAACGGTTCAAATAGTGTAATAGCCTAAAATCTTAGTAAATAGGCTAATGGCGCAAAGTGTTCAGAGTTAAAATTGTTAAGAGTTCAAATATCTAGAATCTAAATTGTCGAAAGAGCGCAAGGAGACTAAGTACCCAAAAAATTTCATATTGTACAAAGAATCAACATTCCAAAGGGTTTAAAAAGTCCAACTAACCCAAAAAGTCCAAATAGTTCAAATAATCTAAAGAAGCTAAAAGGTCCAAAAGGTATAAATAGGCCAAAGTTCAAACAGTCCAACAATCCAATAAGCCCAAAATGTGTACAAATATCAAATGGTTTAAAATGTCTGTACTAGTAAAATGGATTATTGCACATCAGTTTATATTGATACACGTTTGTTTTGGAGAATACATAAATTACAACAATAACGTAATGTGGCAGCATGTTCCTTAAAGGATGTATGCCGAATAATTTTGGAAAGCGACAATAACGTCCTATATAAAATCATCACTCTTAAACAGGTGTAAAACATTTCTTAGAGTTGAATGGTTCTATTAAAGCATCATTGCACTGATTTCTATCAATATCCCTTTCATGCTCTAGTGCAAACTTATAGACAAAGCCATCCATTATTAACAAGCATTTCTGATAATTTCCGGTATATTTCTAGGCAGTATAAAACTGTATAAAACAGTATAAAGTGGAAGGTGTTCACATGATCTCAAAGTACATAAATAGTTCAGTGTCTAAAGAGCTCAAAGTCTAAAATGTCCAGTCCAACGAATCAAAAATATCCTAATAGTGCACAGAGTTTAAAGAGTCTCGTATCCAAAACACCCAAAAATTTCAAAAAATTCAAAAAGTCCAAACAGTGTAAAGAAACCAAAGTCCAAATAGGTTAAAGAGTCATATTCTCTAAATAATTGTGAACAATCCAGGGTCTAATACAACCGGTGTCCTAGATCTCCAGAGAGCTTAAAGAATCCAGTTTCCAATAAATCCGAAGGATTCAAAAAGTACAAAAAAAATTTAAATAGTCCAGAGTCCGAAGAGCCTAAAGGGTTCAATCAGTTTAAAGAGCACGGGTTAAACAGTCCAAAGACGCCAAATAATCCAAGCATAGCCGAAAAAGTTCAAACTCCAAACAAGTTGAAGAGTGCATAGACAAGAAAGCCCTAAGGGTCTAAAAAAGAGGGTCGGAAGTACAAATAGCTAGTCCAAAAACTCCAACGAGTAGCAGAAGTACAAGGAGTTTAAAGTAATCAAACAATATTAGGTCAAAGGAGTCCAAAAGGTCCAGAGTCTGAAGAAGCCAAAGAGTCTATAAAGTCTAAAGTATGTAGATCCCAAAGAGTACAAAAGCTTAGAGTTAAATGGGTCGTCATAAACCAAATAGTTAAACAAATACACAAAATCTAAAAAGCCGAAGAGTTCAAGAGCTTCAAAAAGTATAGATTACAATGAGCCCAATAATGCCATAGTCCAAGGAGTGCAAAGGTTCATAAAGTGCAAAAACCCAGATTACAGAGTTTACCTAACAGTCCCAAAGAGTTAAACGAGTCCAAATGTCCTAAACATCCAAAATCTACACAGCGAGAGTCTAGTAACCTCGAAGTGTCTAAGTACTCTAAATGGCACAAACAAGATTACAAGTAAGCCCGGGTCAAAAGTTTCCAAAGGGACCGAATAGTCCAAACAGTGTAGACTCCAAAGAGGCCAGAGTTCTGAAGGTCCAGAGAGTCAAGAGGATCTAAATAATCTGAAAAGCCCACAAAGTCCAGAATTTAAAGAGTCCAAAGACCACAAAGAACTAAATGAGTCCAACATTCCATTCCAAATCGTCCCAGAAATCCAAAATATAAGAAGTACAAAAGGTTTAGAGTCCAAATACTCTAAATGCTAAGTTTAATGAGTCCCCAAATAGTTCATAGAGCCCGGATAGTATAAATAGTCTGATGAATCCAAATAGTAAAACTTACGAAAAGGCCAACAATCCAAAGACTAAACAGAGTACAAAAAGTTTACACCCCAGAAATGTAAAGAAGCTAAAGTGTACAGAGCCCAGAGTCCAGAAATGCCAAATATTCCAAAAAACCCAGTGCATAGTCCAACAAGCATCCAAGATTTCGATGAGTGTAAACTTTCCAAAGAATCCAAAATGTTAAAAACAGATATACATTAAGAATTTAAACAGTTCAAATAGTCTAATAGTCCTAAGTGTCTAGAGTTCAAACTCTAAAAATTGTTTAAAAGCCTAGCGGCCAAAAACCCTAAAGAGTTCAAGGAGACCAAGTAGACAGAAAGTCCATAACATGCAAAGAATCGAGACTGCAAAAAGTAGAAAGAGCCCAAATAGTCCGGATTATAAGATATCTAAATGACCCAAATGGTTTAATGACTGCAGAGTCCAAATAGTCCAAGAAATCCAAAAAGTCAAAATAATCAAAAAATGCCAGAATTAAATTAATCTAAAACATCTAGGAAATCAACTGAGTCCATTGAATCTAAAAAATGTCCAGAGTCAAACGAGTACAAAAGTTGAAAATGGCCCAGCATCAATCCCAAAAGGCCAATAGGTCAAATTGTCCAAAAGAGTCCACATAACGCAAAAGGGCTAAACTGTTTTAAAATGTCTGTACCAGGCAAACTGTCTAAAAGTTTAAAGTTGATTATTGAATATCAGTTTGTATTGATATACGTTTGTTTTGTAGAATTCATCAATTACAATAATAACGTAGTGTGCAAGGAGACATGTTCTTTGAAAAGGAGAATATTTGGAAAGCGACAACAACGTCAAATATAAATTCATCGGTCTTGAATTAGTGTAAAGCATTTCTTAGAATTGAATGGTTCCATTAAGCATGAATACAATGATTGGTGTCGACAACCCATTCATGTTCTAGTACAAACATATTTATTATCAACAGTATCTATTATCAACAAGGTTTTTTGGTAATTTCTGGTATATTGGTATTCAGTATACGAGGTGTAATATACCGACAAACTTTTAGGGGTGGTAGGGGACATCAAAACACATTTTTTTGCTTTATAAACATAATCCGAAAACGCTTCGTTTTCGAGATAAAAGATTTGTAAGAAAAAGTTTTTTTATTAATCTTTATTAAGCTTATTGTATTTTAATGAAATTATAGTTTACAACAATTGTTCAATATTATGACCATTTGCTTCAATACAAATATTTACTCGCGTACCCTATGGAAGATTCCAGAGATATCCTATACTTGTGTACAAGCAGTCATTATTTTTGCTACAAGATCATCCTTATTACGAATGGGTACCTCGTAGATTAAAGATTTCAGATAACCCCAAAGGAATAAACCAAGGAGAATTGGGAGAACGCGCAGGCCAGGCCACACGCACTCCTCTTTCCATCCACTGGTTGCCAAATCGATGGTGCAGATACTGGCGCACGTTCAAATCAAAGTATGGAAGTGCTCCATCATGCTGAAACCACATGTTCGCCCTAATTGTCTCTAAGGAGACAATTTCTAATAGTCCCGGTAAAACATTTTGCAGAAAATGTTGATAAAGGTTTGCGTTTAAACGAGGAGACAGCAAGTAAACTATTTAACTCTCTCCAACAATATAAGCCCACAGGTTTACAGAAAATTTTTCTTGGTATCTTTTAGAGACTATTACATGAGGATTTTCGTCGCCCCAAATGAGGCTATTTCTACTATTAAAATAAGCATCGCGCGTGAAACATGGCTTATCAGAACACAATATTGTTCTCCCGAAGTGGGGTTCTAGTAAGGTTCGACCCAAAAACCATTGGCAAAAAGGTCATTGATGTGGATAGTCTTTAGGTTTTAAAGCTTGTACTTGTTGTAAATGGTAGGGATAGAGGAGCTGTTCATGCATGATACGCCATACCGTCGTACTGGAAGAGTCCGTATTGTGTGCAATTACGCGAACACTTGTAGATGGAATGTTCTTCATTGCCAAAGGTTGTATGGTGAGGTTTCCAGCGTTTAGGATTGTCTGTTAATACAAGCGTGTAGGTTATGTAGCACGACAATTTGAAAGGTGCATATCGTCAAGTTTTAAACTCAAGTAGTTACTGTCACAATAACAAAAATTAATTTATCACAATAATATCTCCATTTATATTGTTATTGGCGGTAACTAGGTACATAATTACTTATTCTGTGGTTCAAATTTTGTTCTCGAAGATTACGCAAGTTGCGTAAAACCCTTAATGTGTTTTTAGATACTTTAGCTAAAGAAGTTTCAAAATTTCAAAAAGGCCACTGGGCGTTGCCCCGTGAGCACACCCCCGTATCTACTGTAATGGATCCAAAAGACGCCTTGTTACAAAAAAACTGGGAAAAGTTCATTAAAAGCGGTTGAAGCGTATTCTTTTTTGTAATAAAAAAACTATTTTTTAACAAACTTTAACACCCTGTATCGTTTTCGAACTATGTTTATAAAGCAAAAAATGTGTGTTTTGATGTCCCCTACCACTCCTCAAAGTTTGGGTTTATTTATGGAATACCCCGTATAACAGGTTTCTGTTCTCCTAATCTTGAGAGTTGAAACGATGTCTCTACATATTTTTCTAAGTTATCTATCTATTCATTTTATAGGTCAATAGGTAGTAAGTAGCAAATGTTTGCGATTTCGATTACGTTTAAATAGTTTCATATATATTTGAGAAAAATACATAATGAAGGATTGAACCTAATGAGTAAATCATTTTATTATAATGCAATGTGATAATGATAAATCGATAAAATAAGAAAGTAAGTATTTTTCAGATAGCCAGACCGTCTCGCTATAAATAAAAAGAATCAGTATACATAGCCACACCTCACATCAGGCAAAAGCAAGAAAAATGAGCTGAATCCTGAATGAAAATGGTTACATGACTTGGTCCTATATTAATCACTTATCCATTGAAAGGCTGCATTAAAACCAAGGCGGCCGAGCTCATCAATTGTCTAACAATAGCGCAGCGACATAACATAGCACATGTGAGATTAAGTAATCTGTCAGAGCCCACTTCGTTCTTGTTAATGCTTTTAAAAGTCGATGTTCTGGATGTAAACATTTAATTTTAAGGAACTACGTCGAACATAACATTTTTTTGTTGATTCACTAACAAGCGGTTTTAGTTAATTACAATTTGTTTACGTAGTTATTATTGGATGCTTAACCTAAAAATAAAGTCCCCGTTTTCATATATTTCATAGAAAACAAAGGAGAAGCAGTAATTCTTACGTGGGAACTAAAGTATTGTTAAAAGGTTTTCTATTGTAAGGTGTAGTATCGGTTTGGTTTATTTCGACACTAACTTGGCAGAATTGGGTACCAGTTATAACAACATTCTACCATAACACGCAATATTTCGCTAATTGAAATGTCCGTGAAGACATATTTATAATTGAAACCGGAAATATATTTGAAATAAATAAGGCTACAACGTCATTATGTCTTTGTTTAGAGCAATATGTGTTATCAACATGCAAAGGCAGGTGCTTAAAGTAATCCTGTGACAGATACCAAGCATTACTTTTGCTTTTAATGTAAATAGTTAACGCCGTTAGTTTTCCAATAGCAAACAAATTTTAACACGTTATGCTAATATTTGCGAAAATTCCAACACAGGCTCAATAGAAAATGAGATTTGAGCATGTAAAAGTCGCTATCGGCACAGAGAACGTGGAGTTTTTTAGAAAGTCATTCGTGCAAATTTGTACTTTAAATGGATATTAAGTTAATGCACCTGAAGCTAATGAAGAAATAACAATACAGGTATAACAACTTAACAATCATAACATATACCGGTTGAACGAACACGCACTGATTCTAACTGCTAGATCCACAGACTTCCGGTCTAATTGTTTGACATGTCATGGTTGCCAGTCGTCGTCAGTCATTTCACATATTAATTATGGTCATTACGGGTCGCAAACTCACCTATGACCTTCATTCCATGGGAAAAAGATGTAAAAATTACTTTTTACATTTTCATAGAAATTATATCTGAAGGAAATTCCGACAGTGAACAGTGATTTTTTTTTATTTTACTGTTATCCTTTTGTTGTCGTTTTTTTTTGTTATTGTGATACATCGTCAATTACGAAACTGAATTGGCATCTCTAACATAAACTACAAAGAAATAAATGTAGGTGTAAGTGATGTTAAAGCTCGTTACTTGAACCATTTCTTCAGAGAGAATACGTACCATTCCTTGAAAGTCCATAATAGGATTCCTTCTATAACACAGTTTATGAGAAGTATCCAGGAAGATTCATTAATGGTTTTAAAATACGTCAACAATTGGTGCATTTGCTGTCTTTACGGATATTATAGTAAGGGCTGGTTTTATGGAACGTTCCATGAGTTGAATAAGGTCCACGGAATAAAACAATCTAACACTAAAATTTAGTTAAGCAAACTAATATAAAAGCAAAGATTTTAATATAACTAACTCGAAAGAGTGCCGAATACTATAAAATACAGGGTGTTTCAAAAAAAGGTGGCCCTGTTGCTAGTAGGATAGGTAGAACCCTGAAAAATAAGTTGGGCTTTCTTAGTAAAAAATTCTCGAAACGGCATCCGTATTCAAGATACAGGGTTTAAAAAAATGTTTATACCCATTTTTTTACGATTATGTCGAAACAAGTGGCAACATTGTAATGAAATTTTGTATGAATATGTTTTGGAAGCTGACACATCCCATGAATTTGTTTTTATATCTGGCTCTTATAGAGGGCGCTAGTTACACGATCCGTAGTGAGTAGTTTTAAACATAACGTTTTTGAGGTTAGATTTTCTACTCCAAATTTTAAGTGAACTTAAATATCATTCAATTTTACACCAAAAAGCTACTATTGGTAAAACTCGATATTTTGATTTGAAAATTATGAAGTAATAGCTGAAGCTGGTATAAAGTAAGTATTCTTATTAAAAACCAAAAACAATAACATTATTCTAAGGCTAAAGTTATTTATTAAACAAAGAAGCACAATAAGAAAAGTAAAATAAATTTGACTAAAAACATGAAATATTCAATCTGTTAGAGTAAGTGTTAAAACTGTCATCAGTTAACTATGGAAAACTGACAGTTATTGATAGTAATGTCAATAACATTTAATATTGTTGATAAATACGTTAATTAATAATCAAAATGTATTCAAATGTGGAATACATCGACATGTTATTAACCTTAGACGAGTGTTTAGGAAACGCTAGTGCAGCGGTTACTCATTATGCAGAAAAATTTCCCAGAAGAAACCTACCAAATAAAAAAACGTTTAGAGCCGTGGAACGACGTTGTCGAGAAACAGGGAATGTGAGATCAAAAAAAAATTAATTCTGGTAGGCCCAGAACAACAAGAACCATTCAGAAAGAGAATATCATTGTAGATTTAATTAATCAAGATCCAACAATTATCGTAAAGAGTATGGCACGACATTCAAATACGCCTTAGGAGGATACTTAAGGAGCAGCAGATACATACTTATCACTACAGACAAGCCCAAGAGCTCTTGCCAGACGACCTTAGAGTGGATTTTTGTGAAACGTTACAAGAAATGACAGCCCTCAACCCCAATTTTTGAAAATGTATCCTTTTTACAGACGAGGCCACCTTTCCGCGTCAAAGAATGTTTAACTCTCATAATGCACACTACTGGTGTGATGAGAATTCACATGTTAAAAGAGTACACATTACCAAGTCTTGTTTAAGGTTGATTTCTGGGCAGCAACTTTAGGTAACGAATTAATTGGTTATCACATTCTACCTGGAAATTTAAATGGTAATGTGTACCTCGACTTTTTAGAGAATCACACACTCACACACTCACACACTCACACACTCACACACACACTCACACACTCACACACTCACACACTCACACACTCACACACACACACTCACACACTCACACACTCACACACTCACACACTCACACACTCACACACTCACACACTCACACACTCACACACTCACACACTCACACACTCACACACTCACACCACACACACACACTCACACACTCACACACTCACACACCACACCACACACTCACACACACACACCACACCACCACACACTCACACACCACACACTCACACACCACACTCCACACACTCACACACTCACACACACTCACACACTCCACACACACTCACACACTCACCACACACACTCACACACTCACACACCTACACACTCACACACCACACTCACACACTCACACACTCACACCACACACTCACACACTCACACACTCACACACTCACACACCACACCTCACACACTCACACACTCACACACCACACACCACACTCACACACTCACACACCACACACTCACACACTCACACACTCACACCACACACTCACACACTCACACACCACACACTCACACACTCACACACTCACACACTCACACACCCACACACTCACACACTCACACCACACTCACACACTCACACCACACACTCACACCTCACACACTCACACACCCACACACTCACACACCACACTCACACCTCACACACTCACACACTCACACACCACACACACTCACACACTCACACACTCACACACCTCACACACTCACACACTCACACACCACACACTCACACACTCACACACTCACACACTCACACACTCACACTCACACACTCACACACTCCACACCACACCACACACTCACACACTCACCACCACACTCACACACTCACACACTCACACACCACACACTCACACACTCACACACTCACACACCCACACACTCCACCCACACACTCACACCTCACACACTCACACACTCACACACTCACACACTCACACACTCACACACTCACACACTCACACACTCACACACTCACACTCACACACTCACACACTCACACACTCACACACTACACACACACACTCACACACTCACACACTCACACACCACTCACACACACACACTCACACACTCACACACTCACACACTCACACTCACAATGTTGGATGTCCACAATCTATTCCTGAAGCTGTTGATTTAACGCTAAAAGAGCGAAGATCTCCATTTTTTATGGATGATGGAGCTTCCCCGCACTTTGATAGAAATTGTCGTAATTGGTTGAGTAACCATTATCCGAATCGATGGGTTGGTAGATGTGCAGAAGCTCCGATTCATTGGCCTTCACGGTCATGCGGTTTCAATCCCGTGGACTACACGGTTTGGTCGTATCGTAAGGAAGAAGTCTATGCTACAGAGGTAAATTCACGTCAATAGTTGCAAGACAAAATTGAACATCACTTTAATAACTTCATAGCTGATCCTCAACCATTTAGAAGATTAATGCATTCTCTAGAAAAAAGGATGGAATTGTGTATTCGCGAAAACGGAGGACATTTTGAACACTTAGTCTAACTGATTGAATGTTTCATGCTTTTAGTCAAATTTATTTTAATTTTCTTCTTGGGATTCTTTGTTTAATTAATAACTTTAGCCTTAGAATAATGTTATTATTTTTGGTTTTTAACAAAATTACTTATTTTATACCAGCTTCATCATTTTCAAATCAAAATATTCCGAAAACGGTACACAATATCGAGTTTTACCAATAGCACCTTTTTGGTGTTTAAGTTTACTTAAAATTTGGACTAGAAAATCTAACCTCAAAAAAGTTATGTTTAAAACTACTTGGTACGAACCGTGTAACTAGCGCCCTCTATGAGAGTCAGAAATAAAACAAATTTATGGGATGTGTAAGCTTCCAAAACATATTCATACACAATTTCATTACAATGTTGCCTGTAGTTTCGACATAGTCGTAAAAAATGTATATACAATTTTTTTTTAAACCATGTATATTGAATACGGATGCCGTTTCGAAAATTTTTTAATAAGCAACCTCACTTAGTTTTAAGTGTTCTACCTATCCTAGCAACAGAGCTATCTTTGTTTGAAACACCCCGTATAAATTTTTGGATGTTTACCGATAGAACAATTCTCGTTTAATCGATTGGTTATAATAATATGGCGGACCTCAAATAACGTCTAATTACCTAAAATTATAAATTTCTTTTTGGAAGCTACATAGAACAAAAAAGTTTCTTAATAGTATATTTAAAAGCAAGTTTCATAAGCCCAATCTTGAGCATGAATTCAAGTTTTAAAAAACGTGTGGCATAGCCACGAGATTTTTGTGACGGTTGGTAATGTCTTAATTTTAAAAACGAAAAGTTGATCTAGTCGACTTTTGTTTTATCCAAATTCTGTCACAAAACACGAAACTACCTTAGACTACTCTAATAGAACCTTAGACAAAGTAAACTATGGATCAAGAAGACTACCCAATCAATCCATAAACGAACAAAAAAATCCAACGTCACTAAGGCGATAATCAAACAAAACCATGCCAAATAAAGAATCTGACAAACTAGCACACAAATCATACACACAAAAACATGAAAACTCCCACAAACAAACCAAAAGAACAAAACTAATAAAAAGCTACTCGACATAAACACACAGTACACAAATACATAACGCAAATAGTAATAAACTTAAAACACGCTGATAAACAACACACACGCGCACAAACTATCGAGCCAACTAACCAGCATACAAACTTTCCAAACCCGCACAAACAAACCAATGAAATTAAACGTGCAAAGGTTAGTACATAGTAAAAAACACTAAGAAATCAGCTGTCAAACAGATTAATCAACATACAAACACACAAACACAGAAATATTTGAAACAGTCCAACCAAAAATAACGTGCAATAAACCACTAGACAATCGAGCAAAACAACTGAAAACATTGAAATTAGCAAACAGTCAAACTACCTAACAAACGTACCCACTAACAAAAAAACCGCAAAAATCAGACCGACACGCTGACACATACGCACATTCAAGCAAACAAGCAAACCTCCACAACTCGCGATTACACAAATCCAAGAACACTCAAAAAGCAAACTGTTACAACGCATAAAGAGGCAAAAACACAAACTTAGAAACACAAAAATACATAAATATGCAAACAAGCGAGTTGTCGGTGGTGCAAACACCTGAACACACAAACAAACACGTAATACTTTCAATTAGAAGGTAAAATCACTTATATGCATAAATACATCAACACATATGCACAAAGACGTACACACACACACACACAGAAACACGCGCGCGCGCACACACAGGCACACGCACGCACACACAGACGCACGCACGCACGCACGCAGCGCGCGTACACGCACACACACAAACACACACAATTGCGAATTGAAAAAAACGAATTAAATACAATGAGCTCAGCACAAAAGGTAATTTTAATTAAACCAACTAAAGTTTGACAGTTCTAAAATAAATACATTGGTAGCTCGCCTACTAAGACCTTATCGAGCACAGCAACAAAATTTCTAGTAGAACATTTCTAGATATTTGTTTATTAGTATTAATTGAAAAGAAAATACCATGTTCTGTTACATTTTTGAAAAGAGGAAAAAAATTCTATTTAAGGCGTTAATAATTCTATATCGCGTCCATAAAAAAAAAGAAAGCTATAGTCGTTAAGATTCTCAAGTAGCTCAAAACCAGTTTTCCCAAAATAAGTTTAATTATACATATGTAGATATATATATATATATATATATATATATATATATATATTATGTATGTATATAGTATATATATATATATATATATATATATATATATATATATATATATATATATATATACACCGGGTGTAACAGGATCATGGCACACCCCACTTTTCTCCTTTCGTTGAAACTTGGGATATCCTATATACATAATAAGCGGCACTTTTTGACACAATAAGCGATTTTTTTTCATTTCCGGTTGCGCCGGAAGCGAAACTAACTTTCTATTTTTAAATGGAACGCCCTGTATATTATTGCATTTTTAAAATACTAAATTAAGTGATATATGAGCAAATAATGTTCATAAAAATGGTTTTTGAGGCAAAACTCATTTTTTTCAAATGGAACCATATTGGTACCGTGGTACCATTTATTAGTACTATTACTAAGGAACTAATTCATGTCTTATTAATATGTGCGATAAATACAAACAAAATTACAGCTAAAAGAAGATAAGAATATACAATTTATTTATAATTAAATATTACAATCTCTGTAGGGAAGATAAGAAGTAACTAAGGTGACTTTGAAAACAATGAAAATTTAGCTTGTCAAACATTTGTTGGTTTATCGGTGTTTTTATTGTGTCTTTAAAAATTATTTAAAATTCTTGTTATTTGTGTTCAAAATGCCGCCAATTTATACAAGAGGTGAAAAAGTGAACATGTTAATTATTTACGGGGAATGTAGAAAAAATGCCGTGGCAGCTAAAGATCTTTATGGCGAACGATATTCTAATAATGTTTTAAACATCTTGAAAATCAATTTCGAAGAGAGCCGAACAATGATCCCGAAGAAAATTTCATTGTTAACGAAGGAACGGAAATTAATGTTTAAGGCAAATTGGGTTTGAATTGGAAATCAGTCACCAAATGGTAAGCCGAATGCTGCACATATACCATTGTAAATCCTTTAAATACCAATTGCACCAGCACTTGTACAAAAATGATTACGAACATAGGATAGAATATTGCAATTGGATTTTGCAGAATAACGTGCAGCCAGCCAAACAATGATTTTTGGAATGATATTATTTTCGGACGAGTCTAGGTTTAAAAATTTGGGGTTATTTAACCGACAAAATACAAAATATTGGTCACAAGAAATTCAAAATTTATTACGGGAGGGTAACTTTCAAGTGCGGTTCGGTTTCAATTTTTGGCTTGGAATAATCAGTAGTAGAATCATTGGTCCAATAATATTTGAAGGACCCCTGACTGGTGCCAGATACTTGACATTCCTGAAAAATGGAAATGTATTTCCAACAAGATGGTCCTCCTCCCCATAATTCAAGGATAGTAATTGATTACGTTCAACAGAGATTCGCAGAAAACGTAATTTCGACTAATGGTCCTGTGAGGTGGCCGCCAAGGTCACCTGATTTAACACCCCTTGATTTCTTTATTTGGGGTCATTTAAAAAATATTGTCTACGCAACCGCCGTTACAACCCGTGAAGACCTCGAGCTACGTGTAACACACGCAATTAATAGCATAACGGCCTCGAAATTGGCGAACGTTTTTCGAAAAACAGCGATACGAGTTCAGAAGTGCATTGACGTTAATGGGCAGCATTTTGAACATCTGTTGTAATGTTTTGTGTTCAATTTTTGTATTCCTTATGTATAACAAGATAATCATAAATAAATTATATTTTCTTATCTTCTTTTAGCTGTAATTTTGTTTGTATTTATCGCAAATTTTAATAAGACATATGAATAAGTTCCTTAGTAATAGTACTAATAAATGATACCACGGTACCAATATGGTTCCATTTGAGAAAAATGAGTTTTAGCGCAAAGACCATTTTGATGAACATTATTTGCTCATATATCACGTAATTTAGTATTTTTGACGGGATTTCGATTTTTCTACCATTGCACGTTGTAACAACCCATTTTGAGTTGTATTAAAATATACCGTAATTTAGGTCTTTCGTTCATTCAGTTGTAAATATAAGAAAAAATTTTAATTATTTTTGCATTGTAGCTATGAGGTAGGCAACTTAATTTGCATTTTGATGTAACTTAAGTGCATATCTTTTTAAGGGTACATACTTCTTAAAGGTTTATATTCCCACTTTAAACTGTTTTTCTGCCCAAATATTTTCGCGCAATACGTCATCGTTGACTTAATTCTTTGAGCAAATCTTTTCGCGCACGACCACATCGTCTGATATTCTAAGCATCCATTTTATTCACTTTTTGTGGTACGCTGTGAGATGCAGAAAGCTTTTTTTGGGGTTTCCACCTAAATTTTGTGAAAGTGCCATTGATTTGATGGTAAGATAAATTAACTCGTAATACTAAAAATTAAAGCATTTGCTCTTTTCAGGCACTTTTACTTTCTTTTCTTTTATTACACTTTAATTACATCGCATTTAATTTTACTGTTGCGCACGCTTTCATTTTATGATTGCAATTTTTATTTGAAAATTTCAAGAAAATGCATTAAACGGATTATTCAATTTCAAGAAGACAAATTTATAAGAAATAAAATTCCAGTTTGGGTGTGGTTGGCAACATAAGAGCATTGTTATTGCAATATATTGCGCAACATTGACTCAAGGATTACGTCACCTTAGTTTGCAATTCTGCATTATTTTTTATAATACCAGGGGTTCTCAAGAAGATGTATTATATTTTGTAACAGGTATTTAATGTTTACTGATTTTTAGTAATTTAAGGCTATTTTTAAGATATATTTTATTTAACCCTATCATTTTAACTGTTAATAAACATAGTTGTGTATATTTTATTTTTTACATTTTGATAGAATTTTTATTGTAAGCAACCTCGGTTTAGTTATTCCGACCATAATTAAAAAATAACTTGGCGTCCGAGATCATTTTATTAGTGTTACATTACAATTTTTTTATATTGATGTTCAGTGGAAGTAATCTAGCAGAAATTGTGGTAATTAAGCAAATCAAAAGAATGAACCACCCTACGTTAACCTACCGGCTGAATCAAAGGCATTATTTTTGGTGAATGGTTTGTATTTCTAGTTAGTTTGAGGATTTGTTTTTGGAGAACTTTTTACACTTATTTCTTCATATATTATTTAAAATTTATATTAAACCATTTACACCACTTACATTATAACGTGTCATTTAGAATAAATCGGAACCGTCATGATACACTTAAATGGAAAACTAAAAATTATATTATAAAAAATATTGACGTTTTAAATGTCACTTATTTGGCATCTTTGGATTCAGAAAATCATACAGAGTTCAAAAATACAATAATATACAGGGTGTTTCATTTAAAAATCGAAAGTTAGTGTCACTTTCGGCAAAACCGGAGATGAAAAAAAAATCGCTTGTTAAGTCAAAATGTGCCGCTTATGTATATAGGATATCCCAAGTTTCAGTCAATTATCTTAAAAAAGAAGTGATACTTTTTTGAAAAGAGGAAACAAATTCTATTTGATGCATTAGTAATCCAATATGGCCTCCACAAGAAAAAATGAAACTATAGTTATTATCTCGGGGGTCTGTCAAAAATGCACCATTTTGCTCTTCCACGATTTCTTCAAAAACCAAAAACAATTGAAAAAATGTAATAGCACTTCTGCAATTGTAATAGAACCCTGAGAAACATGGTCCATTTGAGCGATTTTGCAGCTCTTATAACAGAGGTAGCCATACATGTAGCACCAATTTGCGACACGGTGTATACATTCTAACAAACTTGAATTTAAAAGTATTCCGCCCACCAAACTTGTATTATTGCAGAATTGCATTATTTTAGCACGTTAATGATATTTCTGCATTACAAGAAGTAATAAAAATTTAAATGTAACTACAGTTCCAATTATTAGAATATTACCAGAACACATACAAATATTTGTAATGTCTTCCATAAATATGTCCACAAAAGAGTGCTTAATTCATAATATACTTTTCATCAATTATCAAGAATATGGTCAATTCTTTCTCTAATGGAATCGGTCCTCTACAATAATAACATAAGATCATAAAATATAGTGTTTGTTTATGATAGCATAATTATCTTTTTAAAGCAAATTGCATAAAGAAAGCTAGAAAACAATTATCATTGATACAATCTGTAATTATTGTCGGATAATTTTCGATATCGAATAACTGGATCACTAAATCTGTGGCACGATATTATGACAAACAAGGTACCCTTACGTACCAAACCAACAAATTCAAATTTACCGAACAGGTTTTAAAGTGTGAAGATAGCTGGGTATTTTTTGAATAATTTGATTTAAACATTTGTATAATTAGGCACTGTTTATGCGCTATTTTGCGATGTTAAAAGTAGATTTTGCGCCCAAAAGCAGGTAGTTGTAGCAAAATTCCGTGAATTCCGTAAACACAGCTAACTTCACCGAGCCGTAAACTTTTGGATAAATTGTTCTTTCTTATTCAGTAATTAGGCGCCAATTAGGCACCATTATGCACCGTTAAAATAAAATTTTGCACCGTATAGTAGAGAAGTTATTGCAATACTTACATCGGCAAAGTTAACTTCATACACTTAGGAGTAATAACCTTTTTTGCGCGATAATTAGGCGCCCATTATGCAATGTTTAACGCAGTGAACTTCCATATAAATAAATTCTTTTTATACAGTAATTAGAAGCCAATTAAGTGCTATAATAAAGTTTTGAACCCCTATGGGCAATATGTTTTTGCCAAAATTACATCGACCCGGCTAACTTCACAGCTATGTAGTTCGGCACAAATCAATTTTTTTTTATTTACTAATTAGGCGCCAATTATTTATCGTTTTGTGCCTCTCAAATGCAATTTTGCTCCCCATGTTGAAATTATGTTATTGCAAAAATTATATCCTAAACTTATGAATAAGCTAACCTTTTCTTGCGCGATAATTAGGCACGCATTGGTGCGCCATTACATATAAATTTCGCAACCTTATAAAAAAAGTTATTGTAAAAACTACTTCGACAGGGCGAACTTCACATATGCTAATTGTGGGTCGTTTTGCGTAAACATGAGCGAATAATATTTTATAACGAAGTTCACAGTCGAGAGGTTATCTCGGTCAATGTAATTTTCTTTCCCATAAGGGTGTACAATTTTATTTTAAGGGCGATAATAGGTGGTTAATTATCGTGGAAGAAAATATTAATTTATTCATAAGCTTATGAAGTTATCCTTGTCTGTGTAGATTTTCAATAAGTCATTTAGCATCACTGAGCGGGTCGTAATTAGCGTCTTATTTCTGAGTAAAAAAAAATTGCTTTATGCTGAAGTGCACGGTTATGAAGTTAGCCGTGTCAGTGTAATTTTACAGTTACTTCTATCCTATAAGGGTGAAAAATTTTATTTTAACCGCGCAAAACGGTGTCTAATTACCCCCTAATTACTGAATACGGAAAGGAAGATTTGCGGCTTCGTAAAGTTAGCCGTGTCTTTGCAACAACTTATTTCTTATTGGTTCTCAAAATTTAACTTCAATGGCGCATAAAGGCCCCAAATTACAACAAAAGTTTAAATCAGATTATTTAAAAAAGAACCAGCTGCCCTCACATACCTTTAAAAAACTAAACAATCATCACTATTGGATCAAACCGAGCCTTTCTACGGTTCGGTTAGGTCCAAAAACGTTAAGCAGATTCGTTTCCGAAAAATATTAAGCGGTTCGGTTCCAGGTTTCCCTTGTTTAAAGTATTTAATGTACTTAATATTTTTTATTATATAATACTATTTGCCTTTTGAGTCTTTATGTGAACAAAAAGTGTATATAGCTTTCGAGTCCAACTTTAACAAAATCGGAAAAATGAAAAAACTTAGTTCCTTTATTAATACCAACCGCAAGATGTCCACACAACGCACTTAAGCAATTAAATAACCTATTTAATTCTAATTAGTTTAAGGGCATTTCCGTATGAAGTTCGTTTCACTTGATGTACGAAACATGCAATGTTTGGATTATATGGATAATTTTCAATGCTTATGACCACAAAGGTTTGCTGAAACTTTGTACAATAGCGATGGACACTCATATTTAAAGTATCTGTTATAGTTTCTTCATCAAATTTTTTCATCCTTACTATTTAAGACGAATAGGATCAACAAACTCTTTGCAAGAGCGAACCTACAAAACCCAAACGAACCGAACCTTTTGTTTGGTTCGGTGCAAGGTTCGACTTGTTGATAATTGTCAATTCACTTCGTTATGAAAATTTTCTAGATCGGTTCGGGTTTTGGTGCAATGACCCATGGGCACCCAACTCAGCTACAGTACGGTTCTGACCTGTCTTCTGTTTTCGTGTAACGCCAAATTATACTTGTTTCGCATTCTACTGTTACACGACTTTATATTCAAGAACAAAACATACAATATCTGGTGTGGAACATAGCACACTCCCTTCCATACTATAAAGTGGAAATTAAAATAAATGAAATGTTTTTTTTTAGGGTAATCATATTAAAACAGACAACATTGTTATAACAATAACAATAATTTATATCGGATGGTCAAATAGAGGTTAATAAACAAGTAGACGCTAACTTGCAAAAAAATCCAAAGTTTCTATAAAAACATCGATAATACAGTATAAGCATTTTCAATCTTATTTAATTATTTTTTAGACATGTTTGGCTTTGTATTAGAAAACTTTATTAAGGACAATTACGTAAAATAAACAACACATTTTCTTATAATATTAATCTAATTAGCTTCAGGAGAAATGCAATCAAACTAAAACAAGAAATTTCAAATACGTACGTTTGGTCGTTCTAAAGTTATCGTGTGTAACTAACAAATATTTACACACGCCCACAGATACACACACGCACACACGCACATGTGGGGGACGTTTCGACGCAGCCGGTCCACCGCCAGGACGTTTCGCTGCGAACCCGTTCGACATGGTTGTAAAAGTCTCTCATACGTTCTTTTATTCTTATTGGGAAGAAGGGCGTAAATAATGGGATAAACGCCGCCATGTTTCAATCCATACTTGCGTAAATAAGTCGGGAGAAATCCACAAACAACGTGGTACAAGCCGTAAACGATTTCAAGTTCCTTTGTGGTCCAAAAGTTAAAATCCTATCTTCATTTGGCTCGCTGTCGTACAAAAGGAAATTTTCTGATTCGCCTGTCCGATTTCATATCTCCTACACTCTTCTGAAATTTCCAAATTTTGCAAATTTAAAGGATTCAGGGGGACTGACAAAGCCAATAGCGTTCCTTTTTCTTCTTATGACTTTTCGCAAAGCAGATGTAGAAAGAGACCGTTGGCAAGCTTCACTTGTGTTCTGGATGCAGTTGTTTATAACCTGCAATGTCGATTCCATTGCTTGTTCGGTCCTTTGCTTCATAGCGATAATCCGCTCCACGGTTTTAACTTTTGCTGGATTAGCTCCAAGGAAATGAATGTTTGTTCTGTTTATGAAGTTGCCATTCCTAACGTGAAGTCTGGCTTTACACTCGCTTCGTCTTTCAGATACCCAAAATTGCACAGACCCATCACTGGACACTTTGCCGAGCACGTAAAGTAAACCATAATGCGCAAACTTCTGCTTACCACATTTAGATTCAACAATGACTTGCTCCATTGTCTAATAAATTATACTACACTAAATATGAATATTATTTTAATATGTGTGTTGTGTTTGGGGTGAAGTACGAAATGAAATGGTGTTAGTGACGGGGAGAGGTGAGAGGACAAGAAATTAATTTGTTTATAAACATTTGAAAATAGTAGATATCAATTTCAATAAATAGAATAGGAACCGTGCATAAACATTACAAATCGCGAGCGTGAGAGATAGAGGTTAACCTTTAACCTACTTTGTTGATATATAAAATATTTAAGAATTATTTTAATTTAATTGTAAGTGATACTAAATTACTACATTTGGGAGAATAGAAACGCAGAAGGACAACAAAAAATATCATATAGAGACAAGGAAAAGAGGGAATGAATAAAAGGGAGAGGGAAGACGAGGAAGCGAAAAGGCAAACAGTATTTGGAAAAGGGAAAAAGATAATAAGATCACTAGACATAAAAAAGGCAGGGGAGGAAAAATGTAGAGACAGCGCAATAGTAGAAAGTGAAAAGAGGAAGGAGGAGAAAGAAATGAAGGAAGTAAAGGAATTAATTCGTGAGATGAGGAAGCTGATGGAAGAAAATATGAAGAGAATAAGGAGCGACATCAAAGAAATGAAAGAACAAATGAAAGAACGGGAAAAGGAACGAAAGATGGAAAAACAAGAATTGATAGAGAGAATACAAAAATTAGAAAAAAAAGTAGACCATGAGGAGAGAAGGAAAGGAAGAATAACATCGTAATAAAAGGGTCGAGAAACAAGGAACTACAAGGACTACGATCGATGATGGAAGAGAAACTAAATGTAAGAGTAAAAGTTAGAAAAGTGATGATGATGAACAGAGAGTGGGAGAATGATATGGTGGTGGCGGAAATGGAGAGCTGGGAGGAGAAGCAAAAGATTATGGCAGAGAAGACTGAGGGGTACAGAAATTTACATAGACCACGACCTAACTAGGGAAGAAAGGAGTGTACAAAAACAAATAAGGAACAGAGCGGTGGAAAGAAGAGCGGAGGGAAGAAAAGTATGGGTAGGATATAGAAAAATGGAGAAACATACGTATGGACGTATGGAATGAGAGGTTAAAGGAGTTAGGCAGAGAAAGGGGAGAGAGAAAGGACAAAGGCAAAAAAACTAAAAAAAGAGGGGGGAGAAAGGGGAAAGGAGGATGACGAGTAACGGGAAAACGTAAAGGAAATGGAAAATAACATCAAAGGGAATAAATGGAAAGCAGGGGAATAATACAGGAAGGGGTGAACGAAATAAAGATACTGTTCTGGAATGTGGCGGGATTAAAGAGTAAAGATCAAGATTTCTGGGAGTTTGTTAGTGAGCAGGATTACAAGAGATACGGCTAGAAGGAAAAGAACGTGAGTGGTGGGAAAGGGAAATGCCAAGTCAATTCTCATGGGTGGTGCACCACCCAGAAAGGAACAACAGAGAAGGAAGGGCAAGGAGGGGGGGTAATAGTGGGAATTTAAAAAAATGGTTGGAAAAATAAGAAGAAGAGAAAGTGCAACAAAGAAGGGGTATTGTGGAAAGAAATGTACAGTGGAGAAAAGAAAAAATAAAGATAGTGACTGTATACAGTAGAAAGATGAAAGAGACAACGGAAAACTTATAGGAGTTGTTAGGAAAGAGGAGGGAAGCTATGATAATAATAGGAGGAGATTTTAACGCGAAAATAGAGGTGAAGGGGGGAATACTAGAAAAGAGAGGGACGGGAAAAAGACGGACAAAGGATGAAGTGTTAAATTTGGAAGAAAAAGAACTGTTAGAAGTGTACAACGAAAGGGCGTGCGAAATAATGAATGGGAATGTAGAAGAAAGGGAGGGGGACATACGTATATGGGAGCAACGGGAGAATCAATAATAGACCATGTAAAAACGAATGCAGAGGCTGATGACAAGGTGAAGACACTTAGGATAGGGGAAAGAGTCGAATCGGACCATCATCCCTTGGAACTGATAATGGAGGGGTAGAAAAAAAGGAGATGAGACAAGAAGATAAATTCATAATCAAGAAGGTATGGACAGAAGATAGTATAAAGAGGTACAAAGAGAAAATGAGAAAAACAATATGGGAAGGTAAAGGAGTACAAGAAAGTGTGGAAGAAATGAGAGAGAGAATGGAGGAAGCAACGAAGAAAGTAAGCTATAAAAGATGGAAGGAGGAACAAACGGGTTGGAAGAGATGGTGGGACCGAGAATGCAAGGAGGCCAACAGAAAGGCAAGAAGAACATTACTACAGTGGAAGAAAGGGACAGTAGGAAAAGAGGAACATGAAGAAGCAGTAAGGATATGCAAGATAACATGCGAGAGGAAAAAGGAAGAAAACAAAGAAAAACAAGAAGAGCAGATTAAGGATATCAAAACGGAGGAAGATGTATAGAAATATTTAAAGAAAGAAACGAGGAAAGGACGGACACAAACGAGAATACAAATAAACGAATGGGAGAGGTACTTCAGGAACGTACTCGAGGGGGAACAAATGCAGGAAGGAGAAGGAAGACAAAGTAAGAAAATATACGAAACACATTGTAATAAAATGTGTGTAACGTATAATAAATTTTGAATAATAAGTAAGTTATAAAGTAATGTAATGATAAATTCTCCAAAAAATACTAACCTTACACCATTTATAATTGTGCCTTTGGCTCATCGGTAGATTGTCAGGGTAGGTTCACTAAAATGATTTGGTTAATTACCACTTACCATAAATAATAAAGAATGTAAAAAATGAATGGAATTATCTCGAGCGCCAAATTGTTTTTTTTTAACATCGGAACAATTAAACCGACTTGACAAAAATGTAAAAAATAACAATATACAGACTATGTTTATTGAATTAAATGTAATGATGAAATAATGAAGGTCTTAAAATTATGCTTAAAGTACTAAATAAATCACTAAATAAATACCTTAGAAATTTTTGTACACAAACTTTTCTTTTTGACAACCACTGGTATCTAAATATGATTACGGAGAGGTTAACAGGATTAAGTCTTTCTTACGTCATCATGGTGCAATCTTGACATAATGTTATCAACCACA